>JAAWXA010000049.1:627160-860423 GCA_038090715.1 Florisuga fusca
GAGACAGTCCTGAGAGTTGACTTCCTTCCGTCTGCAAAATCTGAATCTCTGGAGGAGCAGGGCTGGCAGCAGGTAGATTTTGTTATTTCACTCAGTGTCTCTGTAGGAGTCAAAAGCAAAAATTAGAGGAAACTTTCAGAATTTGGCATTCTGTGGCTTTTTCTAGTTCATGTAACTAGAAATAACTAGATATTGAAAATAACTGCTTGTATATTCATATAACTATAAATAACTAGTTCATGAAAATTTTTATGACCAACCTTCCTAAAAAGATAAACCAAATTAAAGGCACCCAGGGAGTATATTGTGCTTCTGACCTCTCCCCATTCAGCTACAGAACATTTGTTAATTTTGATAATATCTGGCATCAGAAAACAATGCTAAAACATGGGTCTGGCTTTCTGTTATATCCACTGTGTAAAAGAACTGTTGGAACCACAGCAAGGTAAGAAATAACATGAGATCTTGCAGTTTGCCTCCTCCCCTTGGCTCCCACTCCACAGATGTGCCAGCAGGACTGGTTTTGTCCCCTGTCTATTTCCATGGGCTGTAGCCCCTGGGAGAGACCATCCATGGAGGGCATGACCAGCCTCAGGTCTGCAGGGACAGCTCCTTCCTGGCTGTGAAAAGCTCAGGAGGTCCCGGGGTCCTGCAGAAATCCCCTTGGCCAACCCACTGCATGATGAGGTCAGCCCACCAGGGGCTCTGGGTCACGTTTAGATTTTGCCCAGTTCACTCCCTCTGAAGCCCAGATCTGGGTCAGCTTCAGGAAGATGCTGACTCCATCAGAACAAAGGTCAGCCATGGAATAACGTCAGTCTCCTCACTTCTGTGGGATTTTCCAGTCCTAGAAACGTTCCTTAATGAGGCCAACACGTCCTGTGTCACAGCAGCAGGGTTTAGCTCAGATGAGGACTGGAAGAGCCCATTCTGTATTCCTGGTGGCTCTCCAGCCCATCCCTGTGGCTTTCTGCTCTGACTCCCCTGCCAGGCTCGGTGTGACCCCAAAGCCTGGTTGCAGTTTCTCTGCCCCCCTTCTTTCTCTCCCTTCCAGGGGAGCTCTCACCTCCTCCTCCACTGCCTCTCTTCTATTTCCATGCCCCTTTTCCTCTCTGTTTTCCTTTCTCATTGAGCTGGGCTTGGCTCTCTCCAGACTGCCCTGGCGTGTGGGGTTGGCAGGGGACACTGTGCTGGGCCGCTTTTCCTCTGCTTGAGTACAAAAATATTGATATTTACAGAGCTGGTTGTAAAAATCAATAGTGCAGGCGGCAGAGCAGCTGTGCAGCATCAGCACCAGCATGGGCAGGGCTGGGGGAACGGGGAAAAGGGGGAGGAAAAGCGTGTTCTGGGGGGGTGTGAGGGGGTGCTGTGTCTGGCTGCAGGGATAACCCCCCGAAGCATCAGGGCTGTGATCCTCATCCTCAGTGCCTGTCCCCCTGGAGCTCTGGGTGTGCACTGCTGCCCCTTCACACCCAGAACAGAGGAATAAACGCATCAGCTGGTGGGCAAAGCTGCTGCTGTGCTTGGGAGAGTGAAGGTTTTCCCTTTGACTCCTCTGAAAACAGGAGGGTTGGCTCTCGTGGAGCATGTCTGGACCTCAGACCAGCCACAGTCCAAAGGATTATTCGTGTTATCCAGGGGGTAATACCAGGAGCTTGGAAACCACTGACTGAAATTATTTAGAGGGATTTCTTGCCAAACAGAGCAGATCAGTAGATGGGAGCTTGTGGCCGGGTCCCCGGGCAGTGCTGAGGGCACCAGGTTCCCTCTTGGCACTTTGGAGTTCCTAGGAGAGATGGAAGAAACTGAATCAAATCCCAGCAAAGAAGCTGGATTTTCCTGGTTACACCCAAGCTGCCTTTTCAAGCTGGAAGGAGAATCCTGTCTGGAAGAGCTGGGAGCTCCAGCAGTGGCTCAGCCCCAGGCAGCGGAGCGCTCTCTAACCCAAACTCTGCAGAGAAATGTCCTGCTGAAACTGAGCACTGAGAATGAGGTTCCTTAGCATCATTTTGAAGTAGTAGATATCCTAAAATTTCATCTTGGCGGCAGGGGCTTTTTTGCCTCTACGCAGAATTTTTAAAGCAGTTTTCTAATTTCAAACCTTTGTTTCCAACAGCATCCTTTTAATGTGGCAGAGGAGAAAAGCCCTGAACAAACCTGTGAGATGGTACCTATGCAAACTCCTTGTGCATTTCACAGCCTCATGAAGCTCTTAGCTCTCTGGAAATTTCTTTGTCCTGGTTTTACTTGGCAAATCGTAGTCAATTGTCTGTCATGAATTTCTGTTTCCCTCAGCACTAGCTTGCTGCCCACAAATGTAATGATAGTAACTTCCTCTCCTTTGGAACGTGGGAATTTCATCCATAATTTATTTTCCTGAGAAATGTTTTGATGTTTTAACAGGATGTATATTTTCATCTTCAAGCTTAAGTTTGGTCAAAACAACAAAAACGTATTTCTTTCCCTTCTATGTTATAATAATTATTTGATTTCCCAATTTCTCTAGTAGCTTTCTCGTTAATTAATGAGGAAATTAGTTTAGGCTTTATTTCTAAATATTATTTAATAAAACTTAGGAAGTCAGGGTTGGACCAGATAGCTCTGGAGGTCCTGGCCAGCCCCAACCATCCTGTGAAAACTGTCTGTAAGACTCCTGAGGATACCAGCAGTGGGTGGGAGCAGAGTCCCCTTAGTAGGAGTCAGTAGAAACCTGGTCACGGGCTCCACTGGTGTTGATTTTCCCTGTTTTATTGTAACAAAAGGCTGCGTGACAGGAGCTGAGATCTTACAGGGACCAGGATTCATTTGTTTTTCATCCATGTGGGAAGAGGTTTATTGCTGATGGAACACACAGGTCCTTTCCCCCATCCATATCCTAGAAATCCAAAGGGCAGTGAGTCTGGCCTCTGAGCAAATCCTTAATAGTCACTAGTATTGCAGTATAGATGAAGTTCAACCTTCATAATTTGCTAAATAAGTCTCTGTTTCTCCACTTGAAGGTGCCTTAGGGAAGCCTGAATGAAGACGTCAATTTTTTCTTAATTTTCTTGAAATATCTCTATTCAAGGATAGGTACTTCTTGCTCATTCAAGACACTTTTTATGAAAATTAAATGAAAGTGCTCCAGCCACACTTCCCAGTCTACATTATGAAAATATGATTTATGTAGAAGTGTTGCCTCAGGAATCAAGTCTTTAGAGTAATAGGAACTTTTTTAGAGTTTCACCTTTCCAGACACACCGTCACCTCGTGGTTGGCTCTTCTTAGCACAGGAGCCTCTCTGACATATTTCACTAATCCCCTTGATTAATCTCTATCAGATTTGTTTGCAACTCTAAAATATTTGCTGCAAATTCTAAGCACTTAAAAAAAAAAAAAAAAAAAGAAAAAAAAAAAGGCCTTAAATATTCACCAGCATGTGCTACCCTGTTCTCTATGAAGCCTCCACAACTGGGATTTTTAAATCCAGAGGCAACCCGAATGCCTGAAGTGTGATTAATTCCTCCCTGTCTAAGGGATGCACTCAGGAGCTGGCATATTACTGTCAGGGAGCTCTGTGCTGGGTACTGAAAAGCAAGATTTGTTATGTCCTTAGCTACACTTCCCAGCAGTTGGTGGCTGGGAAGGGGAGAGGGTCCGTGTGCTCCTGGGACCTGGGGTGCCTGGGTGGGTCTGCAGGACCAGTGCCAGGCTTTGCTCTCCTAGGTCAGGATTAAGATGAGGATTCTTGGTGGTCTCAGGTGGCACTTCTGAAGCACATAATTCAAATAATAATTGCCAGTTCTAAATGTTCTTAAATTAACGAAAGAACAGGGAAAATGCTGATAATAGTTAAGCACTATAAAAATACTGCCACGTGCTTGGAAATGGCTTCAATGTTCATAGTTTCTCCTTTCCATTTGGGTCTGTTCTGTTCTATCTGCTGTATTTATTTTTCTCCTGGTATGTGCTGAGGCTGTGCAAGATGGAGCTGGCTTCTGCCTGACAACTCTGCTGCCTTCAGCAGCGGCTGCTTGGGTTTCTACATCCTAAACACTTGTTAGGAACAGAGTCCCTTTGAAATCACCACAGTGTTAGAGTTCTGTGCAGGAAGTACAGGTCAAGGTATGAGACATAATGAGGTCATCTACGGCAAAAGGAAATCAGGGGGGTTGGGTTGTTTTCTCTGGTTTCCATTTTCCTCTGCTGGTCTTTGAGCACTGAGAGAGAGGAGGGATGCTGGAAGAGTCACCTCTCCATGTCCTCTAACGTGACCCTTGGGTGCCTTCCTTGTGCCTCACACAGGAATACAGGACCAGGAGCTGGGTGTGGAGGGACCCTCAAACCATCACCCCTCCTGGTGCAGAAATCATGAAATGGCAGAGTCCAGTCCTCTGCAGAAAACTCCTGGAAATGGAGAATCCATCACTCCCTTTGGCACCAGAGGGCTTTCAGTTAGTGAGGAAGGCAGGTGAATGCTACGAGCTTAGTGGGAATGGGTGACAGGAGGAAATAAAACTTCATCCGAAGAAGTTTGACGTTTCTGTGGTTTTATGCTGGGAAAAGTCTTTGATGTGCTGGTGCTATTTGAGAATTTGTGGAATTGCATTTTTAATTATTTGTCAAGGGCACCTACAGTTTTGGAAATGTATTATTTTATGTTTTATAGGCTGGAATCTAAATAAATAAATGTGGTTGAGAGCTCAAATGACTGTCTGCACAGTGTGCAGCAGCAGTTAAAATGCTTTGGTGCATTAAAAGTATGGAATATATTACAGCAGCATATTGAACAATGGTACATCTCATCTGGAGCCATGCATTCAATTTGGTTTGCCTACCCTAAGCTATAATTAAGATTGACAAGGTTATCCAGAGAGGAGAATAAATATTACAGGAATTTTAGTTATGTTGACACATGACTAAAGAGCTATAAGAAATTTAATTTCTGGACCACAAATGCGATCACAATTAAGACAAGGCTCCTTCAGAAAAATGGAGAGAATATTGGTGAAGACATGCTTGGGCTGTGAGCTCTTCAGCTGGTTTTTGTGCTGCTTTGGTGGGGTCTTTGTTGTGCTGGTTCAGCAGTTGTTGTTGCTGCTTTCAAGGAGAAAGAGTATTTTTTGGTAAAAAAATGTCCTATTAGCAGCATGGCTGTGGGGCAGGTGCTGCTCAGCCTTTACACCACCAGCCAGTGCTTGTCAGATGGATGTGGAAATGTAGCTCCCCATATCACTGCAGCTTTTCTTTTCCCCATCTACTCCTATGGCCTCTCCAGCTTATCTGTTGCTTTTTTTTTTTTTTTTTTAAATGAAATCTTTCATCCGTCTTTTCCCCCAGGGCTAACCACCTACATCCTATTTTAAGATCTATTTTCAGCTCACTCTAGCAATTAACACACAATATTGCAATAAGTCTGGGCTGCAAAATTATTGGGTCATTTCACTGAAGTGTCCATTATAGATAAATATGCAATCAGGCATCTGTGGCAGTGCACAGAGTCAGCCCTCCATTATCCTCCAGCACATGGATAGCCATAAACACACTTCTCAACACACAAACAGAATTTGTATTAAAAATACTGGAAATAATTAAGCCAAATTTCCCCTCTTCTTATAAGCACAGGGCTTGCACTGTTGTTAATTTGAGCTGAGTGTGTGTAACAGTTAAAAGTGAGGTCATTATTTTTTCACAGTGATCTGCAAATATGTAATTTGTGTGCAGTTCCCTACCTAAATTCTCTGCCTTCTATGAACAAAACCAAGAGGCCAGACATGGTTACTGCTAAAACCCACCAGGGCCCAGATGTCCACCCTTTGTGGAACTGATCCCATCCTTTCAGCTGATGCTGTAGGATCTTCCCAGCCATGCCCATGGGTTTTCTTGCTGTACATCAGAGCCCTGGCAGAGGGGCACAGCCCTGCACACCCCAGAGCTCTCCCAGACCCCAGTTCTGCAGCCCTGGGCCTCTCTTTGGGTCTCTGCTCAGAAACATGCAGGGGGGCAGTCTGTTTGGTTGATCAGATTTTATATAATATTTGTTACCCTATCTAATAAATGAAACAAACAAACAAAAACCCAAAAAAAGCCAAAACCTTCTTGCAGCCACCTCTGTATCATCACAGTGAAACTGATAAAGGTTCTGATCTTGAGCAGTGCCAGTTGTCCAGCAGAGCACCGTCCTGACCTGTGCATAGCTCAATGAAAAGAAATACTGTCTGTGGCAGTAACCAGTGGGTTGAGTCCATTCTCTTGATGTTTTATCCTTTTAGGCAAAAAAAGTGTGGTATTTGGGCTCATGTGCTTGGCTTTGGGCCCATCCAGGGGATTTTCCCTGGGGTCTGTGCCCTGGAAGCCTCAGTTAATTGTCTCTCCTGTGTGATAGATCAGACTGAATTATTGATTATTGACTTTGGCCTGGCTGTCCTAAAAAAGGAACCAGATCTCAACATTTTGTGATGAAGATGTGGCTTTAAGAAATGGAAAAGAGGTTAATGCCTGTGTGTGTGTTCTTTATGGAAATGTTTTTTGTTCTGCAGATCTTGCTTATGAGAGACAAGCTGATTAATCTCACTTGTGTGTGGCTCTCAGAGATTAATATCCTCCCCATCTCCTGCTGTTTCTGGTGCAATTCAAATGTTTTGGGCTCTCTTTTTTTTTTTTTTTTTTTTTTTCCACCTCACCTCCAGGGCTGGCTGTATTCCACCTGCTCTTGGAACAACTGATAAAACCAGTTATGGATTTCCAGCGCACTCAGCACACACAGACAGAGGTGGCACTGCCAGGGGGGGTTCCTCACCTTTCTTAATCTGTTGCTCGGGTAAGATCTTTGCCCCTAGTTTAATGGGTCTGCTTCCAAAATATTGCTGGTAAGAGGGTGAAGCCTTTGCTCCTGCTCAGTCAGGGTTTGGGGGTCAGAGGAGCTGGTGTGAAGGGGTCAGTCTGAGCAAGTGTCATGGAGAGGTCCTGCCTGGAGCTGCCATTATTTCTGCCCAAAATGTGGCCAGGCTTGGGGTTGGTTTGGTTGCCTTCTTCTCATCTCCAGCACTCTGAATCCTGCTCACCTCCCAGAGCCAAACTGGATGCTTCCCAGTACCTTCAGGAAAGGCTGTGCTGGGCCACCAGCTCTTGCCTGCCCCAGGGACTGGAGAAGGAAACACATTTTTACCATTAATTTAAGTAAAAGCTGATAAACAGATGTGTTTCTATGTGTTCAGTGAATTATTAAGCAAGATCATGTTGTTGTGCTCTTGTTCCCTGAGCAGTATCCCCGATTCTCATCAGAGCTGCTCAATCCCAGCAGGAACAGGGCAGGCAGAGAAGAGAGGATTTCAGACATGAGGTCCTGCTTCTGCCTTTTGATGCTACTCCTTTAGCTGTTGTTTATAAACCAAGTGTGTACTCAGCTGTTCTCTGGCCAACAATCATTTTACTTGTCAAAACTGCATAATAAGACATAATTTAAGCTAAAAACATACAGAGGAAAGTTCGTGGCTCTTCTGTCTAAATGAAAATTTGAATGTGCATTACATGTTCTCCACTGTCATTACCTGCCTGGTGAATGCACTCAGCAGCTTAATATACCTCAGACAGAGGTTATCAATAATTGATTCCTTTGATGAAAGTCTGTTTGTTCTGATGGGAAGTTGTTAGCTTTTGAAAGATGCAATTCTAGCTTTCCACATCTTTTACAAGGGGAAAGAACAGGAGACATATTTTGAACACAAGTAAGGAGCTGGATGTTTAATTCAAGGGAAAAACATAAAGGGACAAGAAGAAAGGAATGTTCCCTAGTTGTTGCCATTAAAAAGCTAGTTGGTAGGTGATGTGCTCCAGAGCAGTTCCTGGTTACACAGCTGTCATGCAGATGTTGTCAGGATGCACCAAACCCCTGTGGAGCAGGAGGAAGTCACCTCTGGAGATGCACATGGCACCAGTGGGTTCCCCAGTGATTATGGAAACAGCTGCATGTGGGCAGTCAGTGTGTGTCTGTCTGGAGAGGCTGCTCACCCTTCCTGGGATGCTGGCAGGTGCCATTTCTCTGCACTCAGTGAAGGGTGCATTCAGTTTATGTGAAATTAAAATAAAACTGGTGCTTCCCACCGAGGCTCCCTTCCCCACAAAAAGCTGGACCAAGTTGCCTTTCACCATCCCTCCCACCCTGGGCTGCTGGCTGATTCTGGGGAATGACTCCCAGGGTGCCTGTGAGCTTGCTCAGGGCTAAGTGCTCATGGCCAGCTTGGATGGGGCTTGGGGCAGCCCAGTGGGAGGTGTCCCTGCCCATGGAAGGAGAGGGTGTTAAGGGTCCTTCCACCCCAAAGCAGTCTGGGACTCTTGGATTCTCTGCCATAAGACAGTCCAACAGTCCAAGGCCAGGATCCTGCCCGTGGGCAGTGCTCGGGTGCTGCTCTCCCCCAGGCAATGCTGTTGTAGCTCTGGGGTGAAGTCCTGTCCCTGCTGAGGTCATCTGCAGCCTAGGGAAAGCAGAAGATTGCACCTTTTTTCCCACTTGATCCTTTCTGTGTTCTAAATTAGAATCCAGAGGAACAATCAGGAGCGGGCTTGCCGAGGTGCTGGTCCAGTGACCTGCTCCACAGCCCAGTGGGAGATTTGAGCAGAAATCCCCAGCATGTCAGTCAGTGGCTGTGATTATCCTGCAGTAACTACACGGAGGGGTGGTGGGCTGTGTTCTCCAAGCTGGATTAGAGAGGGAAGTGTGTGTGTGTGTCTGCTGCCAGGAGATAAAGAGCAGCAGAGGAGTGGAGGTGTTGGTTCTGTTCTGCAGGGGATCGGTGGCCTTGGCTGCCTCCTGGGAGCAGCTGCCTTCCTCCTGGGAAACTTCTTTTCACAGGGAGTGAGTCAAGTGGAAATCCAGCAGGAGAAATGAGAAAGTGCTTCGAAAGCGCTTAAAAAACCAAACAAACCACAAACTAAACCAAAAAATGTTCCTCCTATTAGCAGTACAGGGACAAAAAAATACAACAAGTCCAGGTGCAACATTTGCAGACCTTATAATATATTCAGGGGATCCTCTCAGATTTATCATAACCCATTCTTAAAGTCAGTCCAGTTTAAAAGACCTCCAGAAGCCAAATCTTCTTGTTTCACTCTCTTTGTCAGAGCAAGAACTTCCCTGCTGCCAGCCTTGCTGTGCTGCCTGGGCACCCTGCCTGTCTCAGCCCTGGCAGTGCAGCATTCTCCTGACATTTTGCACCACTAGATGAGGGACAGGAAGCCACTCTTTCAGTGGTTTTCTTCTAGAGAGACTTAGCACCACCTGAACTAAGAACTCAGGCAGGTTTATTGTCTTCCAGTGATTTCAAAGCCTCCTTGTTGTAATTTGCCATTCTAGAAGGAAACACTTTATCTGAATCTTTTCCAGTATCTTGCATGGTGAGTCTTCCTTAAATCTTAACTGTGAGCAGTGTAGAAGGGATTGAATCCAGGATATGTCCTTTAAGTGTTGAAAATCCAGACCAGCAGCCCTGGGCTTTGGGCTGGAGACCTGCAGATCCAGACCCTGGGAAGCTCTGGTGGGGATGTTCCCATCCAGTCGAGTGCTGAGCAGAGCCCAGCAGAAGGGTTCCTCGGCTGGTGAGGCCTTTTCCCAAGGGAGTGCTGGTTTCCTTCCTGCTTACACCAGCACCACATAGACGTGAGGAGGAGTTATGGTGGGGAGGGACACTGCCAGCCCCCCGTCACCCCTCCCAGGGGCTCTCCCTGCAGGGCTGGGGTGGCCTGGAGTACCTGCCCCACACTGAGACCTGACATCTGCCCCCAGGGAGATGCTTCATGATCTGTGATAGGGGTTATGGCTGGCAACTGCAGCCTGAGACATCTGTGTGCCAGGTCCCTGTCTCTGCATTAGCCAGCACAGCTCCTGCCAGCACCTTTTCTGCCTCTTTTAAATAAAGGGAAGGAGTTATTCATCCTGAAAGATTCATTGTAGTGAAGGACTGACTGCAGCACAATTAAATTTGCCTTTTTTCCCCAAAATTTATTACTAATATTGCAAACAACAGTATATCAGCCAACTAAATGTCCCAGGAGGTAAGCACTAGAGAAATCATGGAACAGCCTGAGTAGAAGTCACATGAATTGAGTTATTCAGCTATTGGTTTGGGGGGGGAAACTCTATTTTGTGAAAGCCTTTGAGATTTTTTAAAGTTTATTTTCACTGTGCAGAGGGATGAGAGGTACCTGCTCAAATATTTTCACAATGGAATTGTGGAAGTGGCCTTGGCTGCCAGCTGCATGTGTCACCCCTCTTGCCAGGCCGGAGCAGGGACCTCAGCCAGAAATCCTCCTGAGTCTGGAAGAGGAGTTAAACCTGGGTCTGAGATAATGTCAGGAGCTTCAGGAGGATGGAGGGTGCCTGCTCTGCCCCAGCCTTTGCACTGATTTTCAGGAGGATGAAATCCCCACCCCTGCTCAGGCTGCAGAGGAGCAGCTGCCAGGAGATGGGTTCATTGTCCAAGTGCCAACCTGCAGTACAGAATGCCAGAATGTTTTCATTTGGGTGTTTTTTTACTGTTTTCATGTATTTGCTTCCCTTTCTTCCAAGCACACAAACACCAACCCACTGCCCGGGGCTGCTGCATGGGGCAGGGCAGGGGTAGCAGCCCAGGGGCCATGGGGCAGGAACCCTGAGTGGCAGCACCAGGGCAGGGGTCTGGGGCTCAGGGACCCCCAGGACACAGCAGTGCCAGGTGGGCACAGGGTGCAGAGTGCTTTGTACTCTCGAATGACATAAACGTTTTTGTTTGATTTTTGCTTTGTTTCTGCTTGGGTTTTCATTCTCTGGAACATGAGCAGTCCTGTGCTGAGTGTACAAAGAGAAGTGAGTCAAAACAAAGCCCAGTTGTAAGGATGGGCCCTAAGCAGCAGCTTCACTGGCAGAAACGTTTGAGCTGGTAGAATCATGGAATCCTTTGGGTTGGAAAAGACCTTTAAGATCCTCAGGTCCAGCTGTTAGCCCAGCACTGCCATGTCCACCACTGTCCCATGCTCCTGAACTGGTTCTGCCCAGGGAGCAGGAGGCTGGGCCAGTTGGGCTCACTGAAAATGCTCCTGCCCACCAGGGCAGCTGAGACCTTTCTCCATCTGTGTCCTCATCCTCAGTGTTTACTGGTGTGGGCTGGGTGGCAGTGGGAGGAGGTGACCCCCCAGAAATGGGGCTCAGGGAGCTCCTCCAGCATCACGGCTGCTCCCCTCCCTGGGAGGAGGGAGGAGCCCCACGTGAGAGCTTTTCCTGAGGGTGGGATGCTTTTCCACGAGGAACAATGCAGAAGTCTGCTTTGCTGCTGAGAGTCCTCCCACAGTGTGTCTTTTGCCAAGTGTGTGGGTACCCGGGGGTGCCAGTGTTTGGATAGGACTTCAGTTCTCTTTGTTTTGGCTCTGCTTTAAAATGTTTTTGTACAGCAGGCTGGTTAAACTGCAGGGTAATAACTTAGTTGCCTTGGTTAGATGTGCAGGTACCTCTGTGGCTGGTTATTTATTTATAAACTTGCCATCTCTGCTATAAAAAGATTTGTAATACCCCAATAATAAATGTATTCATCACCACATCTTCTGTAATCACCGCTGTTCCTGAGCTGCTATTTGGCACTCATTAGCTGAAACTCCCATTCACCTATAATTTATGAGAAGCATACAATTATGTGTTATCACTACTTCAAGTGATTACTACACTGTATGTTTTTAAGATAATGGCATGAAACACTTGGTGATGAATTGCACCTCTCCAGGTAGCTTTGCATCTGCCTTTAGCTCTATTATTTTACTTAAACCAACCTGGAGAGCATCGTGTGGCAGGGCTGGGGTTCCCTCCTGGGAGAGGAGTCCCAGGGCAGTGCTGATCCAATGCAGGACAGGGCACAGCACACAAGCAGCTCCTGCCCTGTCTGCTGCTGGGGTAGATAGTATTGGAAGGAAATGCAAAACCCAACTCTTTTTCACTTGGGAAGAAGTTTTTTTTCATTAAGCCTTGTTAATTAAAAAAAAAAAAGACTGCTCAGGAAGAAAGTGTGAAACATAACACATTATTATTATTATTTATTACTACTTTATTGTTGTTAATAATAAATCTCCAGCAGCTGTAGCCTGTGTCACTGTGTCCCTGGAGGAAGGAGTGGTGATGGCAGTACCCACAGGGGAGACCTTGGAGCACTTTCCAGTGCCTGAAGGGTGTCCAGGAAAGCTGGGGCAGGATTTTGGACAAGGGCCTGGAGGGATGTGGACCCAAGGAGGGTGTTAGTGTGGGTGCAGAGTGTGACAGCCACCCCAGGCCCATCCCTGCCCCCCAGTGTGTGTCACTGTCACCACCTCCTGGTATGAGCTCTCATTTTTTTGTCAGTGCTTATTGTGCCTGTGAAGAAACCTTTGTTTTGGTTTTTTTTTTTTTGCATTTAAAAAAAAGGCTGGTGGGACTGCTCTGAAATGAAAATAACCCTGTTAATCAGTATCATGGCTGGTTTAATTCAGTTCTGTGCTTCTGGATGCTGGAATCCTGCAGTAGCACACTGTGATGTTGAACATTTGGATAGTAGCATGGTATTTCCATGGACCTGATGTTTCCTCATCCTCTAGGCACAATCCTTTGCCTTGCCATGGTCTCAGAGCTTATGTTGCTTCTTATTCCTTTAATTTGTGTTACAGTGTTGTGTGGCAAAAACAACCAGGGGGGAAAAGCACTGCCATCTGGGTTGGCTTTCACCATCAGAAGGAACAGCTGACCTCTCCCTATAAAATAAACACGCCTGGCTCTTGAGTTTTCAGAGACCCTTCTCCCTTCAGTGCAAAATAATAAGGACAAAACCGTGCACTGAATTGTTTCCAAGGATCTGGCAAATTTCTCCACCATAATTTCTGGAAGTCAGTGTTTCTGCATCACAAATTGTTAGGAATTAAGAAACAGCAAATCAAGCAGCCAGCCCCTTTTTAAATATTTCAAATAATGGGATGAAGCTGGGAGTTACTCTCTGAAAATGAAACCAAGACTATCAGAACCAGTAATGCTGTGGGATGTTGTTTCTGAGCCTGCAAAGAGAAAAGATCATGTGCTTCCCAGAAGTAATTAATTAATAACCAATAATCCTTAGCTTTAAGTTACACTGTTTGTTTAAATACGAAGATAATTATAAAAACATGTTAATTTAGTGCAGCTGTGGTACTAATGGTTTCTCTGTCCTTGCCATGGAAGAAAACCATCTCTGTGTGGCAGGAGGGAAATACAGATAATGGCCATGGCTGGTGGAGATGATGAATGTTAGAGGCCTGGAAGGACTGGATGGGTTGGCAGGTGCTGAGGTTGGAACCTATACAGCTTAACATTCAAATGACATCAGCTGTTGAGCAAATTGCATTTCAAATGCTGTAGAAGGAGAATGATAAACAATTTTGCTATTAATAACTAATTTTCTGCTCGTTTTCAATTTAAAATGTTTCAGCTGTAGGGATTGCCTCCATGCTTTCCCAGCAGAGAGATTTCCTGGAATTTCTTAAAGCATCTCAAGGCAGATGAGTTCATAAAACCGAGGAGCTGGGGATGGGTGGGGAAGAAGAGGGATTCTGCTTTCTCTCCAGTTGCTTTGCTCTCTGGTCTCCCTCTGCCTTGGCTTTTGTTCCAGCAGCTTTGTCCTGGCCAGCTATAGAGCAGAAAATCTGATGGGTTCTCCTGCTCAATAAACTGCACATCGATGCTCTGGAGCGGTGGGAGTGGCACGGGAGCAGATCAGGGAGGTTAATTATGCTAATCACTCATGAAAATGCAGGTAGCACGGATCCCCATTTATTTCCGGCAGATAAAAAGCTCACACTGTTATCTGTTCGTTTGGAAAAAAAGCCTGTGAGTCAGCAAATATTTAAAGAATGATCTTGGTTTCTCCCTGAGTTTGCAGACCTCCAGTTCCGGGCTGCAGGTTTAGGAAGCGGGAGGGATAAGAGGGCAGGAGGTCTGGGAAGAGCTCTCCAGGTAAAGGGGGCAGTTCCGTGTGCTGATCCGGTGCTGGATGAACCGCGGGCCTGCAGGCACGGGAATGTCTCGGAGTGTCTGGTCCTGGGGCACTGGGAGGGGAGGAGCAGGGGCAGAGGGACCCAAACCTGCCGCCTCTCTGCGGATCTCAGCCCCGAGGGGCGATGCCAGGCAAAGCAACCTTCTTCATCCTCGGCTGCCGAGAGGGTCGGGCTTTAAACTGTGGTTAAACCACCCCCCAGCCTGGTGCCGCTGTGCGGGTCTCGGTCCCATCCGCACACGCTCGGCTCCCTCTGCAGGAGAACTCAACCTCCGCACGCTGCGCGGGTGCGGGGCGCTGACACCCCGACAGACACCCCGCCTGGGGAGGGGTCTGCAGCTTCAGGCATGGAGGCAGCTGGGGCTCAGTGCCCACCAGCCTGGCCACCATCCATCGGTGCATCAGGTCCCCCCAGGGTCTGGTTAAAAAAGGAGCTGTGATGGAACAAGCAGCTGCCCGGGTTTTCATGTGGGGAGCACCCCCTGCTCCGAGCTGGAGTAGAAGTGAGGAAACTGGTTTGGATCACGAAAGTAAAAGGGTCACCTCTAATTGCACCCGAGTTGTTTTTATTGTTCAGAGAAGGTTCCTTAGTGTACCAGGTTTTAAGATGCTCTGTGAGAAGAAACCAGAGGAGGCATTTCCCAGATTGTCAGTAAAAGGCCTTTGCAAAAAGTCCTGAGCAGGTTTCTGGAGTGATTTTGCTGGTTCTGGCACTGGGATGTATGATTTTTCTGTTCTGAGCTTCAGGGTGTTTTTGCAGGCTGACCCCTGGCCCTGGTGTTTCTCTCCCCTCGCTGCTGAGCTCGGAGCCAATCTTCCTCCAAGCAGAACAGCGCCGGCCTGCTGCAGATGTGTTCTGTGTTGTGAGGAAGGCAGCTATAACTCAGTGCCAAAAGCAATTTCACCGGGAAGAAAAGATGCTGCAGTAAGCAAGAACAACTCTGTGAAGTGCTTCACATCAGCTTTGGGGAACAGTCACCCACTGCAGGACGGGGGGCTGCTGCCATCCATCCCCTGTGGGCACCTGCCAGCTCCCCCAGCACTGCTGGCACCCAGCTGCAAAAACATGAGAGCACAATTCTCCCAGGTTTGCAGGGGAAGGAAAGGCTTCCAGGACCTTCCCATGGAGAGGGAACTGTTAACCTGAGCCCTGGGGGGACTGCTGGCTTTAGAGAGGTTTACTGGTGCCACAGTGGGGTGAGTCCTGCTCTGACCTGGACCCTGTGTGTTACCCCCTGAGGCTGGTGTGAAGGACAGGGAGTCAGAGGTGGGCTCTGCAGGACTCTGCCCTGGGCTGCCTGGTGGCACTGCCCATGGCCCCTCATCCTTGCTGTCCCACCCAGGGAGGGAGTGGAGCAGAGAGGGATGAGGTGGGAGCACCACGTGGGGCCCGTGGGGCTGGACAAGGGGCTTAAAGGTGTGCAGGGTTTGAATTTATGGATTTATCAGACAGTAAAAAATTTACTTTTGGCTTTGCATCCCAAGTCAAGCAAGTAGTTGCACAAGAAGTGAAGATAATGGTGGCTTTGGGTCCTACCTGGAGGAAGGTGATTTCCGTTTGAAGTCCCACACAAGGTGTCACCCCAGCGAGTGTAGGAACCCCTGTTCCCAGACATCCAGGTGATGTGTGGAGCAGGGAAACACCCGTGTGATGTATGGGAACATCCACGTGACACCTGGAACAGGGTGAAGCCTTCTGGGCAACCCCACACAGGTTGTTTCTGGGGCAGTGAGGGGGTATCTCCAGCCCTGGCTGTGCCACGAAGGTGCTTGTGAGAAGAAACCAGAAGAAACTGTGTGCAGTTTTAATTAAGCAGCTGGGAAGAACTGTTGTGGTTTTTTTTTACAAAGATTAATAGGTCTGTGCTTTAATTATGGGGAAATAATAGAGAAGAGAGCTGGGGAAGTGGGAGGTGTCAGAAAGAGAGGATTAAAAACTTTAAGGAAGCTGGGTGAGACTGCATTTTTCTGTAGTTACAAATTACAGAAGCTCATCCCCGTTAATAATGATCAGGAAAATAATAAATTGCCTCCAGCCGGATGTGACAGCTAACATTAAAATCTATTTTTTATGCTTGTTGAGTAGAGAATTTCTGATTACAATCATCAGTTAAAAAATAAATTGTTCTTTTATCCAGTCTTCTAAGTTTAGAAATAGAATAATTATCTCCTGAGTTCAGCTCTAGTTTAATCAATACTTTCCCAAGCAAAGTAAAGGTAAAAAGAGCAAAAGTCACATATTAGTTAATGATTGTAATGCCTTCTTTAATTGTGCTGCAGTGCTATTATTAACTTCTAAGAAGAACTGCTCCTGTGCATAGGTTTTTAAAATTGCATTGCAGAAAATGCTGCCACGATGTGCAGGAAGTTTAAAAAACAACAAAATGTAAGGAGAGGGGAAGAAGGAGAGGGAAGTCTACCAGTATGTACAGTTTTTACAGGTTATAATCTTTTCAGTAAGTTTTATCCCATATACTCCTGTAATCTTTTATTATTGGACTGCACTGGAATTCCCACCATTGATGGGTGGTGACCAGCTGTGGCCCTGCAGTGACAGTAATACCAAGGTGTCACTTATTATCTGCAGCACAGTTAAATCATGGCTCTTGGTTAAAATAAAGAAACGCACCCATGGACCACGTGTGTGGGAAGGAGGAGGTTGCTGAGGGGGCTCAGTTGTGTCTGAGGCATGTGTGCTGGTGGGACCCCCTGGGCTTGCCTTGGGTTGGCAGTTTTGGTGTTCTGGGGGTTTATTCTTCTCTGAATGTTCATCCATACACAATAGGCTGGGCTTGTCACTCAACACGTGCCTGGAAAACCTGCTGTTTCATAAGAAATTGTAAAGATAAGGGAGAAAAGCAAACCAAACCAAAACACCAGCCCTGCATTCAAAGGGGGAATCCCCCTGATTTGTCCTGATGTCAGTGGGGAAGCATTGCCTGCTGTGGGCAGAGCAGAGGTGAAGGTCTGCAGAACACTTGGGAGCAGGAACTGTGCCTGCAGAACTGAGGAGTGATTTGCAGACAGAAAGGGGTTCAATTTCTTATATAGAGATCATTTCTGAGGGGAAGCATTTGGTTGCTTCTTCCATGGGGTAAATATGCACATTCCCTGTTGATTCTGGGATGTGTGGGGGTCAGTCCAGCCCAAATCAGCCACATTTTCACATCAGTTCCCTCCTGCCGTGTTGGGGAACCTGCATGGCTCTGAGGCAAGGTAGAGGCAAGAGTGCTGTGGGGTACTGAAGGAGCTTCTCTGAGGTAAAATGCTTAATCTGTTTTCAGTGAACCCTATTTTGCACTATTGGTTTTTTGTTTGAAGCCAGTGTGATTCCAGCATACAACATGAATAGCTTTACTTTGTTTCTGATGAGAATTCCTCTTTGGTCTTTAATTAATAACAAAAATTGTCAACTTTCATGATTTTTTTTTCAACTTTTCTTGTTAAGCTAGGCTAATTTTTTTTCTGACAAGCTGCAGAGAGAGCAGGGAGTTTGAGGCTGGGATTGTGTGTTGGAAGAGGAGGAGGATGGTTTTCTCTCCTGTGGGGAGAAGCCATAGCACTAATGCTTTCTTGCAGGTTTTTTGGTGTGTGCATGCATACCAACAAAGAGGGAACTCAGTAAAATGGGAAATGGTCCCTGAGACTTCAGGCTGCCTTCCAATATATTCATTTATGACAGACTGTCTCCAGCTGAAGCAGAACCAGCAGCAGAAAAGAAACGCATTGTGGAAAACATCTGAGGTTTCTCTGCTTCTCCCCAGTCTCCTGTTCATTAGAAGAGATTTGAAAACATTCAGGAGACTTTGAAAGTGGCTCCTTGTCTTCTCTGAGTGGGACCAGACCCCACCAAACTCTTCCTGCAGGGATTCACAGGTGTCAGCCACACTCAAAGTGACGCTTGCCCGTGACATACCAGTTCTCTTCTATATAAACTGTGATATTTTTTTTTGTCCTGCATCACATGCAGCTTCTCTTAGAACCCTTTCAGATTTCATGTCGAGATGATTAATTAAATGAACAGTTATATTCATGATCCATTTCTGAAGAATTTCAGCCTGATGCTTCTAGTTTCTTATTCCTAAAGGGAATGTCATTTTTCCCCTTAAACAATACCACCATATGTCTAAGCCACAAAATCACCATTTCCTCCCACCTAAGTTTCCATAGTTGTGCTATTTTAATGTTTTATCAAAGAGATGAGATCTATTGCATTCTCTTCTTCTGTTGGATTTCCTTCATGTAAAAAACCCCCTTTTTATCAAAGAAAAACGTCCCATTAGTCTGTTGCACTTTGTATTACTTTCCTTCAACTTTTAACACTGTTGTAAAGCCTTGAATTCCATAGTGGGCAGGGTGCTTAGCCTGAAATTTGCCTGATTCACTCTCTACGATTCTTGAAGGTCGATGATACGGTTATGATTTCCCAGCCAGAGCATCACTTTGGTTTTTTTTAAACAAACCCCCTATGCTCCTGGATTTGCAGTTTCATGCTCTCAAGTGTGAGTCCCTCAAGGTTTTCCTCTGCCCTTGACTCCCTTACCTGCTCTGCGTTTGCCCATGAACTGGGTTGTCACCTTTGTGGAAAACTCAGAGGTTTTTGAGCCATAGCTCAGTCTCCTTAACCTCACCACCATCAGCTCATAGAAACGAGCTTCCTTCTGCATGCTCACACTGTCCTTTTGTCCCCTCACCTCTCAGCCACCCAGAAGGACTGTCCAAAGAGGCTGTTCCTCCCAGTCCTGTTCCCATGCTCTCTCCCCATCACCATTTATCTTCTGCTCAGGTCTCACCTCCTGTCTCCAGTCCTCCTCTGCCGTGCCTGATCACCTGCTAGGCCTGGGTGGCTTTTCTTTGGTTGCACATCTACAGAGAAGATTTTCAATTAACGTTGACCTTTAATGCTCCAGCCAGGTTTTTGATCCTACAGATGGTGAAACGGGTTACAAATTAGATTTTGCAGCATGCCTTGTTCTCTGTGTTTCTCCACTGGTTCATTTCCGAGAGGTTGTGGGGCTGACACCAGCGCCTTCAGCTCGCTGTGCCCTCCCCATCTCTGGTCAAACCCCCTGGGGTATTTGTGTAGAAGTGCTGTCAAACTCTTCAGATATACATGGGTTTGTTCTCAAGCTGTGCTATTTACTCATTTTAGAAAAGTAAAGTCTTTGCTTTATGGAGAAATGCCGTTCAACTAACATTGGGAAGAGAAAAAACCTGCCTGGAGTATGGCTGCTCCTGGTGGCAGGGGCTGTTACTCACCCAGCTCCAGCCAGGTGACTCCTTCACCCCAGCAAACACTATTTTCAGTTACTGTTCTAATTATAAAAAAGCTTAAGTGTGGCATAATAGACAAATCACCTTTGTTTGAGTCACCACCATATGAAAGGTATTTTAAAAATACTTTGTAGAACTATGCTGTAGATTTCGTGGTTGTTACCAGCAGGGAAATCCCTGGGCATTGAATGTAGGTCTGTGTTGAACATGGTGGCCTGGACATGAGTAGCAATGAAAAACCTCATAGCACTTTGAAAAGAAAATAAGTGTCAGTTTGGATTCTAAGATGCCATTATTGTTTTCTGAAGAAGTTTATTGTGTGTTAGGAGAAGGGCATTAAGTCTGCACAGGGACAGGTGGCTGCTCCTGATCCATTACTGGGGAGAAAGGGCGGTGCCATGAAATCATGGAGTCCAGCTCAGAAATAATTAAGACTTTCTACCTCCTGCTCCACTGACACTCAGCAGGAAAACCAGAAAGGGAGGACAGAGGAATGCATCTCAGCTTATTGTGTGTTTGTAACACGGGCTTTTGTTTCTATGCTGGTTTGGGAATTAACAAAGGATTTGTGTTTTGAGGTTCAACTCAACACACTGTGGCTGCCCGCAGTCTGAAAATCAACAGCAGGTTAATGTACTCCAAAGTTCCTATGTTTTGGTGCTCATGGTTTCACCTTCTGTTCCAGGTGTTACTTGGAAGATGGAGCTTCCAAAGGTGCCTGGCTCAATCGCTCCAGCATTATCTTTGCTGGAGGTGACAAGTGGTCTGTAGATCCCCGGGTCTCCATCGCCACAGCAAACAGGAGGGAGTACAGCCTGCAGATCCAGGACGTGGACGTGACAGATGATGGCCCATACACTTGTTCTGTGCAGACTCAGCACACCCCCAGGACCATGCAGGTGCACTTAACTGTACAAGGTAGGTGCTCCAACCCACTGCCAGGCGTTATCCCGGCAGAAAACGCGTTATCCCGGCGTTATCCCGGATGTGTCAGAGAAGTCCAGGTGTGTGGATGGGGAATGTCAGCTCAGCTCCTTGTAAAGATTGTTTTTTCCTTGGGTGTATGTAGCCACAGACTCCATGCCATTGACTGCAGCTTCTGCAAGGAGATCATTAGCCCAGAAGAATCTTCACAACCGTTTTCTTCCAGCCCACAAGCTGTTTCTTCCTTTCTCACAGAAAGCTCACAGTATTATTAGTAAGAACAATCTTTCCATGAGAGAGTTTTCTGGTTTAAGTGCTGCAGAGCCACAGTGTCAAGTTTACACACGTGGAGGTGGTATTTATTCTGTTGTTCCAGGGTGAACAATTCTTAGTTTAGGTTATCTTCATAATAGTTAATGTCCTTGTGCAAGGGGCTAAAAAAAAAATAAATTGGTAATTAATTGCATGTATAAGACATATAAACAGGAGCTTAAAATTAATTAGGCTAACTACAAGTATACAGAGAAATAATAAGGCAATAGTTAAAAATATGCATAATTATTAAGCAACTGCATTTATATCTTCAGAAATGCAAAGCGTAACCTAAGGCTTTAACTTATTAGTCTTTGGTATAATCATCATTAACATTTTCTTTTGCATTTTTGTGAGTAATAAAGCAGTGGATGTAAACCTGAAGAATTTAAATGGCAAACTTAATTCCTATGGCACACCACAATCCCTTACAAATTACCTGTGTGAAGCACTTCTCAAACTAATTATTCTTAACCACTGGACCTTTAGCCCCCGATGGTTTGTAAGACTGTTAGACTGCTGCTTTGTGGGAGCAGAGTGTGTTTGTTGCATGAAGATCATGATTTTATTAGTACAGCCATTTCTACAGCCTTTGTAAGCCAGCCACTTGTAGAAGCTTCCTCAGGGGGGGCAGTTGGGTGAAGTCCCATGGATGTCCTGAGTGCTGGGGGGTTGTTCAGGGACTGCAGAAGAGTTTGTGTGCTACTGGGTTGGGAAGCTGGAGGGAAGTGACAGTACCAACCATGGCTGCAATTGTATGGATACATAGATTCAGCTGCTCCACTATCATTTCAGTTTCATTTCGTGTAGGAAGCAAAGCCCAGCTCCATGAAGCACAGACAGAACGAATGAGCCATTTCCAAGATAAACTGGGAAAAAAAAACCTCACTACCCCTGTGTTTTTCCAGTCTAGTTCTCTTGGCATTTAGCATGACAGGGAAGCTGCTGGGCTCCCTGGAGAGAAGGGTCCTGTATCCACAGGAGGATGCTCCATCCCCCTGGGTGATGACTGTGAGCATTTCTGTCCATGCCAGCTCCTCTCTTTATGTAGCTATTATTACAGATATTAATAATTACCAGCCATGCAGTGGGGGCTGGGTAGGTCAGACAGCAGTCACCAATGGTTCATCCCACTCAGGTGGGCTCCTGCTTTGAGTCAAAACTGGATTTTGCAGGGTAATTCAGCACTTCCCCTGTCACCACCTGCTTGTAGAGCCCTTCCTGCTATAGGGGTAGCACAAGAACATTTTATGGCAGCAGTTTTATGTTTCCTTTTAGTTACGGTCATGACTTTGCATTGCAGGATTAGAAACAACAACTGCTACTGGGGAGAAAGAAAATGAAGGTTTTTTGTCGAAGTAAAATCATTCCAACAAAGGGATAGATTTCTCCATTACACTGTGAATAAATGATCATCAGCAGACCTAGAGCAGTACAGGAAAAAAATAGGAGGAAAAGGCAATTTGGAAAGTCTTGTCCCTTTCCCATTCCCCTGCCCTCCTGGCTGTGCTCTGTGGAGGGAGACTCACACCCATCGAGTGAGTGGAGGCTGATGGTGAGCTCCAGTTTAAAAGCTGTGGAAATGTGTAAATCCAGCTCTTTTGGTGTGTGCATGAGCTCCTTCTACACACACAGAGCCAACTGTCATTCTGAATATCCTCTTCTGCTGTTTGGGCTGAGGGCTTGTGAATATATTCATGTAGGTGTTCAGAGAATAAAAATTACACTATGTCAGAGATGGCTCACTTTCCATGAGTAAAGCACAGAAAAGTAAGGAGGCTGGACACCTCTGCCAGCCTCCCTGGCTCAGCCAGTACCTGGCCACTGTTGTGTCCTTGGCAGTTCCCATGCCATTTACACTCAATAAATTCATCCTTATCTATTTTTTTGGCTCTTTACAGCAATATCCCAAAATGCAATTTAAGCAACATGGCAAGAAATGCTGTACGGTCCCAGATTAAAGCAGATTGTGTTCTGGTGCACAGTGAATTCCCAGCACCAACCCTGGCTGAGGGAGAGCAGCAGCCTCTCCATCCCAGGGGGATGCAGGGAGCAGTGGGAGCTGCTGGGGCTGGGGGGATAACTCCAGTCAGTCCCAGTTCAAAGCTGAGTTCCAGTCTCCCACATTCCTGCTCAAACCCTTAATGAGAACACCAAGTCACTTTTAGGGTGTTCCTTACTATGCAGTGAAAACCTTTTGTACCAAGAAAATTAATCACAGAATTGTGGAATGGTTTGGGTTGGAAGGAGACCTTAAAGATCATTCATTAAAATAATTAATAAAGAAGTAAAAAGCCCAACATGTCTTAAGCCCACATGTACATCAGTGAAAGAAAAGTCACATGAAAGAGAGGATGATAATCCAGTTAACTTTATTTCAGTGACCTTATTAAAAGGAAGCGAGAACTATGGATTAATTAAAGATTTGGAAAGTAGGAGTTAATAACCAACTCGATCTACCTCAGTGCCAGAGGCTTCATCTGCAAAATCATGAACTGCAGATGATTTAAACATCAGATGTTTGTCCCAGTGAAGTAACAAAACACAGTACCTCTTCGCACACTGAATTGTTCAGTTTTTCCAGCAAAAGGTTGCAATTTCTGCCATTTCTAATTGACATCGATTCTGTCAAAGTTTAAATTGCATCCTCCAAGCTGTTTCCCTTTCGATTTACAAAAACAAGGAGGCGTGTTTGCCACTGTCCTCCAGAATCAACATCACTGCTGGCAGCGATGGGTCGAAGCCCAGAGTCTCTCTGTGAGTCAGGACACAGTCACGGGAGGGTCACCCAGGGACAGTGTCACTCAGGTGCCTTCTTTGTGACTCCTGGGAGATAGAGGCCAGAGCAGGCTGCCAAGGGAGGGCTGCCAGGCTGAGGGGGAGAATAAAGGCTGTATCTGAGCAAACTTGGTCTGTTTAATGTGGTGAAGGGAGAGCTTGGGGAGAGTTTTGTTATGTTTATTGATTATCCAGGTTGGTTTGGGTTGGAGGGACCTCAAAGCTCACCCAGTGCCCCCCCTGCCATGGTCAGGGACACCTCCCACCAGCCCAGGGTGCTCCCAGCCCCATCCAACCTTCGGCAACCAGGGGCTCAGCACCCTCACCCCAAAGAGTTTCTTGTGAATATCCAATTTTTACAGACTTTGAAAAAAGAGGACAAGCACAGCAGCTAAGGACGAGCACTGTTAGAGGTCAAGGCAAATATAACTGAGCCAGGGGTGAGTTTTCAGGATTAGTGAGAGGAAGGGCTGGGGTCCGCGGGGTGAGGTGTGTGCCCGTGCTGTGCCTGAGGAGGGGCTGAGGGACCTGACACCTCCGTCCCCTTCAACGGGGGGAGCCTGGCTGGGCTCCTGGGATGGGCAGCCACAGCCTGGGCCCAGGGGTGGTTTTTCAGGGCTGTATTTTGCTCCATGTGATGGATGCAACACAGAGGTGTCAGCAGTCGGTGTCATTGCGCTGTCCCTCCATGCTCCCTCCTACCCCTGCTTCACCCTCTGCCCCCCCAGCAGCCTGGTTCCTGCTGTGTCAGAGCTTTCTGTCAGTTCTGACTCCGGGGGATTGGTGGCACAAAGCCTGTCTGACATTGTTTCTGTGACATCTTCATTTCGGTTCCAGCCTGGGGGTGTCTGTGCCTCCCCTGGGCCCCTCAGGGGCCTGCAGGCCGCAGCTCCCCCCGGCCTGGCTGCTGGGCTGGGCAGGGCCTGCATAGAAACCACTCCCTTATCAGTGTAAATGCCACTTAGAGACCCCTCAGAAATCACAACCTATATTTTTTTATTTAAACATGGATAATATTTCCAAAGTAATACTCAAGGCCTTTTTTCTGCTTAATAAACCTCCTTAATGTCCCCTAAATATTAATGTATTGATTTAGTCTCTGCGATGTTTGCAAAGTCTAATTTGTTTCCTCAATCAGGCCAAGAGGGACTCGCATTTGGAGCTAACGAGATAAATCTTACCCAAATTTATTTAAAGTGGGGCAAGATAAATATGCAAAAGACTTCTAAAATCATATAACAACCGCTTCCCAGCTAAAACTGATGATCCATTACTCTTTTAAAGTGCCAGCTCTCGAGCAGGTTGTCAGTTTTCATTACAAAATTAACTCGCTGGTGCCAGCCACTGTTATCGTCTTGTCCCTGCCCAGCAGCAGAAGAAAAAGGACTTCTCAAAATGGTTCTGGAGGTGGAGGTGGCTGTGGGAGGCTGGCTGCATGGCAGAGACCCCCAGCCCAGCCACCCACCCAGCTCACAGCCTTCTTGGACTTGCAGTTACCATGGGCTGAGTCCACAATCAGTAATGCATTGTTAATGACCTACTAGAAAGTTTTCTGCAGGATTTGGTGTTTTTTTTTTTTAATCCATTCATCAGATTCCTCCCACATCTGTTCCGCTCCCAGCATTCATATGAGCTGCAGGGGCTCTCTCGCTCTAAAATATGTCTGAATGGCTCTTCCCCTTCTTTAAAAGGCTTAAATCATGGAAATGTTTGCGTTAGCAGGTGATCTCATTTACAAGGATGTAAATCAGGACCATTTTCTCTGAAGCAGAACAGGGCTGTACCGCTCTGAACCTCACACTCCTGCAGTGCTGGAGCTGCTTCACAGCCGTGGCTGCAACGGAATTGCCATTAGAAGCCTGAAATTTCCATCCTCTGAAATCTGCAGGCAAAGGCCAATCTGCACAAAATAATCATTTGCTCTCTGGTCCGAGGTACATGAGCTCTGTTACATTTGAATTAAGTTGAATGAATTGTTTCATGACCTGTTAAAGTCTTGCAAAAGGTGTGTGCAGCAGAGCCCACGATGGCTTTTGGCAACCCCTTGCATTATGCAGCAACACCAGAAGCAGAAAGAGGAAAAAAATAAAGGCCAGAGCAAAAAAAACCCCAACAATTTAGGTTAAAGAACATAGTAATCTAAAGCAAATGGCAAAAAGGAGAGATTAAACAAGTCTGAGCTTTGTGTTTGTTAAGTAATTTTCCTCTCTGTGCCCACCCTGTGTGGTGGGTCCCTTCTGGTTCTGGCTGGTATTAAGGCAAATTCAGATCAAATCTGTTCTCTGTTGAATAGGCTGCGCCCACAGAACTCAGAACTGGCAGAAATCCTGATAGTTTCACTCAAAAGCCAGCACTTGTGCAGAAGAGTAGGACTGGAATGGTTTGTTCCATTGCAGTACCTCAGAAACACAATTGTCCTCTGAAAATGGAGTGTGGCACTGCAGAGATTTTAATTACAATTACTTTATCCAACTGCAGTTCCATTAGAACAGATCCTCCAGAATGTTATTTTGTAATGGTGACGAATGGCAGGAGTATTGTTGTAAAGACATAAATCTTGGCTTGTAACTCTTTCAGGGGGTTGGTTAAATGTATGTACGTGTTCTTCTGACTGCCCTTACCAGGGGCTCTGTCCCTCCCTCTCTGAACGCCTCTTCCTTGTCCTAAGGTTGCAAAATGCAGTTGGGCTGGCTTGGAGAAATGTCAGATAGTAATTATTTTGCTATTCCTTGCCATTGTTTCCGCATGGCAAGTGTTTTTGGAAGTCTGTGCCCTGAGTAAGCCATGTGCTGTTGTACTGAGCTTTCTGCTGCCTGTCACTGGGATCACTGTGATTACTGTGATTTATCTGATTTCTTTTTTCATTGGATTTCCAGTTATTTCAACTTCTGTACTGTTAGACTGTCAGTTGTCAGGAGGAAAAAAAAAACTGTCCCGTGTTTAAAAGCCTAATTTTTGCTTGGAGTGATGTTAACAAAGACAGCTGAATAGCCTTGGAGGGCGTTGTAGAGCCATCTCTGCAACTCTTAGTGTCATCTTTTTCATCACCCAGATTCAAAAGGCAATGTGAAAAATCCCCACCTGATGCAGGGCAGATCTAGAACATGCTGGTTTCACCTTGCAAAAAGAGTTTTGATCTAAATGTTTAGTGAAGTCTTGCTCAGGAGATGTGAAACCATTGATTATCCTCAGATGAATTCCTAAGAGTTTTGAAAATCCTTACCTTGATTCTCCAAGACTGAGGAAAAAAACATGGCATAAGTATTTTAGGGTCAAAATTTTGGCACATGACATTTTTTAGTAAATGCTTCACAAGATTCTAACTAAGGCAGCTACAGCATGCCATGGCAGGATTTCTGTTCGTTGTAACCTGTGAGAAAATGGATCTGTACGTGAAAACTGTTTCTGTAAAACCAGAATGGACAGAGACTGAGGAATAAACCAAACAGACACGTGAAAGGTTCCTCAGTGGCAGGGCTGTGTCCTGTCACCACAGGAAAGAAGCTGCACAAGCTGTGTCTCCACGTGAAGGGCTCAGGTCAGCATCTTGCTTTTTAGCCTCGTTAAACCTAATAACATCTGACACACTAAATATCCCAGCTGAAATACTATAATCTGATAAAAACCTTTTGTCAACTCCAGTTAATGTTTAAAAAGCGAGGCCAATGAAACAGAGCTGAATTTCCAGGTTCCCCAAGGGGAAGGACTCTCCCTGCAGCATCCCTGCTCCAGGACCAGGTCCCTCTGCCCTTTCAGAATCAAGCACTTATTTAAAGTAATAAATATCTTCTTCATGGCTCCAGGGTGCCAACAGGAAATAATTTCACTGTCTATACAATTAGATGGCCCCTCAAGTGCTCTGCAATTGGTTCTGTGGGAATTCTGCTGCCTGAATTTGAACATAAACGTTTGGTAATTCACAATTCCTTTTTAGGGCAACTCTTTTAGACATTAGGATAATTTCTGAGTAGGAAAAAAAAAAAAAAAAAGACAGACAAACTCTTCACCGATGTCTTAAAACTAGAGAGAAGAGCATCATGGAAGCATCAGGACAGAAGCAGTTCTGGTTTTTGTTGTGTGACATGACCTTGCTTGGTTAACAGCAAAGGCTTTGAGAATTGCCCATTCCTTTGCTGCAGTAATGAAATTCCAGCTGCCTTTTTAACTCCTCACCTGGCTATCTTGAAGGTTAAGTAACTGTAATTATAAACACTGGAAATACTGTTCCAACTACCAGCACAGGCAATTATATTGATATAGTAAAAATAACTCCTGTCTGTTCAAAGTAAATGATGCTGTTCACCTTTTGAAAATATAAAAATAATTATTTTATAATTTTATTGAAATGGGAAGTGGAATTATAAGGATACCCTGCAATCTGGGACTGAGACAGCCTTCTGGTTTTGCTTCCTTCTCTTCTGGTTTTGGTCCTGCATCTTGGTCCAGCTGCTGTGACCTGTTCTGCTCTGGGGGTCATACTCACCTGCCTGGGAAGGATAATGATATTTTCACAACAAAGAAGCTGGCAGTAGCTTGTGCTGTGGAAACACTGCTAACCCAAACTGGGGTGTGTTGAAATGGTTCTCAAAGAGGAGTGGAGGATTAATAGAGAAGCAAAGCAGTTCTGCTCCATGTTAGGTGTCATTAGAATCCTTGCTGGCAGGTTATTCAAAAGGTTTTTTATAATTTTAACAGGCAGATGATGAGCAATTGTAAATGAAATAACAAGCATTTTATGTGCACAAGCAAGATGGAGGGGACATACTCCTGGTTACTGTCTTAAGTGTGCAGTTCCATTTAGTGTGACCTTTGTCCCTGAACACGTCCCAGGATGAAGAAGCATAAAGAATGGTGATTGAAGAGCTCAAGAGGAAAGAGAATGAAGTAAAATGAAATGAGGAGGAAAATGCAAATTACATTCCCCACATGTCTTTCTACCAGTGAGAAATGGCTAAGTGTAGTAATGGAACATAAAATACCATTAAGGCAGAGCATCTCCTTGATCCTGGTTTTGTTTTAGATACTTTGCTATTCATTTTTCTGTGTCAGCCTCTTCCCACACATTTTTTCTTTGAAGAAGCCTCAGCTGTAGGAGTGAAACTAGGCCAAGCAGCAGCAGAAATGGAGCTGGAGTTCTGAGCAGATGAGCAGTACACTTTGGAGGACTTTGATAGAAGAGTTGCAGTGAAACGAGCCGTGCTGCATTCCCATGTGCAGTGCTGGAGGAGCTGACAGCAGGAGAATTCATTTTTTCTTTCATTTCCTTCCATGACGCATACGACTTCAGTCTGCATTACCCATTGCTGCTCTGCTGCCAGGAGCAGGCTGCTCTGAAGAAATGGTGAAGTAAGCTTGTATACCTGCTTTTAAATTAACTATGTCCTTGAGAGCTGGCACTGGTACCCAGGACAGTGCAAAGGGCTGTGATTTATCTCCCCTGTAGCTCGCTTTGCTCTGCTCTAGTAAAGCTGGTGCCTGACCTCTTGGTGTGCCCAGCTCCTTCATAAAGCTGACTAAATTATCCAGAGGCAGGGATAGTCTGCCTCCAGTGACCAGGCTGTTAATAAAAATCCATAAGCAGGAAGGGATGGAAAGATCTCACGAGGGAAACCAGATGAAAGAGGGAAATAAGTGCACAGACCTGAAGCACTTTGACAGCCAGAGGCTCCATCAGAGAAACAGAATATTGGGTCTGAGGGGAGGAGATCCCTTTGCCTCCAGAGCAGCCAGAGGTACTGGGAAACACTTCCAGCATTTGCCTGAAAATACACAGGTACACACACTGTATGATGGGACCTTCTTTCCATTCACACCAGAGGCACCATCTCTAGGTATGTGCAGAGGGAAGGTATCTGCAAGGGGTTCAGTCCTGAAATAAATCCAAGTACTCACTCTCCCCCTGGTAGCGGCGATTCCCGCTCAGAGCGAGGCCCCTTACAATAACAGAATGGCCCCTGCTGCCAAATGGCTCCCAGAGAGGACAGTCTCTTGCCAAGGATTTGCTGTGTCTGGGTATGTCTTCTGCTGAGACTTCGCCTGCACTGCTTAGCTGATGAACTGAAGTGAAAAATAAGAGTTGTGCTTTAGCTCTTTAAATCCCACCCTCCCGTGCACAGAGGGGTGATTCTTCCCTTTGAGTTTCCTTGATGGTATCTCTGGGGTTTATGTGCTGGGCACTTGCAGAAGAGAAATATTTTGTTCTGTGAGTTGTGCTGGATTCGTGGTTATGGGAGAATTACCAGGAATGAACAAGCACAGGGAAGGATTTATTAAAGCATCTCCTCTCATATACTGTCTTCTTTTTGGAATCCTCTACAGCTTAATTTTGATTTTATAGCTTAGGAGAGGGTAAGAGAGGATGATGACAATATCTGGTATGCACAAGCAGTAAAATCCACCGGTTGGAAAGAGCAAAATTAAATGCAGTTTTTTAAAAAGAACTCGCAGAGCTAATTCAGGAAATATTCTGGAGAGGGCTGAAAGCAATGGGAAAGTGAAGTGAGAGATTCAGACTGTAATAGTGAATTGTAAGAAACTTGAAAGAAAGCTTTAAAGGATGTGGATTAAATGTTTCCTGCCTGGAAAATCTCCATTTGAAAAAAATTCAGCTTTGATTGTACAGCTTTCATAAAGATGTAAAGAGAACTGTTTCAGCTGTTACATCTGAAAAGCTTGTAGGACAGGAGTGCAGAGGTGCCCGAACCTGAGGCACTGGCAGGGGTTGGGGGGAACAAGGCAGCTGCTCTTCCCCCTTTTGTCATTAAACACCATCACACTGAGGTTTTATTTCTCAGACTTTAGTTTTTGGAATTGGGCTGTCAGAAGAGGGCAGTGGCCGTGGGGAGAGGATTCCAGCCTCTTCCCCAGCCCTCACCAAGGGGTGTCCTGCAGTAGCTGATCTGAGCAGCAGCTGCAGGACCAGGGAATTGTTGCAGGGCAGTGCCCCAGTGTTTGGACACCTCTCAGTGTGTGGGTGGCATGGGAGCCCTCAGCTGTAGGACAGAGACCAGAATATCCCATTTCCAGAGGCTGACCTGGTGTCATCGAGGAGCTGCACATCCCACTGGGGAACTGCCCACGAGTGGTGTATGAAGCAATAGTTGCAGTATCATTACCAAGTTGTTCAGAGCACTTTGGTGGTGACTGAAAGTGTGAGTTAATTTGAAATCCCTTAAAAGTAAGAACAGACCAAAAGTATTTCTAATGGATAACTAAGTATTAATACCTGTTAATACTTTGATTACATTACATCCCACCCAGGGGGCATGAGCACCCAAAACTGACAAAGTGGGTCTTGCTGGTCAGGAGTCAGTGGTCTGCAGTCAGCAGATTGATCAGTGGTTAATTAGAGCACCAGACAAGAATCAGTTAGCTCTGGCTTTGTAAGTAAAACTGAACAAATGAGTTGCTTCTTATGTTGCTGGGAATGCTTCAAGCAGCTCCTGGAGCTGTCCTAGAACTATGCTTCTCTCTTCACTTTAAGAAAAAAATAGAATTTATGGTAGAGGGTAATCCAAATTATCCTTCTCTGTCCTAATTGATAATTACTGTGATGATTCAGATTTTTAGGATAAATTAACAAAGAAAATATTTTTGGGCTTCCAGCCAGGAGATGTGGTTATGTTGAAGGTCAGTATGTCTTAAGTCTTCATCCAGTGCACGATATTGAGTCCAATCTACAAGGACATAAACCATCTCAGGTGAGGAACTGAGGGAATGAATTTCAGAACAGCTCAAGCATCCCCAGCACAGCTGCAGACTCACAGGGTAAACTAAATTAGAGCAGTGTTTGGAGCAAACAGTAAATCGAAGCCCTCTTTCAGGCAATTAGTAAAATCAGAGCATCCTTTGAAGCAAACAGGCAGGAAAATGCTGTTCTTGCACTCGTTTTCCAAATGCTTAATTTTACAACATTCTTGCATGTCTTACACACAGTTCCAGGGCAGCAGAACTGGGTGTCTGGCATGGCAGTGACTCTCCTGAGCTGGTGGGGCTTGGGTTTTTCTATGAACTGTTATTCATCCAGCTTTGTGAGTGTGTTTTCAGCAACAGGAGTGATGAGTGGGAACAGTTCAAGTAACCCCCCCATGTGTGGGTCAGTTACAGCTGCAGACAGACACTTGGGGGTTCCCACCACACACCCAGTGAGGAGTGGTGGTGACCAGTGGAAATCACCATGGGGAGTGGGAGGAGCTGCCAGACAGGGATAAATGGGGGAAGGACAGGAGGATAAAACCATGGGATTCATCCAGATCCAAAGCAGTGTCTTAAGTTGTTGTTATGCTTCTGTGATAAGGTCGGGCTCTGCTCCCCAGGAACAAGGGATGGGACAAGAGGAAGGGCCTCAAGTTGTGCCAGGGGAGGTTGAGGTTGGAGCTGGGGAACAATTTCTCAATGCCTGGAAAGGGTTGTCAGGGCCTGGCCCAGGCTGCCCAGGGCAGGGCTGGAGTCCCCATCATCCCTGGAGGGGTTTCAGCCCCTGGAGATGTGGTGCTGAGGGACATGGGGCAGGGGTGGCCTGGGCACTGCTGGGGGAAGGCTGGGACTCAGTGATCCCAAATGATTCCAGGATTCTGTGACTTTATCTTACTTTAGCTGGTGCGACTAAGAGATGTGTTGCTGCCTTTAAAGAACAAGTCATGGAACACAAACTGTTCATTTAGAGGAGCAAATCTGTCACAGGAACATTGTGCAGAGTTTCCTTAAAGAAGTCAGAGAATGCAAACTGTGTGGCTGGAATTCCTGGGGCTGTTTCTTGCATATTGTAATTCACAGAGCTGTAACAAGGATGATAAATGGTGCAAGATCTTTTGCACCACACAAGAAAACTCCGTAGTGAAATGAAAACCATATAGCACTGATTCTTAATTCAGTCCTATAATGTGACTGACTTCTATTATACCTGCTTATCACAGATCTTTTATCCTTAGCTATTCAGATAAAAGCTTAGGATTTTTGCAAACAGAATAGCTGAGCCCCATGGGTACATTTTGAAAACTCTGCTCAAGGAGATGCATATACGAAGTCTGTTAATTTACTGTATTTTCTGGCATTCTTTTTTTTTCTGTGTGATGTTTTGAACATCTATCCCTTCGGGTTAATATGTTCATTTAAAAGGAAAAAGTTAAACAAAAATCTCACAAGAGAGATGTGAACTTGAATGTTGAGTGCCCAGATTTACATGGATAAAAAGGCCCTTTGGGAGCTGGATCAAACAAGAGCACTCAAAAGCCTGTGATTTTTAAACCTGCCTAAAGGCCAACTTTGCTGCAAACATTACTGTGAGACAAAACAAATAGTTAATTTTTTGCTTGCTTGTAAGGCTTTGTGATATTAAGAGCTAAAGTACAGAGCTGTAAGCTGGTTGTATATTGTCCTCAGCAGATTACTCGTTTTGTTGTCCTCAGGATTCAGAAATGTTCTTATTCTATTTAGGCTGAAAGTTTAATCATCCCCACTTTGAATTTAAAATATGACATTATTTCTCCTTCTATCATCCGGGAGAGAAAACTGGAAAATTTCCTTAATAGTTGGCAGATTTGCTTTCTTATGTAAAATAGATCTTTGGCAAAAAACTTATAATTAATGTAACAGTTCCATTATACAGTTCCATTAAAAAGGTTTGTTTTATAGAAAAAATCTTTCTGTTTGAAAGACTTCAAAGGGAAGATGTTTTCATAGTGAATTGCATGTAATTAGCACACTAAAATATTTTGCTCATATTGATCCCAGACTCATCCTGGGTGCCAACAGCCCCCCCTGGGCATAGCAACCTCTCACCTGGTAATGCCCCAGGCTTTGCAATTTAAATGTCATTGCCCTAAATCTGTGTCTCTTTGCAGGTGACAAACTCTCTGCAAGTTAAACTGTTTTCTGCAGAGCCCCTTCTACATCACTCAAGTGCAAACATTGCATTAAATAGTGTGTTTCCAATTGCTCCTGCCTCTTAGGTGCCTGCTAGTGGTCAGAATGCTGAGGTGAAGGTGTCCAGCTGAACCAGTCTGTTCCAGTAAGACAGTTTTTAATTGTGAGTCCACAATAGTCTTGTCCTAAACAGCTCGTGCTCCTTGTTGTGAACAGAATTGAGGGATAGGACCAGTCTGTAAATATTAATAATCTCTAGTAGAGGTCGTATGGCACTTATTGCAGCATGATCAATATAGCTCTTCAGTGCCAGTCAGCTGCAGAACACCCACAGTTCCAGGTCAGCATTAATTGCTCTCTGCTTCAAGTGCTGCTGTAGTTTCCTTCCTGACATTCTGTTGAACTCAGTCTTTGGAAGGTGCTGATTTTCTTCTAATCCACTGTGGCCTCTCCCCAGGAGTGGCAGAGACCACAGATTTTGGTTGTTTCTAATATCAGGCATCCACAGGGTACAGAAGCTTGGTTTAAAATAAAAATGAATCCATGTGTTGGATATCTTGTATCTAACAAGCTTTCCTACAAAAACCATCTCTGTAGCTTAAATGATGTTAAGAAATCGGAAGTCTGTCCCTGGGACACTGCAGGGAATGTTTTAATAATGCTGGTGAACAAAACACAGGTGGGTCTGCTAGCCCAGAGTGGGGAGATGGAAAAGCAGGAATTAAGTTTGAGGTTGGCACAATAAGATGAAGCCAGGAAGGTTTCACTGTAGGCACTGGGTCCTTTTTGTCAAAAAGAATGTGGTTTTAAAGCAGCTTCTGAAGTCGTGCTCCCATTGCAGTCAGTGTTGAGATTGAAAAGCCAGAGTCTGAACAGCATCATCACTTATCACACCATGCAGCCCCAGGGGGGGATCAGGGATACAGACCCTAGAATGTTCCACAGGAACAGATAATCAGAATAACTCTTTAGGCACCAGCATTTCCTGCCTTCAGCTTTTTAGTTGTCCTTTTCTGGGTGGCCTTTTATTGGAGCTGGACAGGATTCTGTACCCTGGAAGAGAAACCCAGGGGCTGGGTTAGATTGAACAAACCATTTCCATTTCTCCAAGGAAGTTTTGTTGTTTTTCATTTCTATCTTCAAAGCCAGAGTTCCCTTCTCAGCTGTATGTGAACTGATTATTTATTTATTTATTTATTTATTTCCAAATTTAGGAGTTCATCTACTCATAAACAAACCTGCACTATTCATCCAGACTGAGTTCCCAGCCCTACAGCTCCTGGCTCAGCCCTGTGCTAGGGCTTTACATTCCAGCCCTCCTCCAGCTGAGGGGACTGATCTCCATCATGAGTCCACTTAGAGCAGATACCCGGAGTCTCTTGTGAGCAAGGAGTAATTGCCTAGTCAGAATTTCTATTAATTTCTGTAAACAAGCAGGGAAGTGCCAACTTCCCACCTGGGGATGCTCCCCTGGCATTGCTAAGGGCGGATTTTCCCTCCATGTAGGGGGTTTTGGGAAGGAGCTCTGCACACCCCAGGCACCCTGCAGCAGCAGAATTTGCATTTTTACATTAAAGAGGTGCAACTGGGGGAGGAAGGTCCCTCCCTGCTCACCCTGATGGGTGGGAAGCCACAGGACCTGGCATGGGAACAGCTTCAGCCAGGGCAAACCATGGTGTTTCCTTCTGCAGACAAGGTGGGTGCTGATTGCTTTGCCACTCAAGGTTTCCCTTCTTCCTCTGTAGTTCTGGGAGGTCTCGTGGAACTGATTGTTTACATGCTGCATGTTTTTAATTTCTTCCTAGTGCACTTTGATTGGCTTTTTTATTTGAGGGGATTTTTTTTTCATGTAATGTGGTAGTAACATGAGAAAAGGTCAACAGAAGCCCTCCTTGCCTTCCTCTGTGTCACTCATGTAGGAGTTCACAGACTTCCTCCTGTCCTTAGCTAGACGTTGCAACCCTAATTAAACAGGACTCTGAGCTCTCAGCTCTGAAGTCCATGTTACTGGAATAAATCCCCTGCTTGGAATGGCTGTGGTCCTTGTGGTACTTTTGCATAGCAGGACAGATTTGATTTATCCCTTGTTATTGGAGTCCTTCACAATCAGTGTAATTTATAGGGACAAGCCCCTAGAATCCTTTCACATTTTTCATTTTTATTGATTTCTGTAGGCAGAGACACTCAGGATGGTAATTGTGTGCTGTGCCACAGTGTACGTGTCACTGTAACACAGGAAACAGAGACTGAATCCATTGCTGTGACTCCATGGCTGAAATGATGGTAAAATTTTCACTTGGACCTTTCTTAGTCAAATCAAAGACCTTACCAGGGAGCTGGAGCTCTTTTGGCACTCAGTGGTCTGGAGGTGATGCTTGGGCAATACTGCAGGACTTTGCTTTAAAACATTATAAATTGAGTTAAAATGACAGCTCTCCTTTGGAAGTGCTGTTTCTGTTAATGAAAAGGCAGGGAGTGCTCCTGTCATCATCGCAAGGTTACGCTGGGCTGAGCATGTTGATAAAGCAGAAAAACTCCCTGTGTTTTTCTCAGAAGGGATCTCCTGGCTTACAGGTAGTACAGCAAAGGGCAAGAGGCTCAGGGCATGAATACTTGAGAAGTGCAGAGCAGCTCTGCAGCTGTCTCAGGAATAAGCTCTCCCTCTGTTTCGGTTGAACAAACACCAGTTTGTTGGCCAAAGCTTTCCAGGTCACTTGGAGTTGGAGCAGCTCTACCTGTCGGGTCAAACCACTTCTTTGTTGCTGATACTGTTTAGAGAAGCCTCATCAAAATCATATTCACGTTTCAAAGTTAGGAAAGTGAGGCCATTTTAATCTTTTTTTGTGTAAATGTCAAAATAGCCTCGAAGCCCATGGCAGGGTCCCGCTGGACACTGACACTGTCAGAAGCTGCTGCCTGCACTGTCTCTGCTGCTGCCTGCACTGGTACCCAGAACTGTTGGGCAGGTAGCAGTTTGTGTCTAATTTGGTGTTAGCTGTCTGCAAAATGTGAATATTAATAATCCCATTAATCCCCATTAATGCTGATGCTCCCCGTGTCACTGGAGCGTCATGAAGATTAAATCGTAGTGCTCACAACACACTGCTGGGCCAGGGGGGCAGCTCTGCAGATGAGATTAATAACCTGGAAAGCAATTCCAAGTTTAAATGTTAGATAATCATTACTAATTTCTAGGCGACGTAGTGAGAAGAAAAATAAATACTGAATAAATACCCACCAGCAGACTTAATTCAGGGAGCAAGGCCTGACTCACTTGAGCTGAGTCAATTCATTGGAAACTTGCTCAGTACAGATCTGTGACTGGTGTCACTAGAGAACCATTTTCCTGGGTGAAAATGGTCTGTGCTCGGTGTGCAGGAGCAGGTGGGTGAGTCAGGATGGTGATTGTGATCAAACCTGTCCCAGGGCTGCAGGAAGAAATGTGTGTGAGCTGAGCACCGTGCTGGGACGAGGCGAGGAGCAGCTGGGGGGGACCCTGTGGTGGTCCTGTCCTCTGCTGACCCTCCTGCAGTGAAGAGACCCCTGAACCCTGGCAAGGGCAGTGGTGGAGTCACCATCCCTGGAGGGGTTCAAAAAACCTGTGGATGTGGAACTGCAGGACATGGCTTAGTGGGCATGGTGGTGTTGGGTTGAGGGTTGAACCTGATGATCTTAGAGGCCTCGTCCAGCCTCAGTGACTGACTCTGTTCTGTGAAATTGCTTAGGAAAACTGGGGGGACATAAAACTTGGTATTTATTTTTTAAAAAGCAATAAACAGAAGAGTCTGGAAAATATAAAGGAGTGAAATTAACTTATGCCCTGGAAAAAAAGTCTGGAATCAAGATGCTGAAAAAAAGGGTCTCTCATAAACAATCAAATGGCAATAGATGACAAACGAGCAATGTTAATTTTTCAAGCAGGCATTATGAAAGGCCAGCCTCATTTCCTTATCTGAGAAGGTGCCTCACCTCCTAGGAAAGGTCAGGCAGCAGCTGGGAGCCACAGCTTGATGTTAGAGTGATGGTCACACAGCCAGTCCTGGCTTTCCCTTCCAAAACTTGAAGACAGGCAGCATGGACCAGAGCTGGTTAAACCCAGTCCTGAAGGGATGGGTGTCAGTAGTGACAGGGGGAGCAGATCCTCGTGCAGACGTGTTTGTAGGGTTTGGGTTGTGCCTTGTTGTCCTCTTCCCAACATTGCCTGGTTAATCAGAGGTCACCAGGAATGCCCTGCAGACAGTGAGATGCTTGAAACCTTCTGGCTTATGCAGATTTATTCAGACTGTGTTTTAAGTGACGATTGTTGATCCCATTCCACCCAGTTGTTCCTTTCTTGTCTTTTCTTAGTGAGTGTTCCCCTGACAAGCTGCCATCTAAAGTTAATACTGGTGAGTCTTTAGATTAGATAGAGTGCTGGATTATTTTTACCTTTGATAATTTTCATGGTTTTAACCATTCTTTTTTTGGGGTACCCGTTTTCTGTAACAGCACAGCATGAAAATGGCAGTGCATTCCAGCTGTGGATATACTAAATGTCTGAATTGACTGAATTGGAAAGGATTTTCAAGAATAACCTTTGCATAGAACTTTTAGTTACATTTTTAATGGATTGGAATAACTTCATTAATCAAACTAGATTGCTGCTGCTGCACGTAAGACTGCTGCATTGATTGTCTGAGATGATGCTTCCCAGAACCCCTCCCAAGCCCACATTATTCTTCTCCTAGAAGCAGAGGCATGACACCAGCTCCTGGGCTTTGGCACGTGTGGGAGGGTCTGAAGCAGGGAATAATCCCTCTTAGAATCAAAATGAGAAGTAAATCTGCCATAATTTGCCTTGGAAATAATTAAATAAATCACCTAGTTAGTGGTCTGTCAGGCACAGGCAAAGAATCCCTGATTTTTCAGAGCACTTTGGATCAGTGTGTGCTAAATTAGCTTAAACAATGCAACTAAAGTAGAAAACTGTCTGTGGCTCAGGCCTTTCCTTTAGACAGCAATCAGTCACCAGCTGGGAAAATTTTCCTTTTAGCCAGTAGGCTATTGCTGTGCTTCTTTTTTTCTTTTTTTTTTTTTTTTTTTCCCATGTTTTATTTTACATTTTCATGATTGAATCCTTAGCTGTGGTTTGACTGAAGAGTGATGCTTGCTGAAAGTAGCCTGTAATACCTCTGACAGCTCTCCCAGGTGGTGGGGAAGGGGAAGCAGAGTTTGGGGGGTGGGAGTGCTGCTCTGGAACCTCTGGGTGCCCCTGGGACATTCCAGCAGCAGAGCTGACTTTTGCTTTAGGAAGATGAGACCATAAATGCCAAATGCCACAGACACAAAGCTCATCCCCATTTCCACAGTAATCATTTCCAAAGAGTTCTTTTCCTGTGCATTCTCTTTACATACAGCCTGTATTTTGGAGGAGGGGTTCCCTCTGGAGCTGGGCAGCCTCCTGCCAACACTCCTGGGGCACATGTTGCTTTGAGGGCTGGGTGGCTGGCAAAACCATGTTCTTCTCATTGCCTTTTAGTTCACTTTTTCACAAAGCCTTAACACCACCTCATCCGTGCACCACAGTGCTCTTAGTAGCAGGGATCAGGAAAGGGGTTTTGGGGTTTTTTTCCTAAACCAGGGGATTTCCTTTACACCGCAACCAATTTCAGTTGCGCTTAGACAAGTTAAGAAGAATCATTAGACAGTCAACAAAAAAGGACTTAATTAACTCCTAGTCTGCAAAGCACAGCTGGAATTGTGAGCATGTAAGCAGCCTGTGGGAGGGGCTGCAGGAGGAGCTGGAACTGGAGCTGGGGCTTGTCCTGTGGGCTTAGGGTGGCATCGTCCCCCTGGTTGTTCCCTGGTGGAACCCAGAGACCTCTCCAAGGGGGGAAGTGCTGCTGGGGCACCTGCTGCTGCCAGTGTGCCTGGGAATGCCTTTCCTTAAGGGAAGGAGATGAAGCTTTGAGAGAAAAATAACATGTTGCTAGATTTTTGGTTCAGTGAAGGTTTTTCTGATTGGAAGTGAGATTTTTACAAATCAATTAATGGAGATGGAGATTTTATTTTCTACATTTCTTCTGCTTTACACAGCATCAAGATAACAAACCCATCTTGATAACAAACCCATCTTGAGGCACAGAATATGGCTTTTCTCTTTCTGTACTTTCTCAGTGATAAATTGGGTACAGTAATGAAAAAATGTAGGAGAGTGATGAAAGGGCTGCAGAGAGAACAAGTGCTTGTCCTTTCCCTTCTCTCTGCATTTACTGAGTGAACAATGTGAGTCACAGAAAACAGGGAAAATCTATGGCATCAGAAATTGAAGAATGATTATCTGCAGAGAGTCTGCTGCTTCATTGATGGAGAAATGGTTGCATGACAAAATAACTGTGGGTAAGAGATGGAGACCCTTCAATTTGCTCGGGAGAAAGCAAGCTGCCTTGCTCATCTTTCAAAGGACCTTCAGCATCATCACAATTTTGCCCATCAGAGAGTGTCCTGCCCACCTGGCAGAGCAGGACCTGAGGGGGGTGAAGCTTTGGGGCTTCTGCTAAAACTTTGGGTCTGGGGCCAACGTGCTGCTTCCAGAAGCATCTCGCTTGGAGACACCTCACAGTCCTCCTTGGAGAAGGGGGGGTTTGCTTCCAGCCCGGGGCCAGCCTCTCAGACAGGAGATCACACCTTGTTTTACTGACCTGTTTTACTTTCCATCTCTGAAGAACCTGGGTGGGACACCAGCACTGGAGGCAGCAGCATGGGAGTGTAAAACAGTCCCTGAAAATCACTGTTAGGATTTAATAAATGAAAAATCCACCTGGTATTTTAGCCTGATTTCTGTTACATTTTCTAAGTTCCACTACACTATGAAAAATCCTCAATTTATATAGTCCCCAGTTATATTTTGGGGATAAGTGAAAAATTAATCAGCACAGTGAATACAAGGGCTGGAACACTTGCTTACATCGTTTTTATTTGGTTTTTTCCTTCCATTGGTATGTTCCTGTGGCAATGAGGGTCTTTTTTTCTATCATCTGAGACTGATTTTCAAGCTGGTCTAGCAGAAATTGATCTCTGATAACAGATAATATGTGACAATAACTTTCTGGTTAAAACATGAAGGCTGTGACATTGGTTTATACAAAGCAGGGCTGTGCTGCTAACGATAGGTGAGAGGGAAAGAGATTAATCAAAACCTTGCAAAAGCACTGCTGTTATGAGGTTTTCCTCACACTCTAGTGTTGGCATGAATGGGAAATAAATGATGACTGAAGATCCAGCCATTTTTCTTCACAGCCCACCCATAATTTCTGTCCCAGCAGCAGTGCCAACGCGTCCCTTGAGAACCAGAGTGTGCTTAATAAGCAGGAGGTGGGGACCTCTGGGCACTGCTCCTCAATCAGACTGCTGATACGGAACTAATCAGGGAAATGCAGAAAGAGGAAAAAGAAAAAACCAAACCTATTCTTAGTTTTCCCAGCTGGGGACTGATTGCCACCTAAATGAGGGTTTGTGCCACACCAGCCTAGGCTGCTCTCTGCTTCTGCAGAGTACTGACTGGTTCCAAACCTCTGCTAGCCACACTCCAAAACTCAGGGATGTTTGGGGGGTATTTCATAACTGACTAAATGTTGAGCTGATGATTTTGTTTTGCTTTGTTAAGCATGAAAAAAACCTGCGGGTTATCTTCGGGCAATGTTTGATTTTAATGAGGAGACTTCAGCTGGACAAAAAATGCTGCTTCCTGGGCAGTCATCCAGGTGGTTACCTGCATTTCTGGGCATTCAGAGGTGCTCCCATTGACTAGGGGGGGTGGAGGGAGCCAGGTTGGAGCTTGGACTTGGTGTGCTTTCTGCTGTCTTGTGAGACCATCCCACCCCCTGGGGTCCCACCTTGCTCCAGGGGTTGTGATCTGTGAGCTGCTCCTGGAGCTGCACTGAAAACACCCCTGGGAAATGCTCCAGGATCTTCCCAAAGGAAAACCTTACTTACCCTTGCCTCAAGGTGGGTGCTTGGGATGAGTCTTCACCATGGAGGGTTTCTTCTCAGAAACCCAGAGCCTTTCAGATGCAGAACTTTAAATGTTGCTTTAAGCTCAGTAGATTTAAGTCTTTGCAGTTGATTTACTCTTGCTCATCTACTGCTGCTTGATGCAAGTGTCATCTGGACCTTGGTAAAACTCTTCCCAGGAGGGGCCCACTCCTGGTCCCAGCCCTCCAGATGGGTCTCACCAGGGCTGAGCAGAGGAGGAGGTAATAATTTTTTTTGTGTGGCGACTAATGAATTCTTTTAAAAAAAAAAAAAAAATGTAAAAGAGGAGCAAGGGTTTTTTTCAAGTGTTGACAAATTATTTTACAGCTCTAAAAAGCATAATTATCTTTTTCTTTTAATCTCAATACTAGGGTGCAATGTGTTCAACTACATAAATTATGTTGTTGGAAAAAAATCTCTTTTGTGATGTTTGCCATTGTTTTTTCCATTTTATAATCAGGTATTTGAGATGTGGCATTTAGAGCTGTGTAGGGGATGAAAATTGTGTACAGGCCTGAGGATGAGAACTCTGCACACGTTTGCCAGAGGGGGAGGATTTCTGTAGGTATAAATAATTTTAAAATCTTGAAAAAATCCAAGTTATTCTAAAACAGAGAGATGGTTTCTTGCTTCCTGGGGCATTTGAAGCACCCGATTGGTGATAACTCTGGAATTCTGCATGGTGAGGGGGTGACTTCTGGTCACTAACCACTTGACAGTCAGTAACCTGGGCACAGCCCCCTTGCCAGGGGGGTTCTTTGGGGCATCCAAAAACCAGGGAGGTGTGGCACTTGGGGAGATGATTCAGTGGTTAAGGTGGTGCAGGACTGATGGTTGGACTTGGATGGATCTTGAAGGTCCTTTCCCACCATGATGATTCTGTAATTCTTTGTGACCCTCCCGCTTGTAGTTCGGGGTCCCCACCATCTGCCACCTCTGGTGTTCAGTCTGAAGCCCCTGGGTGGGTGATGTCCCCTCCCAAACCCCACGGGCCCATAGCTGGGCTGGGGGACAAGCACTGACACCTGCAGGTACCTGCAGCCACCTCCAGCTGAGTCCCCACCACGGAGGAGCTGCTGGGGGTCAGCAGCCATCCCCAGCTCTGGGAGAGGAACTCCATCTGTCCGTGCTCATTAATGAGCCTGGCAGCAGCCCTGGCAGCTTGCAGGTGGCACTATCAGTATTTGGGGTAGCTTGGTGACAGTTATTGATGGTCAAACCACCTGTGAAGAACCTGTTACCCATTAATGCCACCCCCTCTTCTCGTTCACCTACAGTTCACAGGAATGACCTGTTCCTGATCACCACTCTTCAACCTGGGATTATTTTTCTTTCATAAAAACTTCCCTCTGATTAGCTGTTCTTTTGTTTGTTTGTTTTCCCCCCCTCTCCCAAACAATTCACGTGTAAGGGATGTGCCTGGTGATGCCATCCCAGGTTGCTTCACCCTCCTGACTAAAATGGGAAGAGTAGAAAAAAAGGAAGAATGGGAAATCAGGGGTTTTTTCCACAAGGAGTCTTCATGCAAGGGCATATGCTAAAATTTGTGAAAACTTTTGGAAACTGGGCTCATTTGTAAAGCAGAAGCTTCTCCAGCTGCCAGGGATCTGATGATTGCAAACTGAACACTTGTATGGATTCCCAATCAGTGGCAAATGGAGTTCAGCCCTGGTTTTAATAACCCTGCTAAGCACGTTCTAATTTCACCATGTATTTGTCATAAAAAACTAATTATTATGTCCAAGCCATAAAAAGAAGAACAATAATCCAGTTCTTATGTCACGTTAGTGATTTCTAGATATTATGCAAGCTAATGAAATCAATATGCAGATTGGGAAAGCTGAGCAATAAATTATTCTGTCTGCAGAGAGAAATCAATGTGTTAATGTGGCTTTGCAGTAGCTGCAGCAGGGGCAGAGAGGTCCCTGACCCGTTTGTCCCTAAGGCAGGATTCAGAGGAAGGTGACCCTGGGGACAGGCAGCACCCCACCTGCTGTGGGTAGCCCAGGGTGATGGACCACTGGCCCTTGGCCAGCTCAGGGAATGGGTCTTGCAGCAGCCAGGGCTGTCCCCTGTCCCCATCCCTGTGGGCCACCCAAGGGGAACCAAGCCAGGATCTGCTGCCCCTGCCTTGGGGGATGGATTGCTGCCAGAGAGCACCAGCCCTGGTGAGTGTTTGTCTTTGATAACCACCTCAAAAAGCAAGCAGCTGGGTAAGGCAGATGGACAGGAAATACTACAAAATCTCTGTATACCTGGGGGGGAAAAATGTAGCTTGAAAGATAGGCTCTCAGAAGACGTGGAGATGGTGTCAGAGTGTTAGTGCCATCACGGGGGGGTGGTGTGTGCTGGTGGGAGGAGGAGTGTGGTGTCCCCACCACTTTCTGCTGAGGAGGTGGGTCCTGCTGGGGAGTGAGTGAAGGGGCACCAGGGACCAGGAGTCATTCAACCTCTTGTGGGCTGGTGGGATCAGAGGGTCCAAAGGGGCAGAGGGGACCACCCAGCCAGGAACTGAAAAGGCTGGGAGCCTGAGAAGATCGTGGTCTCCTCCTCTTCTGGCTGGTTCTCTTAGATTTCTGCTGAGGCTACAGCTCAGGTGTTGTTTTCCTCATGGTGACAAACGACACTGCAAAGCCACTTGGATCACCAGCCAGCAGTCCCCAGGGCTTCCCCAGCTGCTCTGCACATCCTGAGCCATCCTCCTCCTCCCTTGGAGACACAGCAAGGGCTGGGAGCAAGGGCAGAGGCCAGGTGGGGTGGCAGCCCCCACTTTGGGCAGGTTTCTGCAGGTTTTGTCAGGGCAGGGTTTGTGAAGGTCACTGCGGGGTCCTTCAGGGCAGCAAGTGCCCAGTGTCTCCATTTCATTTGTCCTGAGCCCTTGGGGTTGTTGTCACCCAGGAGCTGGTCTGGAGCTGGTGGGTGGGTTCCACGGGTGGCACTTTGGTGGCATCAGGGTGGCTGCTGGTGCTGATGTCAGTAAGATGCTGATGGGTATTACTAAGGTTCTGGTTCTGCCTGCACACTTGGTTGCTGGCACTGAGGCTTCTCAGCCCGTCACGCCTCTGCCATTTTGCTTTAATTGCTTTCAGAAACGGAAACAAATCTCTTTCTCTCTGCTCTAAGCAGCCCGAGGGAAAATGAACACGTGGCTGTGTCCCTGGTGTCACACTGCTGGTGGCACTTGCAGTCAAGGGGCTGTGTTTATTCAGTGCATCTGAGCTCTGGTAAATATTGCAGCAAAACTCCGCGCAAGCCGGAGAGGTAAACAGCTCCTTAAAGTGTGTTCCCTGGGGTTGTTTTTTTCTCTCCTATAATGCGGACAAATTGCTTATTAAAGCAGAGGACCATAAGTATTCTCAGCAAAGGGCTGGGGAAAGGGAATAATGGAGAATGCTGGAATTGTGCTGTTACTGGTCACTGGCAGAAACCTGGCAGAGAATGAATGCCTGCACCCGGGGGCAGGAGGGGAGGCCATGGGAAGGTTTGTGCCCACCAGGATCCCGGGGGCACACTGGGGATGCTGCCTTGCCTGGCAGGTTGAATTCTCCTCTGCTCCTCCCCGTTCCTCTTTTTACTCCATATTTTTCTCTCAGTTAATCAAAATTTAGGCAAGCAATGTATGTAACAGGCTGCTTTCCCAACACCAAACACAGCTTCACTGGAATGGAAATCTTTTTTTCCAGAATGTTTAGTAACATTTCTTATGTATTCCTTTAATCCATACACCAAATAAATATTTATTCCCTGCTACATTTAATTCTTTTCCTGACCTTCATGGCTGCTGTGTGGGCTGGGTGAGAGGCTGTAGCTGTCAAACTGGAGAGGAGCTCTGCCATGGATTTAATCTGCCCAGGAAGATATTAAGCACTGCAGATATTAAGAGCTAAATCCGCTCACAGATCAGAGTCTTTAGAGACAGTGTTAAGAACTACGTATGCAAAAGAAACATTTTTAATTCTTATTAAATATTAACTCTCCATTGTGATTATGCATATGTATTCTATTCATAATTAATAAGCTCCACAGATTTTAATGATCTGAATGCAATGGTCCTTATTGGTCAGTCAGCAGCATCCCAATATGTCAGAAATGGTTTTGTCAAACTGTGAGGCTCCAGAAACACTCTAGAAGCCAAGCTCTTGTCATGGGATAGATCATCTTCCTAGGAAATAATTTCTAAACATAGAATCTACAAGTTTTCCTGAGTACTAGATCATCCCATTATTTGTGTAGTTTCAGAGGATTGTGCAGTGCAGCAGGACTGGGCTTTGGTGTCTTCACGTGTCTGTTATCTCAGGCAATGTATGGCTTGTGCTCATTTATTTTCTAATTCGATTTTGGAAATGCATAAATGGTGCAGCCTGCTCCTTGTCATCGTAATCAGACTTACAGACATCTCTGCTAGAGTTTATTTAATTTCCCTGCTATAAAACCTAGATTAAAGAAGAGCCCAATCAATTAGAAAATGAACAAAGCCTAACTGAAGAGGAACATTTACTTAAGAGAAAATCACTTAATCTGTAAGTCTGGAAAATTCCCCACCTTCTCCCACGTCACAGCTCCAATCTTGTGTCTTACAGACACAGGCAGGAAAGCTGGAGAGGAGAGGGGCTGGGGATCCCCCCGTGGTGGGGCTGGGGGAGCAGGGACCCTCACACCAGGGAGCTTCTGCCACCCTGATAAGGTGCAGGGGGCCTGATGTGTTTGTCACCAGCCTGGTCTCTTATCAGTGCCATTCTAAAATATTGCACAACTCCAGATTATCCATGGCTGGTGGGGCCTGGGGTGGCAGGGATGGGGCAGTGAGGTGCTGCCAGCCCAGAGGGTGCTCTCCCTCCAGCCAGCAGCAGGAGGAGGAGGATTGATGGTGTTGATTTGCCCTCTGGGTGACAACGTCTGGCTCTGGGATTTATGGGAAGGAGTAGGAATTGTTATGGGAAGGAGTCAGCATGCCCAAAGCTGCTGTGTCCCCTCTGCTGTAGGAACAGGCTGCTGGGGCCTCAGGCAGCATCTTCTGGGGGGTGGTTTGCAAACCCCAGGGCACGTTGGTGTTTGCAGAAGTGATTGCACAGATGGATTGGGCTGCACATCATTTCCAGTTCAAAAGAAAGGGTCAGTTCAGCTGCTGAGAGCAGCATCTTCTCTCCTCCCCCTGCTGCGTTTATTGCTTAATTATGAAATTGTAATTGGGAAGAAAAAAAATCAGGTTATCATTGCAAAGCAGGGTGGGGAGTGCAGCCCAGCACTGGGATGAAGAACTTAAGAGCTTTGGGGCATTCTGGAAAAGATCTCCCTCACCAAAAAAAGTAATTGTTAAAAAGCCAGGCCTGGCAGCCACAGCTGGTGGCCATCCTAGAAGAAAAGGGGGAGAGGGAAAGAGGTGGTGGTGCTGGAGGGGCTCCAGGGTTGATCTGAGGGGTGATCTGCTGCTGGGTGTGAGGAGAGGGGAGTGGGTTGTAGTGCAGACCTAAAAGAAACCCAAAGCACCAGAAGCAAATGTGCTGTAGTCTTCTTCTCCACGAGGCAGGAGGACTCTCCAAGGCCACACAGAGTGGATGTAAGAGGTGTCACCATTTTTTAAAAGTGCAAGAAAAATTTAATTTCATCTTCTTTTCAAACTGCCAGAAGGATGCTCAGCCTCCTCTTAAAGAGGAGCATCCATCAGGGGCAGTTTGCTGGGAACTCACTGACATCTTGCTGTGCACTAAATGGAGACACTCTTGCTGCCTGCTCGATTGTAGCACTGGAAATCCATGGCTGGGACTCTGCAAACCCGATGGAAATCATTGTGGTTGCCCCCAGGCCAGGTTTTGCCATGGTCTTGGTTCCACAGCTGCCTGTGTTTGCTGACTCCTGGGGGTGGGGATCCCAGCTCTCCTCTGGGGGGGCTGCACCCCTTCCCCAGCCTTCCCCTTACAACCTTCTCCTTGTTTCATTCCAGTTTCTCCCAAGATATTCCGTATTTCCAGCGACATTGTGGTGAATGAAGGGAGCAATGTGACCCTGGTGTGCCTGGCCACGGGGAAGCCTGAGCCCTCCATCTCCTGGAGACACATCTCCCCCTCTGGTGAGTGCAACCACCCACCCCTGCAGCTCCCCCAGCCTGGCTCTTCCCATCCCTTTGTGCTAACATCTCTGTGTCCCCCAGACTTTGAGGAAATCAAAACCATCCTCAGCTTTCAGCTGACCTGGGTGAAAGCTCCAGTGCTGCTGTGGCACAGGGGGGTAGAAATAAAGGCACCCCAAAAAATGAGGGTATTTTAAAGCCAGCTTTAACAGACTCCAGGTGTTTATCAAACAGTTCCCATTAAAACCAAACCAAGGAAATAATCAAGAGCACCAGGGCTCTCTGGAAGCAGGAATGGAGTTAAAACACTGGTACAGGGTGCCACAGTTTGAATTTAACGTGATCCCCAGTGAACCCTTATGCCACAGCACAGTGTGGCTTATCAAAACACCTTAATTGAGCAAATTAAATTGTGGGTATGAAAAACAAAAAATGACACCTCAAAGCACAGTTTCTCTTGAATATTGACATTAATTCCTCATAATAGAAAGGGAAAAGCTTTAGGTGAGTGACTTGGTGGAGAGGCACCTGCCCTTGGGCTGGTTCTTTTCGAGGGGCTCTGTTCTGGGTTTGCAGTGGAGGTCTTGCTGGTGGCTCACACAGCTGCTGTGAAGCCCACGTGGTGTTAGGGAAGAACAGTTTCCTGGACTGGCACAGCTTACAGCAGTGTCTCATAATCCTCAGTAACTGTTTGCTTCACAAAGCAAGATCTGGAAAAAAACCAAACCACTTTTGACCTTTAAGACAATGACAATGAATTCTGCTGGAAGTGCCCATCAAGGGACTACAGAAAAAAATTCCATCGTAGCAAAAAAAAAATGGATTTTAACTAAATGTCAAATAAAATTTTATTGGAAACCATGGCGATACTTCAGAGTAATAGCTTAAAGCATCAGATTGTCTACAGAAAGGAGCTGATACAATTTTCCTGGAGAGGAAAAAAGTAGAAAAGGAGAGTTAGTGCTCTCAGGATGGAGAAGGGGCTTCAAGTAAATCCCCACTGATTTTATATCTTCATCTTGACCAAAGGACTGAGGGTGAGGACTGAAAGGAGAAAAGTGACCCTCCAGCTGCAGAGGTTTAACATTTACCCCACTGAGAACTGAGCACAAATTCTGAGGGACAGACTAACCTGGGATAGAGTCAACCAAAGGACTCAGGGTGCACTGCTGGTGTGCCCTTGAGGGCTTTCTTTGAGGGGGTGGCTTGGTGGATTGTCTGGGCCACATCTCTCACTCTCACCCCAGAGCAGTAGGTCACATGAAACACAACTGTGGGCTTAACAAATCTGGTGCTTAGAAAAAGATAAAGTCACAGAACTGAACCACAGCCTGGCTGAGGTGGGCTGAGACCTCTGCAGACCAGTTCCTGCTGAGAGTCTGTCCCTCTGGGTTTGGGTATCTCCAATGATGGAGATGCCACTGGGCAATCTGTGATTGCACTCAGTATAAAAAGCCCTTTTTCTTGTTCTAATGGAATTTCCTGTGGCTCAATGAGATCTCGTTGCCTCTGAGGAGAGTCTGGATCCCTTTATACCCCCATCAGGTACAGGACCCCAGCCCTGCCTATGGGATGTGCCCTGGTGTCTGCTGAGCATTAGTGGACAGGACAGGGAGGACATTGGATTCTAGTAACTGTTGGCTCAAAAATCTTGTAAAATGGGGTGGAAGCAAAGACAGACTTTGCAACATGTGCTCTGGGCACCAGCCTACCAAATAAAGAAGAAATTTTCCATTTCAGTAATGCTGCACCTCTGCCATGCTCAGGTGGGTGTTCTGCTGCACAGACAGATAGCAATGGGACTCAAAGCCAATGAAATATCAGTCTGGCAAACAAGAAGCCTGGATTTATTAGAAAACAAAATGCAAGAGAGCTGAAAGCACCAGATTTCTCTAATGGTTTAGATTCTGTCTGCAGCAAATTACCTTTATCTAAACATAAGCTTCATCTGCACTTTGTAATTTCTACCAGTTTTCTCCTGTAATTCCCAGTGGCACTAATGAGCCTTGCGTGTGAGCCTCACATCTAGAATGCAACACTAAATTATATTAATGAATCATATTTAGAATATTCTGAAACAGTTTGTCAAAGCTGCTGCTAAAAGATAAGAAACAGGAATCTGTGAATACAAATGATTCAGTGTAGACTAGTTCCAAAAGATTATCATGACCTGCATCATTTTCCTTGGATAAAGTCAGGTTCCATTTTTCTCAACAAGGGAGAAAAATGAACCTTTCATAAAAATAAAAATGTATTCAGAGATGATTTTTCACTTAGTACCAAAACTATTGGCCTGGAATCTTTATTGTGCACATTTAACTCGCAGTCATTATGTAAATGCTTTCATTAGATAAATATTAATTGTACAACCCCCCTATGGAACTCCCGAGCCCCTGCCCACCCGCCGTAGCACCGGCAGGAACACAGGGCTGGAGTTTGTAATCTGAGAATCTCCTATTGTTGAAATGTCATCTGAATAAATTGCAGGTATTACTTATTTTGTTCTGACATTTAAGAGCAAAGTGCAGCATCAATAGTTTAAGAATGAAGCCAGAATTTTAAAAGATTTTGGGTCTGTCTGGAACAGCACTCTCCAGCCTTTAACACTGGTCTGCACGGGTGTGTGCTCCAGGGCTGGGTTTGAAAGGCTGCTGGGATCACAGCCTGTGGCTGCAGGCAAGGAAAAATGAAACAGATTGAGATGTAGGGATCTCCTGCTTTCCTTGCATCTCTGTGTCCTGTGGCCCTCCCCTCTGCCTAGATCCTGGCTCATTCTGACTCTGTTTTTTTCCCAGTTCTTCCCTGCTCCCTTACTCTTTTCTCACAGTTTTATCCCCATTGCTTCCAGCCCAGCTTCTAGTTACTTTCCCAGAGCACGAGGTGACCCTGACTGTGTGCATGAGTGTGCTGGGGAGAGCAGGGCTCCAGAAATGATGAGTTTAGCTGAACAAAGATTATCCCATGGCGGGGGAAAAGGCAAACCCCTGGCACCAGGACACTCCTGTTCTTCACTCAGCCCTGTTTCCAGAGAGCAGTCACGCCGAAGCATTCAAAAATGTAGTACTAGTAATAATAATAATAATAATAATAATGATCAATATTAATAATAATGATGATAATATCATCAGAATAAGAATAATGCAACCAAAAGCCTGTAGAACTGTTTAGCACATGCAAAGGAACAGATTTTTCTGTAGCCCCAAGGAAAGCTACAGCTGAACATCTTGAGGTGGTGGCCCCAGAAGGCTGACACTGGGGCAGGGTGTGGGGGAGAAGCAAAGAGGCTGTTTGAAAACTTCCAGCTAAATGCTGAGAAATGAATTACCCCTGATGTGGGCGCAGCTAATGTCAAATGTTGTGCTCCACCTGCACCTTCTGCTAGAGAGCCACTGTTTGTCAGATGTTCCCCACACGTGACAGAAATAAGAATTGTTTTGTTCAAGTGTAAGTACTCTTCACCTGGATTTCCAGGCTGGAAATACTTAACCAACAAGAATTATTGTCAGATTTCCAGGGCTTTGTGTGTGAGCTCATCTTTTGAAATACTCCATCTCTTGCTTCAAAACAGTTTTAAAACTAAAAGCCTTAGGAACAGAGGATTCCAACCTTTTAATTTCATCCTCCTAAGTTCTAAATATCTGGCAGATGTCATTGCTGGTGAGGGTTATGTCACACCACTGCTGCTCCCTAATGTTTTTGCAATCTTACATGATGTGTTTTTTGGCCTATAAGTTGCCCTCACCCAGTCTCTGCTTGGCTTCTCCTGGAGCTGACCAGGGCACCCAAAGGATCTCACCATGGACCCAGCTTCATAATTCAAAGCCCAAATAGCAGATCCTCCAAACCACCATGGAGAAAGACCTCTTTCTCTCCAGCTGCTTTGTCCTGGGTGGCTTCACGCCGGTGGCTACTGGTTGCTGGGCTGCCTGGAGCGGATGTTCCCCTCTCCCTCTCGGCTTTACTGCCATGTTGTATGCCAGCCAGGCTGGTTCCCTTTAGGTGCTGGGGAAGCAGAATGTGAAGGAATTCAGCACTTGAACCTGATGAGCAGTGGCAGTGCTGTGGCTCCCTCGTGCCATCATCACTCATCTCACAGGCAACAGCTCCATCCCGGCACCAGCCCCATGCTGCCTTAGGGGGCTGAGCAGGAACATCTGTTCCTTGCAACCCAGCTGAGAGGGGCTGGAGAGGAGCCAGGACCTGCAGGGAGAGACCAGGGCAGGGACCAGCAGCAGCCACGGGCTGAGACTCTGCAGAACTGGAGAGGTTTTTGTTTGTGCAGCAGAGGGGTAGGAAGGGTTCCCGCTGGCTCCTCTTCACTGCACTTATCTCCTGGCATCTGCTGTCCCAGGGAAGGACAGGGATGTGCTCACAGCTGTCCTGAGCCACCAGAGAAACCTGCTGCTTGCCTCTTGGCTGGGCTGTGCCTGTTGGCACCAGCTGGTTTCAGGAGCAGCACTGTTGATGCCAGCACGTTACTCTTGTCAAAAATAACAATTTCAGGCTCAGATGCCTCTGGGTGTCACAACGCTTCCCCATCCTGCTCCTGGACTGAGCTCACTGAGAGCTCCCCTTCCTCTCCTGCCTTGCTGTCAGCTCCTGACTCTGCTGGCTGAGGCAGCTGCCCAGCTCAGGGCTTGGTGGGTGCCTGCTTCTCCAGAGCAGCTGGGACCTCCAGGAGTGGGGGAATCTGCCAGGCTGGTGGGCTGCAGGGGAACCCCAGCAGCAGGGCCCTGGGCTGCTGCTCTTGCAGAGACTGGTGCTATCCCTGGGGTACCCCTCCTCATGGGCACAGCAGCTCTGCTTGGGTGGCTGAACATCCAAAACACAACAACTCCCCCTGCTGAACCCTGCCCCAGCAGGAGTTGGATTGGGCCATGCTAAAGCCATCTGAGGACTTGAAGTCTGGAGACTAATATTTCATATGAATGCATAAGGATCCAGTTAAGTGACATTCAGTATCACGACCCCTTGCTCCAGGGTCCAGTGACATCCCACTCTCTGGTCAGGAAGTTCTGAAGAAGGCATCTCAGAAAAATGTCATTTTTATTGGGGCTGTTCCAGAAGTTTGAGCATTGCTTCAGGAACGACTGAAGGTGCTCCTAGAAATCTTCATTTCTTCTTAAAGTCTTTAAACAGGCTAGGGAAAAAAATCTTGTTAAAATACAGTTGTCAGGAGGACAGTACTCAAACTAAGATGGTCCCATAATTGGGTCTTTTTGAAGGAACTGACAAATAGGAGCAAGATGATAATCTCAGCAAAATATGGAGGTTCAAGCTAAAACCATGCAAACGTATTGCAGAGAAATAAGTATAGATTTTTTGACCATTTTATAACAAATGAAGAGGAGTTCTCACTTTTCAATAAAAGTAGATGAACTCATTAATAACTCATAAAATGCTATGAAAATTAGAGATTTAATACATGCTTAGTTTATTCCCTCAGATACTAGATCATTTTTATTTGAGAAATACTGCACTTCTGAGTGAGCAATTTATGAATCATAGGAGATATTCCAGTGAAACAGAATCTTTAATGTTCAAAACCAACCCAAGCCACTGTGGTTTCCCCCTCTTTCCCCTTCCATTGCCGTCAGGTCCCTCACAGCTATTTTGGGAGCTTCTGGTCTTTTGAACAGAGTGTGAAAACTCTGGGGCTTGCACCAATTTTTTGAAGAAAAGCAACAGATAATCTCTAAAATGCAACGAGATGCTCCCTTTTTCTGTTTTCACTCTAGAGACATCCCCTCCAAGCAGGCAGCAGGAGAGGGATGGAGAAGCTGTGACCACAGTCCCTGGGGCAACCTGCACCCTCAGGGTTCCTACCCCAAAGCCTCTTCCAGGAACCATCCCAGGCCTCCTGAAAACACTTATTCCCATCCCCAATCCCTACATTTAAGTGCCATGAATTATAAATAAGATCAAGAGAGATTTAAATCCTGCAGCTTTCTTCTTAAAGAGTTCATTGCCCTGCTTGTGCCTAGCTGGTTTGAACAGAGCAGGGCTGTGAGGCTGCTTGCAGATGGAAGGTCTTGGTGCCTCTGCAGGCAGCAGAGCAACATGTACCCCTGGCATGAAGTCTGTGAATTCAGAACTGCTCCACACCATCAGCACACCAGGGATCTCCAGGATGTTTGCAGCCTGGTATCTGCTCTGCCCAGAGACAGAAACTGATGGGACTTTAGGGAATGAGGCAAGCTGGGACACCTTCTCTTGTAGGACCAACCTCTCACCTTTACACACAGCCTCTTGGTAAGTGGCTGGGACCCACATTGCCCACACCAGGCAACCAAATTCCACACATAAGTGTGACCCTCTTTGTCTCCACCTCTGAAACACTCAACTTTGTTCCCCATTTTTGACAAAAGATCTTGTCTGACCCCACCTCTGGTTGATAATCTAATGAAATTTCTTTTTCTCAGACACCAAGTCTGGTAAGTTTGTTGGCTCTCTGGCCAGCAGAGCCAGCCAGCCATGTTCTGACATCTTGGTAGGTCCAGAAAATGCACCTGGTCTGCAGAAGGGCAGAGGGAGGTGTGGTACCCCGGGCTGTAGGACATCACCCAAAAAAACAGTGAAAAATCTGCATTGGCTCCTGACAATTGTCCTCACTCACCAGTGTCTTCAGACACAATTTATTCTCCCTGCTCTTAGGAACTGCCTCTTTCTGAGCTGGATGTGCATGCAACAGAACCTAAATACACTCACATTTATGTATAGGTATATCTTCTACATGACACGATTTATGTTCTCCCACACACCATGGGAAATCTCTACAGCTCAAAACAAGCTGAAGAAGATGAAACACTGTGCAGGCAAATAGGGAAGATGAAATGTGGTACCTTGTGTTTTCCCTAAGAAAAATATTTATCTGTAATATTTTCTGAAAGCTTTCTTACGTGAGCCAGGTGCAAAATTTCTGGGGATGGGAAGGTTTAAAAAGGGCTCAATTTTAATATTTTAAAATGTTCGTGAGCTGCATAACACGCATGGGGTTTGCAGCACTATCCAAATGCACATGGATCTTGCAGCATAAATTATGTTAAAATTTCTGCCTGGAAAGGGTTGTCAAGGCCTGGCCCAGGCTGCCCAGGGCAGGGCTGGAGTCCCCATCATCCCTGGAGGGGTTTCAGCCCCTGGAGATGTGGTGCTGAGGGACATGGGGCAGGGGTGGCCTGGGCACTGCTGGGGGAAGGGTTGGACTCAGTGATCCCAAATGATTCCAGGATTCTGTGACTTTATCTTACTTTAGCTGGTGTGACTAAGAGATGTGTTGCTGCCTTTAAAGAACAAGTCATGGAACACAAACTGTTCATTTAGAGGAGCAAATCTGTCACAGAAACAGATGTGCAGAGTTTCCTTAAAGAAGTCAGAGAATGCAAACTGTGTGGCTGAGGGGACTGCTGCACAGCTGGGTTCTGGTTCCTTTGTCCTGGCCCAGTCCCTGGGTTCTGGTTCCTTTGTCCCGGCCCAATCCCTGGCTCTGCTCCTGGCTGCTGTGTGCTCAGAGCTCTCTGCTCAGGTGCAAATCATGAGCCCTGATGGCTGCTGCAGCTCTGCACCCAAAGCCTGGCCTGGGGCCCATCTTCTGTGGAGCCCTCAGGTATGGGGTGTCTGTCCTGGGGCCCATCTTCTGTGGAGCCCTCAGGTATGGGGTGTCTGTCCTGGGGCCCATCTTCTCTGGAGCCCTCAGGTATGGGGTGTCTGTCCTGGGGCAGGAGGGGACCCTTGGCCATCCCTGGGAGCTGGGGGGGTGTCTGCCCGGTGCCCCTGGGGCCAGCAGCACCCCCAGGGCCCTCCAGCTGCTGCCATGGTGGTGAAGTTGAGGTGTTTTGTGCTTCCAGTGATTTCTGTCCCTGATTTGTTTGCAGCCAAACCCTTTGAGAGCGGGCAGTACCTGGACATCTACGGGGTCACCAGGGACCAGGCCGGGGAGTACGAGTGCAGTGCGGAAAATGACGTCTCGGTCCCGGACGTGAAAAAAGTCAAAGTCACAGTAAACTGTAAGTCCTGAGGTGTTTTTAATCTCTAAATCCGTCGGCCGTGGCTGAGAGGGAAGGCGGAGGGCAGAGCCCCGGAGGTGTTGATGTGGTGTGTGGTACTGAGCTGCCTGAGGCAGGGGAAGGGAGCTGGAGGCTGAGCCCTCCCCGTGCTCAGCTCTGGGCACGGCCATTGCTGGGCTGCAGGGCTGAGGCTCAGCCCGGGGAGAGCTTTATTGGAGTCCTGGTGTGAGCAGTCTGTGAGGAGTGCTGCCGGGATCTGCTGGGGCTGTGAGGAGGTGAGGAGCTCTCTCAGGTCCTGGGTTTGGGGGGTTAGCTGCTGATGGAGCTCCATGGAGACCTGAGGGGCACCAAGGAGTTCCCTGGCGTGGGACCAGAGGGACTTTGCAGCCATCTTGAGGATGGGGGGCAATGCCAGGGACCACTGAGGTGGCCCTTTACCTGGGCCTGGCTGCTCTGCCCCTCAGGGGTTTGCCACTGGGCAGGTGCTTCCGACTTGGGGACCAGTTTGGTTTGTAAATGTTCCTGCTTTGGAAATTGCCATAGCATCTTTGCTGACCAGGGGTTTCTGAGGTCTCCAGCCCATGTCCCTGCTGATGTCCCTGGACAGGCTGCTGGGCTGTCTGGTCTAGATGGAGCTTTGGCCAAGAGTGGTTGGCCCAGTGACCCTTGAGGTGCTTTCTGACCTGGGGTTGTATGATTCTGTGACTCAGTAAACACATGAATAAAGTGTCCAAGTGGTTCTTTCTCTACCAAGGCCAATCTGGAAGTGTGCTTGGCTGTAGTGTGGATGGAGGTGGAATTGTGCCAGATCCTAGCAAGCTTTCAAGCCTGTACTGGAAACATGTGGAGTATTTTAATTTTTTTTTAATGCCTCTTAAAACTAGAAGAAAACAGAGGGGGGAATAAAAATCAAGTGGTGTAAAACTAGGATCTTGGCTACAGCATGAAATGGTTTGCACACGTGAACGATTAGTGGTAGTCAGCTAATTGCTAATGCACTTCTCTTGGCTTGGTACATTGTCCCCTGGCCAGATGAGCACAGTGCAGCAGCACTCAGAACATCTGCTCCCTGCTGATGATGCTCATCCCTTCTGACCAGGCAGAAAAATGGCTCTTGGCACTGGTGATGGAGCTGGCTGATGCTGCTGGGGTGGGCTTTGTGTCCCAGCACCTCAGTGTGGGCAGCCCTGTTCAAAAAGGGGTGTTGTGTGTGACCAAACCAGCAGAATTCTACCCGTTTGCTGCCTGTTGAGCTGGCCTGGCAGGGTGGCTTTCCATCAGTCAAAGCTAAATGTTTCATTTAGGAGAGCTGTGGCTTGTCTGCTTGTCACTTGTTAGGAGAAATGTCTGTCAAATCTATTTTAAAGTTTTAAATCTGGAAAGATCTTAAGGAGAAATAAGGAATAACAGCAGATGCCATCAGGGCCTTTTCTTACCCTGGGCTGGGCAGAGTTTCTGTAGTCAAATGTTTTTCAGTCCTGTTTCTTCTTTTAAGAAAATATCTGTTTGCCTAATGAGCTAGTGAGGAGCAGGGCTTTCTCCTTCCAGCCCTCTTCCTTCCTGCCCCCCCCCCAAAAAATAAAATATAACCCATTTGTGTATTTTCTCTGGTTTCTGAGGTGCTTTAGCTCTTGTGGTGAGGCCCTGCCCCTGGGCTGGGCACCAGCTCCACAGCCTCCACCTCTCCTGCCCACCCTGGTGCTCCTCAGTCCTGCTGAGGGGTGTTCTGCAGGGCTTGTTCCATCTGCTCACAGATCAGCTCCTCGGGCAGCAGCAGTGAGGCCATGACCAGGACTCCAGGCCCTGCTCCTTCAGCCCCACAAAGTGCTCACCATGGGGGTGATGTCTGTGGCTTTGTGCCCCTGAGTCCCGAGGGGGTGTGGAGAGCTGTGTGCTGCAGGAGCAGCTCCTCACCCCAGAGCTGGGGAATCCCTGCTCCATCTGGCTGTCCCTCCACATCCCATGCACAGGGAGTGATGAGGATCCAATCCCAAGCTGCCCCGTCCTGCCCATTTTCAGTGCTGTTTCCCTGTTATTAACAGGAGTGTTCTTTCCTGCAGACCTGATAACTGCAGAATAAATCAAGGTTTTTATTGTGCCCAGTTAATAGAATGTATCAATGAGCCCTGAGCAGTTAGGGGGCTATCAGCACAATTCTGAGTATGGATATTCATCTCGTGTAGGGGCTGCTCAGTCACCCAAGCATGTACAAGAAAATTACCAGGTTTAAATTACTTTCTGAATTTCAAGTTTCTTGGCTGGGCACCTTCCAACCATACATAAACAAGCAGCTTCTGTATAGCACATAAATTACAACTCTAATGACTTTAAAGGGCTTGGGGTTTTTTTTGTTTTTGGTTTTGTTTTTTTTTTCTTTATTCTGTTTCTTATTGCGTAATCTGCATTTTCTACTTCATACACATCTGTTCCCCATAATTTGCCTTTTAAAAACAGTGGCCTGAGAATCTGTGGTGCATTTGTCTGCCTGAGTCTGTGAGGGGGTGAGGGAAGAAATAAATGGAGGTTTCTGCAGCAGGAATGCTGTACCAGATCAAGTTAAAATAGATAACTTCTAATCCAATTTCATTTCACAAGGAAGTCTTATGAGGATTTTCCATTACACTTTATAAAGCAAATACTGGTTTATAGATGATTATATTGAACCCCACTTTGAATGAACCAGTCTGGATTAGCAAGGTTTTCATATGTCATCTGTAAGCTGGTCTGGAGCTGTGCCTGTGGGACTGCAGCCTCTCCAGCTCTCCTCTGCTTTCCTCCTGCCCTGCTTAGCAGCACTGGGAGCTGCTCCTCAATGGGAGAACCTCCAGGGGTGTCGAGATGAGGAGTGTGATGTGTGCATCAGCAAACTGGCATTCATTTTTTTAAATGCAAAAGTGTCAGCTGAATAAATAGGAAATGTGGACTTCTGAAGCAGAGCTGTGCTGCAGAATTCCTTTCTTCGTTTGATGTGCACCAAGGGTCTGGTTTTCTCTGCCTCCAGCAGCTCTGGATCTTGCAGACTTCTCTGAATTCAGATCTGGCAACTTTGGGGAGGAACAAAGCCATTCATTGAAATTAAAAGGCACTAATTTAATTTCAGCCATTATGAGCCCATCCTGCTGCAAGCAGAAGGCCAGATTCCTTGGCACTTACTGGGGAGGTGGCAGTGGCTCTTCCTGAGCTGAGGAAGGGCAGCAGGAGCTCTGGTGGGGTTGGGTTGGTGGCTCTGGCTGTCTTGGCCTCTTCCTGGCAGTACAGGAGAGGGGTTGGGGATCATCCCTGAGCCAGGACTCCAAGTAGCTGTTGTGGCAGAGGTTGCTTGGAAGGCAGTGCTGCCTTGTGCCTGCAGCAGTTCTGTTCCTCTTTGCTGGGGCCACTTCTCAGGCCGTGTCTCCATGTGTCAGGGTTGCCTCAGGGATCTCACCTGTGATCATGGCATTAATGGAACCCCCCCAGCAGCAGGTCAGGAGTGATGTCCCCCTGAGCAGAGAGGACAGCAGAGCCAGGAGCAGTGAGCACAGCCTTCCAGGCAATGTGTGCCCATGGGAAGGACCTGGAGCTGCTGGAGCAGTGAGCACAGCCTTCCAGGCAATGTGTGCCCATGGGAAGGACCTGGAGCTGCTGGGAGGGCTGGAGCAGCTCTGGAGCCAGGGGGAGAGAGCTGGGGGTGTTCAGCCTGGAGAAGAGAAGGATCCCATGGGGAGACCTTAGAGCACCTTCCAGTGCCTGAAGGGGCTCCAGGAAAGCTGGGGAGGGACTGGGGATGAAGGGATGGGATGAGGGAAATGTGAGTCTCACTCATTTAAAGTGAGACAGAGGAGATGGGAGGGAGAAATTCTGTGCTGTGAGGGTGCTGAGCCCCTGGTTGCCCAGGTTGCCCCCAGAAGCTGTGGCTGCCCCATCCCTGGCAGTGTTGAAGGTTGAATGGGGCTGGGAGCCCCCTGGGCTGGTGGGAGGTGTCCCTGCCCATGGCAGGGGTGGCACTGGAGGAGCTTTAAAGTCCTCTCTGACCCAGAGCAGTCTCTGAGGGCAGCCCTGGGCCAAGCCCAGCTTGCTCTTGCATGTGGTCCCAGCCTGCTCAGTGCAGCTGTGGCATCCCCTGCCATTCCCTGCAGGAAGTGATGACCCAGCACAGGCTGTTCTTTACAGACCCATTGGCAATTGTTCATCTTCTTGTTATCTTCCAGATGCTTTCACATCTCTGATTGCTTGAACAGCTTTTTTATGAGGATTGGCAATAATGGACTGGGCTGTCATTGCCTGGCTCCTGTTGCTTTCTCCTTTTCCAAGAAGGGCTGGGGGAAGCTGCCCACACCTCAGCACTAACATCCTCAGCTCTGCATTTCCTTCACCCAGCTCCTCAATGTGGTTTTGACAGTTACATAAACTGATCTTATATTTTTGGATCCCTATCAGTTTGGTGCATTTAAGTACTCGCTGCGTTGTTATTTCCCTCTTTTAACAGGAAAAAGAATTGTTTAATTGTGTTTTAAATGGAAATCAGTAAGTTGTGGTTATTGGCTCTGTGGCATTTTGTGTTTGGCAGGATCAAGGGGCTGGGCTTTCCAGGAGCAGCCAGGTGGTTCCCAGGTGTCTGCTGAAGGGATGGTGTGGCCCCTTCCTACTGCCCTGATGAGTTGAGATGTTTTAGGCTGTGGGTTTTGTTTTGTTTTTTAATAGGAGGAATGTGTGAGTTTCTTCTATGAATTTTAAGCGCTGTGCTCCTAGTTTTTCCATGGACAGGTTAGGGTTTTGGCAGCACAGCTTAGCTCATTAGCATTTCTTAGAAGCCTGCCTGACTGTTGCTATGGTGCTTTGCATAATATTATGCATAATATTCTGATTTCACTTGGAATTCAGACGTACTGTACGAGCCACTCTAACCCAGTTATCTCTGTAAGCTCACACCTCCTGGGAGCACTGTCACAGGACAGGAGTGTGTGCTGGGGCTCCTGATGCCTGGACAGGTTCCTGGGACTTGCTGTTCCCAGGAAGGGTCCTGCTGTGTGTGAGCTGTTGCTGACCTACAAGAAGCACTTCCTTGGCAAGGTTTTTTTATGTGGATTCAGCATGGAAAATTTTCCTCCATCAGGGTGAATGGTTATGAAATAAAAAGGCAAAGCCAAAATATTCTCAGAAGGTCTCAGTCCTCCTTGGCTTGGGTATAGAGTAACTCAAAGCAATTCTCAGATTCAGTTTCCACATTCTTCTGGTGTATGAGAGGGGAGGCTTCTGTTAAGCATAAATAAATATATCCGAGTCTTTTAATTCTTAATAGTTACAGAAACACAGATTCGTGCTTATATCCCTGACTAAATTTGGGGGCTGTGGTCAGCATTGGCTTTAGGAGAGCAGGAATAATTTTGTTGGAGTCTACAGAAATGCATTTTGATCCATAATGTGGTTTTGTTTTGTTTTTCCCCAAAACAACACAAACACTGCACTGAACAGTTCAGCTTTTCTGTTCCCAGGACCTTCAGCCATGTCAGCTCTGAGCTGCACCCACAGGAGGTGAAGTCAGCTGTTCATCTCTGACCATGGAACACAGAGACCTTCCCGTGGTGGTGCACTGGTTGGTTATCCTCCACCTGGAGGAGATTCACACACTCAGAGCTGCTCTGGTCACCAAGTGTTTCCTGTCCCAGTTCCCCCTGACTGGTTGGAGTGGTCCATGTGTCTGTGGAGCCTGGGAAGACAGAACTTTGCAGTCCCCTGATGAAGTATCAGAATTGCATCCAAGAAGCTAAAAGCACTCTGGAGTGTGGTTTCACTGCCTTCTCTGGAACACGTTTTCCTACCTTCTCAGGCTACCTTTAAAAAACAGGATTTTGGCTTCTAAATGACACTGGGGACTCCTGGGGATCTGGCTGCTGCTTCATACTCGAGTCTCTTAGTGGATCAGTGGGGCTTGTGGCAGCCTGAGCTTCCCAGACCATGACCCCCTGGGTCTGTGTGGGCAAGAGGAATGCTTGTGGTGTGTTGGAGGCTCCAGGAGTCAGAGATGGGTGTGTCCATGGCATCACCTCAGCCTCCCCTGTTCTCCATAGATGTTTTGGTTTCATGGGATGCAGGCTGGGAGGACTGGTCCCATCTCACTGGTCCTACCTGCCCCAGAGCTGGGGACTGGGTGTGTTGCCTTGCAGAAGGCCAGAGGTGTGCTGGTGTGGTGCTCGTGGTGAGGACAGAGCTGCTCAGCCGTGTGCTGACCTCCTGAAGGATGTGGGGCAGTCCCCAGTGCTGGCAGGTCAGGAGTGATGTGGGGTGGAGGCTCCTGTGTCAGTCCATCGTGATGGTCACTTGACTTGCTGCTTTTTTTAATGCTATTTTTAAATATTAACCTAGCTCAAAATGAGAAATTCTCTGTGTTGGACAGAGGTTCCAGATCAGTAGTTATCACTTTTGTGTCTCAGCTGCTACTTGAAGGAAATAGGTGTAGGAAGGCCTTCAGAGGTGTGCTGGAGAGGAGATCTTTCCTGCAGTGCATCAGCTGGGGGTGGAGAAATTGTCTGTAACTAGCTTCTGTATTGGTGGGGTCAGTATAGGAGAACACAAAGCCACCTACTCTTGCTAAAGGAGATTGGGTGCTGGTACAGCAGAGATGAAACCTTTGATGGAGGTTTAAGTCAGAAATAGCAAAGTTTGGCTTTGGGGGCAGCCATCCAGACAAGGAGCTGCCAGCCAAGTATCTCTGGTGTAACTAGTGCTAAATAAAAAGAGTATTGTTGATTCAGTGAGAATGTATTTGTCCTCTCTGGTGGGGAAAGAAGCTTCTTATGAAAGTAATGCCATTTTATGTCCTTCAGGTATTTTTATTACCATTTCAGGAGTCAGATTAAAACAATATACTCGAGGTTCCTGGCTCGAGTGTAATTTGGCTCCTAAATGAACATTGATTTCTTTCTGCTGTGTAATAGTTACTGTTAGGTTCTGCAAACTGCTGCACAGTTACTGCAGGTTTCTGGAAAGCACGTGGCTCGTGTTGAGGTGTGACAAAACTGATTAGAATGCTCCTTCATGTAGATGGCATTCTGCTGCCACAGCACATAATCAAGGGCTCTGGCAACATGAAACAATTTTTTGTGCTGAAGAACTTAGAGTCTTAGTACTCAGGGTATCCCTCCAGCAGACAGGGAGGACATTTTTCAGATTCTTAAAGAAAATCTCTGCCTAACTCTGCCAATTGATTTATTTATTATTCTCAGTAGCAGCAGTATTATCTTCTTTTCCCTTTTTTGGGGGCTACTTTGTGAGTATGCAGGGCTGCAGCCTGTGTTTGCCAGGGGGGTAAGGAGGGCAGCCTGGCCAGTGAGCTGCCCCTTCTCTCCACAAAGGCCTCAGCTTGAGCAGTGGCACATGGGGATGCAGGACAAGGACACAGCTTGGCCCCTCCCGTGGAAGAGGAGATGCTGCTCCAGGTAACACCAGCCTTGCTGCCATATGGACACAGATTTTGGCTGCAGAGGCAAATGATGGGCTTAAGGCACACACACAAAAAACCCCCTCAGGTTCTCCCTACACTACCTGAAGGGTATCCCCAGTCTGTGAACCACCTTCAGGAGGTGCAGAGCTAGTAACCCATGTGCCTTTTCCTGTGATGCTTTCTTGGGAAGCAGTGTGCCTGACCCTGCTATTAAAAGATTGTTTCTATTATTCAAATGTGGAATTTATTGCTTCAGAAGCCTGTGGGTTCTGATTATTTGTCATTGCTGCAGTGGTTAATTCTGAGGACTGCCATGATTACCCATTTGAAAGCAATCTCTGTTCCTTGTCTCCAGGAAGATGAGTCCTTGAAATAAAAATAACTGTACTAATTTGCAGTGTATTTACATTCAGACAGTAGTTACAGGTCCACATATTGTTTAATTATGGTATAGCAGTAAATGGTGTTCATTGTGTTTATGCACTCTGGGGAGACTGGGCTGTAACAAATCCAGAGCATCCACAATGTGCTCCCTAATACAAACAGGAATTCTCATGGAGGTGGTGTTGATGGTTGTTGCAAAGGAACCTGTTAGAGGCTCTGGCTGCTGGTGTGGGTGGGATTAGGTCATGAATTAGTAGAGTGAAAACAAAAAATAAGAATTATTGAAGCAGCAGCCCTCCTGGGCAGACAGTCCTGCCTGGAGCCTCCTCCCTGCTCCTCAGCCTCCAGGTGATCCCACTTTAAACACCAGCTGAACACAGCACAGGGCAATTGAAGTCTTAATAGAAGCTGACTCATCTCTAAAGAGCTTCTGCATTTCAAGAAGCAATTTGAAGTATACAGCAGGCTGTGCTCAACTCCAAACTGGAGCCAAAATTAATGGAGAGCTCTTCAGCTTCCAGGAGCGTTCACTTGCCCAGATTGCTCTTCAAGCAAAAACAATTACTTAAAATATTTCTCATAATAGTCAACATGTTGTAAAGCAATATTTCTCCTGGTAATTGTCCTCTTCCTTGTGGTGCTGGTCTAAGACTCAGCCTTCCCTCTCCCTTGCACGCATGGTGCCTCTGAGGTGACAGTCTGAAGGGTTCTGAGTGCAGCTGCTGGCACTAACTGGGGTCATCAGCTGGCAAGTCTGAACTCTGTGTCAGCCTTGCAAAACTCTCCGTTCCCCCATTGATTTGTTTGGGTTTTTTTTAACTTTTCCCAGCAGCAGTTGCTGCTGCTTTGAAATGGTTGTGCAAATAAACCCACCTGGTGTGAGTGGTGGGTGCCCGGGCAGGGCTGTGGCACCACACCATGACGGCCCCGCGGGCTCCTGCCCGGGCTGTGCTCAGCACCCCAGCCAGACATCCAGTCCTGGCTAAGAATGTAATGATATTGCTACAACTTGCTGGTCCCCTGGTGGGATTGCTAAATTAGGTTTTAATAACTTCTGCAATTTGGCTGGTATTAGGAAGTGTGTGGTGCAGGAAGGAGAGCTGAGCTCGGGGAGCTTCCAGAAGTCCTATTTCTGCTTTGCTGCTTGAAAACAAAGCTGTGCTGTTGACACAAAAGAAAGAAGAAATTGCCAGCGTCGTTCTTCAGGCATTATAATTCATAAGGCTGTTTCTCTTCATGTTTTCTGCCTCTTCTCAAATGAAAACAAACTATTTTGAGGCTGATGTGACCTTTTCTGGAGCTGTGGAGCAGGCAGAAGCTCTTGCCATGGGATCTCCGTTGCCCCGCGGGCACGGCTGTGCTCAGTGCCACAGCCCAAAGGCAAGTGATGTTAAGGGCCATGTGGCTTTGGTTGCCTTGCTACCTGTTGCACACTGTGCACAGAGATCACGATAGTCATTCCTAGACTGAAAAATTCAGTTGACAACTCAGAAAACTTCCCTTCCAAGTGCACCATCTCCAGCAGATTTAGAACAAAAGTCTGTTTAATAGCAAATGTACCAAAATTCAGGTGCTCCTTGTTTTGGCTCTCTGGAATTGTTAATAACAAAAGAGACTCTCAAGGAGAAAAGCTAATCAGGAATTATCCTTCAATGCAGCAACTCAGTGTTCCAGTGGGGAAGCCCCAGACTTCCTCTGTACAGTCAGTCTGCATCCAGGCACTGGCTTGCCGGGATCCGTTGTGTCTTCTTGAGGACCACAAGACATTCTTTGGAAATAAGACTATTAAATGATGGTCAGGGACAAACTGGGGAGCCCTGGGAATGTCTGGTGTTTGTAAATGACTCTTATTTTTCTGGCTCTGGTTCTCCCCAGCCCAGCATCGTGTGTGCCCTGTTTTAAGTAATGATGTTGGAATAGGAGGTGACATCCGCTGTACCCGGTTCATTGGCTTTTATCTGTTGGAATAGCATCAGACAGGAAGAAATTACTTTCTATGGACAATCTTACAAATAAGTACAGATGGGGGAAGAGGGAGAGACCCCCGAGACTCATTTGCTTCCATCTTATACCTCCTCTGCTGCAGGTTTTGGTGGCACAAGTATTTAGAGTGTGTAGTGGAAGGCAGAACCAAGGCTCCCAGTCCCAAGGAGCTGCCAGTCAAAACCAGTGACACAGGTGGGCTTGTAAGGAATTAAAATGTGACTCAAAGTGAGCAGGTTCTATTTTGACCTGGTATGGATGTATCTGCTCCCACAGATCCCTCTTTTTAGACTCCATCAGGGGGTCTGGGAAGCCCCTGTCAGGGTTGCCCTGACTTTTATTTCCATCATTTTATTTCTAAACTTTGTTTTCAATTGAACCAACTTTCCCTGAGAGCGTTTGAAAGCAACTAGCTATTTCTGTGGCTTTGCTGCCTTCAGCTAGAACCACCCCCATGGGCCTGCCTCTGCCTGTACTTGTCACCCATCAGGGGAGATGGTCCTGTTCCCATCACCTTACATCTGCTGCTGATTGCTGGGGAGGAGAGGGACACCAGGAAACCCTTTATGTAAACTTCACTTCTTTTTAATATAGAGCAATAGCTTCTAGCCCTTCTGTGGCTCTTTCTCATTCTTCCTGAGCTACATATGTATATCAGCTATAACACACTGTCAGTGAACAGTGGTTTTCAATCAAAAAGACTGTCAGTAAAGCTGATTCACTAACAAGAAAGCTGTCAAGCTGTGACAGCTGCTGTCTTTGCAACCCCAAACAATCTGTTCAGTGCTAACTCTGACTTATGCTTCCATTTATTATACAGTAGTAATGAGTTCTGTCCTTAGAATTATCATTTTGGTGAGTACACCTAGCTGCTTTGTTATGTATGTAGAATATATCAAATCAGATCCTAAGTGTACGAGCTTAAGTTTTCTGCAAAAAAGTTCTACTTCTGTCTTTTGAATTGTTTTTTTTGAAATCCACATCCAGTTTCAGTACTTACCTTGTTCTTGTAGCTGAGCAGGAGCCTGGAGATTTCATTACTCTTGTAAGCTGCAAAGAGTATAATTTTTTTTTTTTCTCATTGTGTTTTAAAATGACATATAACCTTAAACACAACACCAGTAGCTACAGGAATGAGTCAAGGGATGTGCTGCTATAGGAACTGTTCTGATGCTTAATAATCTCCGGATCTTGGAGATCACAAAATTTCTACCCAGAGAAGGAATGGAGGAGTTGGGCTGATGATGCAGATAGTGGTATTTGAATTGTCAACCTTTTCTTTTAAAATTTAAAAAAAAAAAAAAAAAAAAAAAAAAAAAGAGAGAGAGAGCACCTTGACAGTCTCCTTTAGCAATAGCTTACCAGACCTAAAGCTCCCTTGCTGCAATTTTGGTTGATTATTGCCTGCCTCACCCGTAGAGGAGATGGGGAAGAGATGATTCCTTTTTCCTGCTGGCTTGTCTGTCTAGTGATGTGCTGCATCCCCAGTAAATCAGCTCTTCCAGCTCCACTAATCCCCATCCCTTCTGCTTTTCTGAACTTGTGATGTGTCAGCTGGGACCACAGTCGTGCCCCCAGAGCAGGGGGTTTGGTGTCTGTTGAGCCTCTCCTCCCAGCCCTGTGCCCTCCTCCTGCTGTTCTGCTCCCCCTGCTCAGCAGAAGGGCAGGTTGCTCACCTGCCAGCCCCCAGGATCAGGCAAAGCTCAGCCTCACAGCAGGTAGGGAACAGTCTTCTGTAAGCTAATTGCTGTCTCAGATCAGCATATGAGGACAATAAACTTCATCAAGGATCTACAGAAAGCAAATGATGATGAAACCATCCTTTCTGAGCCCTTGGATGAAGCCCTGTTGCTGGGAGGGAATTGGCAGTCACCTGGCATGTCTCCTGTCCCCAGACAAAACGTGTTTGTACCTGGGAGATACCCTGAGGGGGGGAACAGCTCCATGGATCCATCAGCAACCCAAGGGATGTCTCACTGCTTCCCATGGGTCTCTGGGGAAGGCAGAGGATGGTGTGTGGTGGTGGTCCTGAGCTTTGGACATGTGGTACTTGCAGTGCAAGTGGGAATGACGTTGGTGAGAACAAATATCCCTGGTGAGGGTACAAAATTATATAGAAAAGGGTCCTTAAAAGGCTCCTTGCCAGGGCTGCGGGTCCCTGGCTTTGCTCTGGCTCTGGTTCAGGTTTTGGAACCATCCTGCTGCGTTTTCAGTGGGGTGGGGGTCCAGAGAGTCACCCCCACCAGTGTCCCCATGGTCTGGGGAGCAGCAGGGTCACTTTTTCCTGCAATGCTGCTAGTGTAGGTGTGGCATGGATCCTCCCAGCCCTGCCTGCCTCCTCTGCTGTGCTGCTTTGTCCTGCTGGATCTGCCCGGGCCCCCCCAGCCGTGCTTCTGACCTGCTCTGAGATGCGTTACATTTCTGTCTGAAATTGTCTTCCCTTGGAAAACTACCAGCTTGCTTTAATTCACTTTCTCTTCAGCTTTGCTGCCAAAAGATCTACTTAGTAATTCCTGGAATTTGTTGAAGTCCATTGCTTTTATCTTCCTTAGAGGGAGAGAAATAGCCCAGCAAACGCTCGCGTGTTTGTTCGCACCCAGGCTCCCGGCCAACTCTTCCTTCTGGGTTGGCATCAGACATAGGAAAGCTTCCCCTTTCCTCCTCCTCCTCCTTCCTAAGTGCCCCCCGGGGATGCTAATACTCATTTTTTCCCCTTTCAGCTCCACAGACACACACACACACACGTCTGAATACAGTGCAGGGTGCAGGAGCTGCGGTGGTGCGTGAGGCCCTGGTAACGCTGCAGAAGCTTTTCCAGCAGGAGCTGCTGAGGCTGGGAGGTTTGCTGGCCCCTGGTTCTGGTGGGATGCCCACACACGGCAGCCCCTCATCCTCCTTCCCCCCACGTCCTGCCATGCTGGTGCCCCTGTCCCACATGGAAACATCCCCAGGCCAGCGTGGGTCCTCCAGCACTGCCCAGAGGTGTGCCCGTGCTCCTGCACATGGACACTGACATCTCCAACAGGAAGCTGGCTTGGAGTCAAGTTCCCTTCATCTGTCCTGCTCCCTGCCCCATTGCTAGCCCAGGAGACCTGCCCAGCCCTTCAGCACAAAGCTCCCAGGGGCACCCACAGCCCAGCAACATGCTCTGTCCCCTGGGACACGGGCAGTTTTAAGCCCTCTTCTGATAGACCCCCTTGGTATATTTAAAAAACCCCTTCAGTGGTTCTGCTGGGTCCTGCCCATAGCACCCTTTATGCCAGGAGACATCAAAGTCTAGCCTGGTGACTGGGGTAATGACAGCTTCTGGGCCATTCTTTGCTGATGAGCAAGCATGGATGACAACTTTTCCTTTAGATTACAGCAGGGAAAGAGCTGGAGCACAAAGGAGGGATTATGTGACAAGAGCTCTCTGTTACACTGGGGCTCTTTCAAGTTGTGGGGGGGGGTTAACTTTTTTTGGTTTTGTTTTGCAAACTGAAATTCTGTCTCCTTGCAGCTCTCTCAAAGCCCACAGAAGTCTTCATAAAAACTTCAGTTAAATTTGAATCAAGCTGCACTGCCCCATGAATGATTAAAATCAACTCCACCCTATCAAACGATGCCAAGCACTGAACATTTCTCTCCCTCTTTATGTTCTGTGCATCTGCTCCTTCTAAATTACCAACAAGTCTTGTATGTAAATGCAGGGAGTGCTCCATCTGGGATCATCCAGGTTTCAGTCACTCCTGCAGAGAGGGTGAGCAGGATGCCCCTGACCAAAGGCAGCTATGGGGCTGCTCCTCACCTGGGGTCCTCCCCCAGCCCTGTTGGGTGTTGTCAGGTCCCTGCCCGGGTTGTTCTTCAGACCCTTAATTCCTGTGTGGTGGCAGGATTTGTTCTATCAAACAGGACAAGGCCCTCTGCAAAGAGTTAGGGTGAGAAGGAGCACCCCCCCCTGAGCTGCTTCCACCCAGGTGTGAAGAGGCTGAAGAGGGTGTGATGTGTCTCTGCCAAATGTTTGTGTCACAGCAGGAGGAGCCCGGGGTGCCCAAGGTGGGCTGGGGGCTGGAGGTGGCCCATGGCTGCTCCAGAGCAGGGTTTGTGTTCCTGGGCTGGAGCAGCTCTTTTATCAGGAATAAAAATACACCTGCAGAGCTTCCTTCTTGGGAATGAGGTCAGAATTATGTTGGAAAAGGGGTGGATGAATCAGGTGAAGCAGTGAGATAGCACCTGATGGCCAACAAGCCCACACAGCTCCTGCTGGTGCCCTGCCAGCCCTTCCCTACCCTGCTCCCTCCAGGCCTCCTGTTTGCTCCACTGATTTTATGAAGTTTCTTCCTCTTCTTCCCTGTCACTCAAACACCTGTGAAACACATTGTGAAGAATTTCTGTCAGCTGGACTATTATTTTTAAGTATTATTTTGTGTTGCTGCTGTATTTTATGATTTTTTTTTCTTCCTCCCACATAACCATTACTTGTAGATTTTCAGCTTTCCTCTCAGGAGAGCTGGGAGGTTTTATATTCCAAAACACCAACTGCCCAGCAGGCAGGGGCTCTGCTGGGCTGGTACATCCCAACCCATCAGGTGCAGCTGAGGGAGAGGCAGGATTTGGGGAAATTCAGTGAATTACACACGGGGAACGCTGCGAATCCGCTCGGGCTTTGATGGACAGTGTGAGGTGTTCACACCATTGCTTAATTCATTGCTTAATTCAACTGCTTAAAGGTTTCTGGCTTATAAAGGCACATCCTGACTGGGAAAGGGAAAGCAGAAGGGAGATGTTGGGTTACATCCAGAAATGCAGGAGCTGAGCTGAATTCTGACTGAGACCTTGGGTGTCCCCATCAGGACCCCACTGAATTCAGGGTGATTTGTTTTGTTTTCAATAAATCATCAAGAAGAGAGGGGAAAACCCAAGCTCATTAGTTGTTTAGCCCAGTGGTTGTTGAAGGCTCATCTCCAGTGTTGCCACGCACTGAAGAAGTTTCTGATGTGAAGAGGTGGTTATTAAACCACCTCTTTAACTTGGGAATAGGTAGGGTTGCTGCTCTGAATAAGTCAGAAAAATTAAACAAGCTAGGCTGTTGGAAGAGCATCTTAATTATATAAAGTACAAGTAATACTGTTTGACTTCTAGAGATTAGTTGCTGTATTGGTAAAACCCTTTGTGTGTGGGTGTATTAATATATAAAAATACATTTTAATGTTGCTGGTGTCTGTTTTTCTGAGGCAGAAAACAGATCTCAGAAAACTTGTTCTCTTACCTGGAAGTCTTTATCTTTACACACCGGAGAGCAATTTTGCTAACAAAGAGCTACGTGAGGATGCCAAATTAAAGTCTGATGAAAACTGGGGAAATAAAAGACTTTTTTGACATTTACAATTAACGCCGCAAAAATGTTAGCTTAATCAGACAATATGGGTAATCACAAAGGTGAAATTGGAAGTTGCCAGCCCTGAATGCTAGTGTAAAAGTTAATAAATTCAGCTCCACAATCATTATGCACATGCTAGTTATAATAATTTACTATCCATACCAAATCTTTATAAGCATTGTAATTAAATATAAAATGCACATTAGAATTATAATGAGTAATTAGGGCAACATAACTAATATGCATAAAAGTCCCGAAGCTCATTAAAATGTTAAAAGAGGAAACCTGTAGTAGCTGGAGGTTTTTGTGTGCTTGGTCTCTGGTTGGAGCAGCAGTGACAGTCTCTGGGCAGCAGCCCCTGCTCCCAGCAGTGCTGCTCTGCTGGCTGGAACACCGGTGGGAAAGCTTGGCTATTCCTGCAGATCCTTGGGCTGGTGGGATGGGAGGAGCAGGCAGCAATGACAGCCCTGCCAGCAGTGGGGTGGCAGAGGCAGGGATTGGGGTCCCACCCTTCTCCTTAACACACCAGGGAGAGGTGGAGTGCAGGGAGAGCTCAGCACCAGCACTGGAGCTGTGAGGTGCTGCTCCATCCTGAGACCTCCTGCAGGTCCCCAGGGCTGGGACAGCCCTCACCTCACATCCTGACGTTGTAGGGCAGTTCTCTGGTGTGGGGCCTCCTCTGTCACCCTCAGAGAGGAAGGCAGGAGCTGGCTGGACCTGCAGCAATGACCACCATGACTCCAGCTCATGATGGTGCCAGGTGGTGCAGGGGGTCACTGCTGGGCAGGGGGGGATGGTTTCAGGCTGAGAGAGGGGACATTTAAACCAGATTCTGGCCAGAAGTTTTTATTGAGGGTGCTGAGCCCCTGGTTTCCCCCAGAAGCTGTGGCTGCCCCATCCCTGGCAGTGTTGAAGGTTGGATGGGGCTTGGAGCACCCTGGGCTGGTGGGAGGTGTCCCTGGCCATGGCAGGGGTGGCACTGGATGAACTTTAGAGGTCCCTTCCAACCCAAACCATTTGATGCTTCTGTGACTCCCATGAAATGGACCAAACCCCAGGACACCCAGCCCTGGCATCCTGCATCCTGTTGGGTTCTGTCCTCCTCGTTCAGCACCTCCCCAACACATCCCTCTGGTGGGGTTGCATGAAAACGTTTCCTGTGGGGATGATAAATGTGTATTTTGGGTGAAGAGCAGCTTTACCTCCTGAGTCACATCATGCAGGGACAGGCACCAGATCAGCAAACCCCCAGCTGAGCCCGGGAGCACCCACTGGAAAGAGCCTTTCCCAGCAAAGCACTTACACGTCTTTCAGAAACTGATATTAAGTAAGTTGCAGTAATTTATTTTCAAGTCAGAAATGAAGCATTTACTTTAAGTGCTCTGCTCCCCAGGGATGTGCCATGGGAGAGGATTGAGTGAGGATCCAAACACTGCAGAGGAGGCAGTGCTGCTGGCAGATAGGGATAAGCACGGGGTGGGTTCCTCTTTTATTTTATGTAACTGTTATTTAGGAGGTATAAAAAAAGGACAAATACACTTAAAATTACTAGTCTGACACCAGGTTTTCTTGTTAGCATCACTGCTACATTTTCCTGCAGCATCTGCTGATTTTTCTATGAGATCCCCTCCTGTGGGGCTCCCTGTGCTATCACCCCCCTTCCTCTGTCAGGAGAAAGGGTTTCACTCTGCACCTCTGAGTCTCGTTGTTACTTTTTGCTCCCTTGTGTAGTGGTGGTGTGTGTTATTATTATTGTTGTTATTATTGTTATTTACAGCAAAGCAGCCCAAAGCCCCTGCAGCCCCTCTGGGATCCCTTCCCACCTCACCTGGGGAGGGCAGAGCCTGCTGGGGGCTGTGGAGGGGCTGCCTTTCAGTGCCTCCCTCCAGCCTCTCATTCTTCTGTGCTGAATCTTTAACCAAAACTCCTATTTTTTTTTTTCAGCTGTAATTACTTTGTTTAAAAATTATTGCAGCTGTTCTCTCTTTTTACCTTTTTATACTTTCATCAGGCCTCCAAGCTTGTGTCCATCTGTAGTTATCCCTTACTCAGTTTCTTGCCTGCTCAGGACTTTTGCATCTCTCTGATCCATCAGCAGGGCAGGACTGCATCACTAATGACACCAAACGATTTTCTGTAATAGCCTAAGTCATCGTTATTAAACTCCTGAATGAAAACGTTTTCCTAGATGGGCAGTATTTATCCTGTATTTATCCTGGCCATTGATCCCCTCAGCAGCCCTGCAGGGGGGATGTGTAAGATTCACCTGTTGCAAGGGGGCAGTGATGCTGGGGGGGCTCCAGGCCTTGCAGGGAGCCTGCCAGGGGGGTTGGAGGACATCTGATTGTCTGTGGGATTGAGCAGAATTGAAATTACAGAATCCCAGACTGGTTTGGGCTGAAGCTCCTCCAGTGCCCCCCCTGCCATGGTCAGGGACACCTCCCACCAGCCCAGGGTGCTCCAAGCCCCATCCAAACTTACCTTCAACACTGCCAGGGATGGGGCAGCCACAGCTTCTGGGGGCAATCTGGGCCCCTCACAGCACAGAATTTCTCCCTCCCATCTCCTCTCCATCTCCCCTCTTGCAGCTGGAAAGCCTTCCCCCTCCTCCCACCCCTCCAGGCCCTTGTGGTCAGTGCTGGGATATGCAGAGTCCTAGTGTGGGGGAAGGAAACATTGTCCCATCTGCTCCAGGAGCTTTCCAAATTCCTGGGGTGCTATGTGGGAGGCAAACTGATGTTATTTCCTGCACCTTCATCCTACCCCCTCCCAAACCTCTCCTCAGCAGCCCCAGCCTGGGGGGAGGTTGTTATCCTCCATCCTCTCCTCTCCTGGGAGCTCTGGCCATCCATGCAGAGCCCTGCTGTGCTGGGCAGCTCTGCTGTTGGGGAAGTGCTTCACCAAAAGCCAGCATACATCAGGGAACTGGGATGGCAGAACTGAAGTGAGGCTGGTGAGCTTTCCTCTGCCCAGGTGGTGTGTGTGGAGATCAGTACAGAGTTCTGCATGCTGTGTCCTCAAAATGGTTTAGAGAGGAGAAGAGCTCCAGCAGCACAGGGATGCAGCCTGACTGGTCAGTTTAAAATGTCTCCTCCAAACGAGTCTTTGCTGACTAAGTGGAAAAACATTTTGAAAAAAGACATGAAATAATGGAGGTGTAAGGAGCCCACGTGTTTGTCTCCTCCCTTCCCAAGCCAGCCCTGGGCAGCAGCAGGGATTTGGGTCTGTAATTGCAGCTGGAGCTGCTCAGTCTTCCACACCAATGGGAACAGGAGGACCTGGGGGATTTTCGGCTCAGCACATTACTAATCCCAGGCCCAGAAATGTTCCTTTGTGTCTCTTTTTGTACTAAAAACAAGAAAATAACCTGACAATGAAAAATCGAAGAGAAAGGTGACCCTAAGCTGCCTGCAGTGTGGGTTTGCCTCTCAGCATGAGCTGGGGATTTCCTACAGCAGAGAGTATTGATTTTTGTTCTTAACAAACAGAAGCTGAAAGGGAGACCTAAGAAAACTTCCTTTTCAGAAGGTTTTTTTTAGTATTTTCCAAACAAAACTCTGCCTCACCAGGCAGCAAAGCCCGGGATTGTGATTTGTAGCTGGGATCCAGCCAGCATCCCCTTCCCAGCTGCACTGGGAGCACAGTGCCTGGGGCTTCTGCCTGAAAAGGCATCATATGATTCATCATATTATTCAGTATCTGCACAGTTAGTAGAAGTATTAATATCCACGAGCTTTGCTGTGCTCTGAGTATCTGCTGGTGCCCCTGTGTGCTGCTGGAGCAGAGGGCAAATGGAACTGGTTCCAGCTCTTGGTGTGCTCAGGCTCATTCAAAGCCACTTTTTAAAAAGTCTTGGCTGCACACCCTGCTGTGTCCCTGGTGGGAGGACTCTTGCTTTGCCCCTGTTATTTTCATGGAGTAACACAACATTTTTCCTGTGCAGATGATGGAGAAGTGCTGCCAACTGGGTGTGTGTTTGTTACCCACTTGTAACCATCATGCTCCTGGTTGAAAGTTAATGAAGCTGTGGTTTGGGTTGATATGGTGATGGGGCAGAGGAGAGGGAGTGATGCCAGCTGTGGGACCCTGCTGTCTGTCTGTCTGTCTGTCTGAGCTGGGGTAGGAGGTGAGGGAGGAGCAGTTCTGGGGCAATCCCATGGAAGGTGAAGCATCTCTTGCCGTGGAGGCAGGATGGTGGAAGGGGCATTTCACCTGCACCTAACCACCTTAAAGCAACAGCTGGAAGACTGCTTGGGGAAATAATAAACAGATTTTTATTTAGAAGTTCTGTGTTTGGGCTTTTATAGCATTTTTATGATGCACATAAATTACTGTTTAAGAACAGAAAACGTAGAAGGAATTCCAGGGAGAAGGCAGTGGTTGTTCAGCCATCCCTTTGATGAGCTCTTCCCAGGGGAATTTGTTGTGGTTTATTTTCAGTTTACAGTTGCCTTTTGCTGGCAACTGGAAGAACTGACAATGGCTTTTTATCTGTATTTGTGTCTGCAGTTCTAAGGTGAAAATGCTTGTTGCTATTTACAATGTTTATTTTTTTAAAAAATCCCTGAAACCACTGGATACCCAGTGTAATACTGGCCCAGCTGTTACGGAGTGCTTATGTCTGGCTGGTAATTATGAAGGTAAGTTTGTTCTTCTGATGTGCAAAGCAAGATCCCAAAGGCCACCTGAGCCTGTGGCTTCATGAGGCTCTGGCAGAAGACACAGTGCAGGGGAGGTGCTGGCCAGGTTCCTTTTGTCCCCTGCCATCCTCCTCCTCCCCCGGGGGATCTCCTGGTGGGACCCCTGACCTCTCAGCCAGCCCCAGGGCTGAGCCTTCCTGAGCTTTTTCCCAGTTCCCAGGTTTCAAATGCATCTTGTAGGGCCCTGACACCCAGAGTCACACACGCTGAGGAGCTGAGTTGGAAAATAGGCTTTTTTGAGTATGGGTTTGGTGCTTCTTCATGCCTCAGGCCACCAGACACACAACGTGTGTGTGTGTCACTGCTGGTGGGGTCGTTCTCACAGTGCTGGAAGGAGCCGTGGCTGGACAGGAATCAGGCTGGAGACCCTGCAGCAGGCTGAGGGCCCCGAGGAGAAGCGGCGTTGAACGATCTGCCTGTCCAGATGCCAATGTCCCTTTTACAATTCTTTTTTTTCAGTTGCCCCCACAATTCAGGAACTTAAATCCAGCGGTGTGATGCTTGGAGGGAACGGACTGATACGGTGCGAAGGTGCAGGAGTTCCTGCCCCGGTCTTTGAGTGGTACAAAGGAGAGAGGAAGTAAGTACAGAAGCATGGAAATCATTTTGGTTGGAAGAGACCTTTAAGATCGTTGAGTCCAACCATCAACCCAGCTCTGCTGAGGCCAGTGCTGAACCTTGGGCTGCTGTCCTCCTGTGGGGGACGGTGGGAGAGAGACCTGAGAAGCCCGACAGGCAGCCAGGAATGAATGCTGAGCTTTAACTCATGGCTTCTGGGAGGTATGGGCTACCCACAGCCCTCTGGCATGGCTTTTGGGGGAGTTTCTCAGTCTTCTTGTGGTGGTAGGTTCTGTGGTCAAAGTTGAGGCATCATCAGGCTGTCTGTGGCTGGGCTGTGAGAGCCATCATTCCAATAATGAGCCTAACATTTAAACGTGCTTTAGTAATTACAGCCTTTTCAGTGTAATAGCCAGAAAGGCACTAAAAAGTCTACTAAAAGGGCTGCTTGGTGGTGGTTTTTTGAAGTCCATTTACATAGGTTTCCTGCTGAGGGTTTTGGGGGTGGGAAGGTTGGTTCATGACATTCAACCAAACCTCAGTCTGAGGGAATTTTCACCCAGCTGGGGAACAGTGGTCTGGACCACAGGTTTATATCCCACAGACTCCAGCAGAGCTGCTGCACTTCGCAGCATCCCCAAAACCCACCCCTGTGGTTTGCTCTGCTTGCAGCCAGCAGCACGTTCAGGCCCTCAGGGGTACCTCTCAGAGTCATCTGCATTTTGAAAAGCTGCTCCTTGAGCAGGTAGATATTCTTCTGTTTGGATAGGCAATGTAGTTTTACAGCTTTAGCATATCTAAGAGCTTGGCTCTGTGCAGTGGATGTTCCCACCTAGTGTGTCCATACACACCTTCCAGGCTCTGGAATTTCCTGGCTCCCAAGTGCTGGGCTTCTCAGCTCGAACATCCCATTAAACCTGGGAGCTGACACGAGAATATTAATGACCATTTTTCACAGAGAGCCATCTGGCAGCTCATTCCTCCCTGGCCAGCTGCTCCCCTTTAGGAGCATTAGCTGCTCATCTTCCTTCCAGAGCTTTCAGAGCCCTGGTAACTACTGCCCTTTGACCATGCCCTAAAGCATTCTCCCAAACAATCTAATCGATCTTGACTAAATCCATCAGCATCCTATTTCCAAAGATGCACATGATGTTGTACACGTGTCTGGGGGCAGCTGCAGCAGAAATATGTTTTATGTAGAAAGTGTCGTGGCGCAGGTTTTAGCACTCAGGCTTCAATTAGCCATTTCCAGTGCAATAATCACTTTCCTATTCATAACATTGACCAATTCCTTTCCTGGTGAGTGCATCCAGGGCCACAGCAGCAGCCAGAAAGGCTAAGCAGAGCATTTCAGGACACTGAAGTTGTGCCTTTGGTGTTCTGGTTCAGTTGGTGTCCCCTGTGGCTTGCTCTAATCAGATGGAAGTGTCCTGCTCTGTGGTGTTACTGCTCAAATATTACATCAAATTTAACAGCCCCTCCTTTTCTGTTAAGCTGCTACTGCCAAATGTGTGAGACAGATGACTGCAAAGGTGCTGGGGGTCTCAGATCCTCCCCCCTTGCAGGGAAGAGGCAAAGACATACACCTGGGTGTTTCCTCCAGGATGTCCCATTTTCTGGCTTGCTCATCACAGAACAGCCCTTCAAACTAACCAGAAAAGCAGTCCCAGGCTGCAGCTCCTGGTCCTCAACCCAGTGGCAGGACAGGTTCTCCCCAGTGACCCAGCCCCCAGGGGCTGCTCTGGGTCAGCTGTCCCAAGCACACTGTGCAGTGGTGGTCCCTGCCCAAGCCAGGGGAGCTGCAGGGTTCAGGCTGAGCAGCTTCCAGGCCACTCAGCACCTTGTCTGTCCAAAGAACATCCTTGTACCCCCTGGGGGGCTCCCGGGGGGCTGTGCAGAGCCAGGGCTGAGGGTACCCTGAGCTGGGGGGTGAGGTGAGCTGGGAGAGGACTGGAAATTGGGAGGAAAAGTTAGTAAAAGCATCTTAAAATGACAAAAGTGTGTGGCTTGTAAAGCTGCTCAGTGATTCCCTGTGGAGAGGAGGGGGGCTGGGCTGGGCTGGGCTGCTCCTGACTTGTGCCATAGGTTATGCAGAAATTAGATCTCAGGCATGAAACAGCCACAGGGATGAAGCCCACAAAAGTCACCTTTCTAAAAATATTCATCCTCGACAAAGCAAACACGACTTAGGTTTTGAAATAACAAAGGCCATTATCATGGCTTAATATATGATAATAGCATGGAGTTATTCAAACCTGACAGCAAAGGGAGGAAGCCCTGGGGCTGGCAGTGGTGCAGGAGCTGCTTTGGCTGTGCAGGCAGCATCTCTGGAATAAAAAGGAGCTGAGTGCCCCGTGGCAGTGGTACAGGGCAGGGAGGTGAGGGGGGCTGCAGGCAGCTCAACATGCCCTGCCAGCCTGAGGGGTGACACCCAGAGAGGTGACCAAGGCAGGGCTGGGCTGAGCCACCCAGAGCAGCACAGGGCACTGGGTCACCCAGAAGCATCTGCTTTGTACAGCTGCAAGTGGAACCCTCAGCACTGCAGAGCTTGTGCCAAGCAGTGCTGACTCCAGGTCCCCTACCAACGTGGCTTCTTGGTATGCACATCTCTGCCCTTCCAGTTACACCATTTCCAGTTCTAACCACCCCCCCAGAGTCAGCCCCTGCCCAGCAGGGACATGGAGGTGGTGACACCACCTCTGCTGATGCCACATCACTGCCCACAGGCCACCAGGTGCTGGCATGGCAGCACCACAGCAGGGTGGGCTTGGGGGATCCTGGGAAGAGGAGGGACAGGCACTGGCAGCTTCAGGAGAACATCCACGTGCAGCAGCCCATGCAGAGGTGGCAAGGACAACCCTGTCACATCTTGGAGACAAGATGTGCTGTCTAACCCTGGTGCTTGCCCCAACCAGGCATTTCAGTCCCATTTTTAATGCTTCTCACCAAATCGTGTGTGTCCATGGGATGCACCTCGGTCCCTCTGAAGGATGAGCAGAGTCCCTTACTGCACCAGGGGCTGTGCAGGGAAAGGAAACCCCCAATCCTGATGAAATGGGGAGAAAGGCACTGGTGTAACCAGGAAAAGCATTCAGCCCACAGCTGCACGAGTGCAATTAATGACAGCCTCCCACTCTTAAATGCATGCTGAAAAATTGCATTCATTCCCAGACAGATGAGTATATCTTTCAATATAGCCAACAAAAATCATATATTTAATCCAGAACTCTGCTCTTTAAGTGAAACCAAAGGAAGGAGGAGTAATCAGCTGGTATTTAATAACATGGTTACCACCTCACTGCTTGGCCAGCCATGGTTTGCCTGCTGTGAGCCTGGCTGGTTACCCCAGCACAGCAGTGCTGGTTCTGCCCTGGCTTTGGGAGCCCCAGCAGAGCTGCACAGGGCTGTGGAGTCTGGGGTGGGAAGCTCAGAGCAGGGGGTGGCTCTGCCCTGCTCCTATTCCCTGGCTGCTGCTCAGGTTGGTGCTGCTGGGGCAGCACTGCCCTCACTGCTGAGCTGATAGCCAGAGGGGGCTGTAAGGGGAACAGGGAACAATCCTGCCTACCCAGGCACAGCTCTGGCTGCCTCATCCTCCTTGCCTCCTGCTGGAGGGGTGAAGGACATGGGCCACCCCAGAGTCTGGAAAAAACCCCCCACTCTCTGCCAGACTTACCCACGTGCTGTTCTGCCCCAGTGCTACCCAACAGGGCTGGAAAAAACTAATTGGAGAAAAAAGAAGAAAAAGGAAAAAAAGGAAATTATTGCTTGTGGTAGATGAGTTACAGACATTTTCTTTTTGCTTTCTAGACTGATCAATGGTCAACAAGGAATTACTATTAAAAATTATAGTACAAGATCACTTCTTACTGTTACCAATGTGACAGAAGAGCACTTTGGCAACTATACATGTGTCGCTGCCAACAAGCTAGGGACGACCAATGCCAGCCTGCCTCTCAACCGTAAGTAACGTGGACATGTGGCAACTGTTCCTGGGGTTTGTTTCCACGTACATGGATTCAAAAGCCAAAACAGAAAAACAAACAAAAAAGGAAACTAGTTTTCTTTTTCCCCCCTGGTTTCTTACACAAGGCGTATAAATACCATTGCGTTCCTCAGCACCTGGCTGCTTACTCCAGGCTGCAGAGGGTTTGTGGTCTGAGAGTAGAGACACTTTTTGGAGGGGGCTATCAGTGAGTTCTGAATCTTAAAAAAACCCCACAAGCAAACCTGCTGTGGGGTGAGAGGCATCATGCAGCTCTGTGTGTGGGTCCCGGGCCTCTGGGCACGGCGGTCGCGGGGGGGTCGAGGTCAGATCTGTTGGAAAAGACAATAGGGTTGTAAGAGGCAAGCCAAAGCATGGAGATCTGAAGCACAGAGGTTACCTAAAACAGGTCTCAAATATCCGGCTTGAAAGCTATTTTTATGGGTGAATTTGTAGTATTTCATGTTGCTGAATATCCGACCATCTGCCAGTGGCATCTGAAGGTGTTTGTGGTTGAACTTTGATGCTGATCTGTTCAAATAGTGATAAAACTGAAAGATAAACTTAGAATGTATCCTACACACTTTTCTCTACATAAAGATATTCTTATTGAGTGTAAATGCAGATCTGCTGTTGCTGAAATCCTGGGATTATTGCCTTCCAGCCAGGAAACTTCCTTCTGCACGTACTTCCCACACGATGCGTGTTGTCAGGATGTTCTCAATGACTGCAGCAGAGATGTAATAAGTAGAAAATAGCAAGAAGCCATAGCTGACATTATATTTAATATTTGAGAAATCATTAACCAAGTAGAAACAATGCTGCACTTCAAACAAAAAAATGCCAGAAGTGAACAGAAAGGAATATTATTGCAGGAGGAGGTAGTAATTGGGGGTATTTGCAATTTGGTGGAGGTTTTGTTTAATTCTGAACGGAGCAGGGCTGAGTCTGCCAAGATTTTATCAGTTTTTAATTGCTGAGGTACCATGTAGCTACCCTTAAAATACACGTGGAGCTGCAGACATTGAAAACATCATATAAGTCTGGGTCTGATCCTGACCTCACAGATTGGTTATGGGGAGATGTTAGTTCAAAAGTTGGACTAAAAAACCAAGATGAAATGACTCATTTTATACTGCAATTCGTTTTTTTACTCCAGTCAAAACAAGGAGAGGTTTCTGAAAGGTGGTGATCTAGATTTCAGATGGAAATGAAGATTACTTGGTATTTGTTTAGGGTTTTTTGTCTTGCTCATAGTTTTCATTAGTGTAATCTAGAGAGAGAAAAAAAAAAGAAAAAAATTAATTGCAGGATAGCAACTTATTAAGCGTGGACTCCTTAACCCTTCATTTCCTCCCTTGAAATGCCTACATGCATTTGGTTCTCTTGGTTCAGTGGGAGCAGTTACTGGTTGGTTGAAAGTCTGATACTCAGTTATCAGGTTAAGTACAATTTTATCATCATATTGCTTCAGAAATATTGATGTCTTCTTCCACAGCATATTTTAAACCCCTGGGGGTGCTGGTGCAGTGCCAGGTGAGGCTGGAATAGCACCATTAGAGCAGCCCCTGGACCTATAAAATGTTTACAGCTGAGTTAATAAATCCGTGTTTCCTTTCTTTGCACATCCCTGGATAAAACAGAAATGGCTGTGGAGCTGTGCACAGCTGGGAGCCTTTCTCAGGGAGAGAGCAAATCATATTCCCCCTAACTGATGCCTGCCTCGTGATCCTCCAGGACACCAGAGGAAAGATTATTTCTTCTGTTACCAAAAGGGCTCTGGCATTCTGTGGTCCATAGCTGCAGCCTTGAGCTAACAGACACCAGGGGTGTCTGACTTGGTGTGGCTGCAACATGGACCCAGCAAAGGGGGTGACAGATCAAGGGGGCTGCACCTAGAGATGTCCCTGGGGTGGATGGAGCAGAATGGCTGCTCCTCCAAGGCCAGAGGACCCAGGACAAGCCCACTGGCCAGCAGAAGGTCACCCAGAGCCCCCTCTGTCCCTGGGACAGATGTACAGGTTACTTTGCATAAGACCCTCATGTCTGGGGAGTTATGAACAGCCCAGATCCTGAGAACATAATGAAATTTATCACATCCCTAACTGAAGACTTGTTGGCCACGTCTAAGCTCCAGCTATTAATAATAAATTCAGCAGCTGTAAAATGGAAATCCTGAGCCTTGGGGGGGGAATACAGAGAAGCAGTGTTTCCAGGAAATTAATAATGAATGGCAATTTGCTAATTATTCATGGCTAAGTCTTCTGTGCCATCCAAACACGCTGGGTTTGTGTGTTTGGTTGGGGATTTTTTGTGGGGAAGTCTGGGAAGGACATGATCCTCCCGGAGCAGCCAGGTGAGGAGTGGTGTTGGACAGTCCCATCCTGCCATCTATGGGCCCAGCTGCTCAGATGTCTGAGCATGGCCTGTGCTGGCTCATCCCAGAATTTCTGGTACTTGAGGAGAATGTGGTGCTTTCCTGAAAATAAAGGCTGGGTTTGCTTGATTTGCTTGTGATTGACTAGATGCAGGGGACAAGGCATTACAGCGTGCCCAGGGCAAGAGGTTCCACCTCCAGAGGTGAGGAGCCAGTGGAGAACAGCACAGCCCCTGTTTCATTAAGCAGATTCTGCTTTTTAGCACCATTCTAATTCAAGACAAAAGGCATTATTCTACAACCCAATCTGCAGGGCCATGGTGAGGGGAGGGAGTTGCCATTAACCACTGGCTCCAAGGTGGCTTTGTTCAAAGGTTTTTCTCAAGCAGCCAGAACCCAGATGGGCTTTAGTGCTGCTAAAGCAGCCATGTCCTCAGGGGGATGTCTCTGCTGCCTTTGTTCTCTCTGGCCAGGAGCTGTGCTTGGTAGTGAATTTCTTACTTTCTCTTCTCAAAGCTGAGCCACGGCAGAAGGTTTGTCCTCCCTGCTATTGCTGAGGATGAAGGTGGAGCTCTCCATCAGCCCCTGCTCTCTGCACTGGGATGTGGGGGAGCCCTTGAAGAGCTGCTGGAAGGAGCCCCTGGGCCAGGCATGGGGCTCAGCTCTGCTGCAGCACCTGCTCAGACAGGGAGGGAAACTGAGTGGGTGTGGAAGCTCTGTGTTTGCAGTCAGCAGGTAGATTTTATCATCCCTCTGGGAAGCCATAAGCCCCCTGAGAGACTGTTCGGGGAGGCTTTAAAGTCTCTGCTACCTGCGTGCTGTCTTTTGGTCATCCACCAGAGTCTGGGGTGGTGTAAGCCATCACCTCACAGAGCATGAACATCACCACCATGCCTTCAGTAGATCTGTGTTCTCAAGGAAAGGTAGTATTTTTATTTTCTAAAGAGCAGCTTCGATACATTCCTGGGTATTTTTAGGAAGGCTTTAAAAAATCCATCTGAAGAGAACTTGTCATCCAGGGGAAGTATCTGTCCCTTCCCAACAGCTGCCAAAGAAATGTCTCCTTTCCCTGGCTGATCTGTGAGCCACAGGTGCTGGTGACGTTCAGGTGTACACAGCAATCTCAGAGATTTTGTCAGCAATTACTCAAACCCATAAATAATCACGAAGAGAGGCAGGAAAGGTCAGTAGTGACATTTGGGAGGAGGAGGAGCGTGGCAAGGTGTGGGGGAGATACGTGGTAGTGTTTTCTGTGCTAATTTAATTGCTGCAGCTAAACAGGACTACTTCATTGAATAAGCACCCAACTGTGAACTCCTGGTTAGTGCAACATGCCTGGAATCTTGTCTCAAACGTTGCTACAGGCCAGGGAGCACCAGACCGTGCCCTGGGTTTGTACGTGCTGATGGCACTGAGCCCTGGGCCCTGGGCCCTGCCTACAGAGCACTGAGGACACTGCTCTGCTGCTGGGTACCAGACATTGGCTTTCGTGGCAGGAAAAAAAAAAAAATTATTTGAAATATGTAAATGAACTCATTGTAAATGGTGTGTGCATGTTCCCCGTGGGGCTGGGTACACCTGGGGTAGCATTGCCTACATCTGCTGGTACATGAACTGTGAGGACAGTCAGACACTGCAATAGTCTCCTGGGGCAGTGGTGGGTTCCCCCCCTGTGGAAAGTTTGAAGTCTCAGCTGGATGGGGTGCTGGGACACCTCATATAAACAATGATATTAGAAGGGTTGGACCAGATGATCCTTGAGGTCCCTTCCAGCCTGACATCCTGTGGTTCTGTGAGGTTTGGAGGTTCCTGCAGAGGGGGGTGATGGCCTTGTGACAGGTTGTGACACACCTGCTACATACAGGGCCAGGAATCTGTTTCATGGGGTCATTTCCTGCTGTGCCAAGGCAGGAAGACCAAAGGGGATCTTGGGCTGAAGGGGACTCCAGAGATCACCTCAGCCATCTGCCCACTGGGCAGGCTGTAGCTGCTGGCAGCTGCTGGACCTGCTCCTCTCAGTCTCTGGTGGCCCACAGTGGTCAGGTAGTAGCCACGCTTCCTCCAGGAGCAGCTCCCTCCTTCCTGAACCCAGATGTTTCCTTGCCAAGCTGAACCCTCTGTTTCCACCCACCACGGTCACCACGGGATGAAGGGAGAAACGAGATCTGGGCAGAGGGAGGGAAGGGCAGTGCTGCAGTAAAATAATTGCCTCCAAGTCCATAACAGCCTCTCCTGGAATGAGCAAAGGAATGACCCAAAGTTCATAACTTTTTGTACTGATAAATACAAGCGTTTGCTCCGCCACGGTGGAGAGCAGAGGTGATGGGGTGGCTGAGCTTGCTCCTGGACGGGCACCCCTCCACCTCCCAGCCCTCCCTCAGGATCAGCTTCTGCCAGAATAATGTTCTCCTGGGGCAGGCAGGGTCTGGGCTGTGTGGCTTGGCCATGCTCCCCTCTCCTGGCATGGGCCTCCCCTGGCTCTTGTCCCAGATGATGCCCCACGGGGCTGGTGCTGCTGAGCTCATCCTCAGGGTCAGGAATTCAGCTCTCATGCAAAGCCTGCATGGGTCCCCCTGACACTCAGCAGCTTCATTCTGCTGACAGAAGTGGTGTGACAGTGGATGTGGATGTCTGACAGTTTGCTGCTCAATAGCTTTGCCTGACCTTCCAAATTGGACATTTCTAGAAAGAAATGTATTCTTCAGGGAAATCCCCTTTGTGTCCACAGTTTTCAGCTGTTGTCCAATTACCCAGGAAAGGTTTTTACTCTTTTATTTCTCAAACACTGGCCTGCAAAGCAAATCTTACAGATTTGCTTGGTTCTGTTATGTCTCAGCCAGCAGGGCTGCTCTGCACCATAATTTAAAAAAAAAAAAAAAAAAAAAAAATGGAATTTCCTGTACTTATGAGGAGCCTATTCAAGGACTGCTGCAGCCAGCTGGAAAGGTATTTACTGATTTAATAAGATTCTGATCAAGCTGAAATTCTCTTGTAGCCATCACTGAGCTGGAACCAGGTAGGAAGAACCCACCCGAGCCAGCCAAGAACATTGGTTTCTCCTTGACATTTAGAAGAAAGTGTAAAAGCCTGAGAGTGTACCCGTGTATATTTGAGGACTTGTTGGTTGTTTGGGGTTTTTTTCTGGTTTTCCAAACCCAACCCCAGTGGATCCTTACTCAAGTTGCCTTTTTCTCAGGTTTTGGTACATGGTGTTTGCCTCCTCCAGTTGTGCCATTACAGGTGTAGCCAACAGTGTTCAGACCCTGTTCCTGCTGCAGTGCATGAAGCAGAGAGGCTGAAGCATGTCTAAATGTTCATCTCAGGCAGCAGGTAATCAGGATGATTGAAACATTAAGGTCAGCTTGTGGAACTTATTTGCAGCAGCTGCCTGTGCCCAGCCCACGGGCAGAGCTCTCCTCGCTCTTGACCCTGAGGTCAAGAAACTTTTCAGAATCCGTGGAAAGCCAGGGAACACCACGGGTAACAAATGGGATGAAAACTGGGCGTGCTGCAGTGTAATGGTATGAATGTTTTTCACAACACAGCCTTCAGCCTTGGCCTCCACCATTTTGCAGAGTGGTGGGGGAGGTCCATAAAGGGGTGGTAGGAAACAAAGGATGAAGAAATTCCCATGTCAGGAGATTAATGCTGATTTCTGCCTATCTTCTAAAGGCAAAGAGGCTTATTGAAATTATGGTTAGCCTGAGAAGGTGCATTAGGAAGTTTTCTCATAAAATGAGCCCAAGAGAGCTTTCACTTACACTAATCAGTGGCAATTTTAGAACTTAATACAATGCACTTATTAAAATATTATCAAGATTAGAACTTATTTTCATAACAAGTAATTGAGACCAGAACTCATGAGGCTTTAAAAAAGCATTAGCTATTGATCAAGGAGAGCAAGAATTTTCATGAAAATCAGAGAACAGATTTTTAAACCCAGGACTTCATTATCTAAACAGTTCAATACCTTAAGTATTTAGGAATATCCCCTTGGCACACGTGTGTGGCAGCAGCCCCAGCCCTGAGCTGTCACCATGTCCCCAGGACAAGAGGGTACTCCAAAAGGTGGGTGAAGGCCATAATGGAGATTTACCAAATAACTTCTAGGTTATTTAACAAAAGCAGTTGCTTGAAACCAAACGCCGTTTATCTGAAAAGTGTCTGTGCTTCCCTAGTGCCAAGTGCCCTCTAACTTAGAGATTACTAAAATAAAAAATAAAGAGCTAGAGATGGTTTGCAAAGCTATTTGCATTTTCCTGCGAGCTCCTACATGTTCTGAAGCCTCTGAACAGTTTGTGAACAGAAGAAAATTAGGAAAAAAAAAAAAAGTCTTATTTTTCTGCAAGAAAGCTAAGAATAGATGCAGAGATTAAAAAGTGAGAGCTTTTCCAGGGAGCCCTCAGTACAAACACTCATTAACCTTACTGACTCACACAAGTCACAGACTGCTGAGGTGTTTCAACAAGTACCTAGAACAGAGAACTCAGCTCATGTTATCCTCAGCTCCACCTACAGGTTTCTGTGTCGAGGCTGTGACTGGGCTGTAAATACCAAACCGAGCAGAGGAGTTTGCAGACCATTGGCAGGGGATGCTCAGCTCTTGCTTGCAGTGTTGGACACACTTGCTGAAATAGACCTATGCTGGGTTTTTCAGCACGGTAACTTTTTCCCAAGCAAATTGTCACAGGAAACAAAGCTGATACCTTGACTTTAAAACCTTCTGCTGTGAAGCACCTACCACAGACATCTGAACTCTGCTGTGGGCTGAGGTGCTCTCACTGCTCCTCTCAGGCACTGGCCTGTAAAATCCATTCAGATTTTTCAACTAGGCAGTATTTAGATTTCACAGAATTTATTCACAGGTAAAACACAAACCTGAGAACTTGATCATTCAAATTCTGATCACTTACTCAGGTAAATCATTAAGCTGAAAAATGTTTTTTCAATTGCTGGGGATATGAGGATGTGTACAGCTTTTGTTTATTCACTCAAGAAAAGGTCCATCTGGCACCAGCCCCTTTCCTCCACTGCTGCTGTTGCTGAGCTTTCCTCAAGGAACTAAGGAAATGTCTGTCAGGCTGCAGAAACTCACTCTGGGGTAAAGATCTAACAACATTTTCTCTGAATCAAGAGACTCAAATGTTTCCCAAGCTGTGATGTTACAGCTGAAGGTGGCTCTGGATCTTTCTTCACCTTCTTACTCCAGAGCTGAGTTTAAAAACTAGATTCCTGCTCATCTCAGAGCAGTATGCTGCATCAAGTAGGGCTGGTCTAGATGAATACTGTAATTAATGAGTAAGTGGTTGGCACTTTGAAGAAGAACAGCAGAGCTGTGCTGATGCTGCATTAGAGGATGCAGCAGAAGAGCAGCTTGGCCTGGACTTGTCTGGAGGATGTGACATAGCTTAGGGCCATGGCTTAGTGGTGGCCTTGGCACTGCTGGGTTAACATTTGGACTCGATGACCTTAGAGTTCTTTTCCAACCCAAAGGATGTGATGATTCTCTGCCCTTGGCAGGGAGCTGCCCTGGGCTGGGTGCCATCTCCTGAGGCAGGATCCCAACATGTCAGTCATCTGATAGTTTGACTACTTTGTTGACATCCTTTGTTTCAGTACTTTGACTGTGGCAGCAGCTCTCAGAGTCTGATATATCTGAATCCCTGGTGGGCAGCAGTAAGGGAATGCTCTGAGAAGCAGAGGTTGTGTATTTGAAACCATCAGGGGGGCTGAGGCTCCCCTGTGCCCCAGCCAGCTCCTGGGGCTCAGCCTTTGCTGGCTCCCCAGGCAGTAATGCCTCCCCTGCTCTGCCTCCTTCCACTGGGTTTTGGCCAGGCACTGGTCAGCTCCTGTCCTACCAGATGAAAACCAGTTGTACCTCTCTGAGACTCCTTTGTAAGGGGAATAATCCACGTAAAGATTCACCACCGTGTTGCTATTTTTCCCTCTGATGAGTAGCATTAAGTGGCTTGCTTTCTCTTGGACAGTTTGAATTCAAATCCAATCACATGCTCCTCCCTCCACTCTGGATGGAGACGTGCAGCCATGGCTCCTGTGTAATTAAGTCTCCTTTTACAGAAATTGTAGATATTTTTGTGAATTCCATCACGGCGCTGGCACATCTCACTCTGTATTTTATAGAGGTTGGTAATGATTCATTTGATAGGCATTGTCTGCAGATTTCAGTTCATCAGGGATCAGTAGAACTGTAATTACGTAGTAATTATTAAATAACTTATTCACAAATTGCTGTACCAGGGAAAGCAAATACCAGAGCAGTTGAACAGTGTCTGGTTCTCAGCATGTCCCATACCTGTGAGGGCTGTGGAGAAGGGGAGGGTTACTCTAAGCACAGGGGTGATGCACAAAGCAGGCAAAAATGTCATCAAAATGAAAATGAGACTTTCCTTCTGCAAAGAGCTGTCTGTGCCAGGATTGCCAGAGCTGCAAGAATCAGACTTTCAGTTGGGAAAGCCTTGAGGAGGTGAACCTGGAGGTGGGCAGGGCAAGTTCCACTGGTTCCATCGGGACAGGGACAGCACCTCAATGAGCTGTGACCCAGGGTGACTTGGACCTGTGACCCAGGTACCAGCTACTGGCCTGGGGAGCCTGGAGAGAGAAGGCTGCAATGGGGAGACATTAGGGCACCTTCCAGGGGCTCCAGGAAAGCTGGGAAGGGACTCTGGATGAAGGGATGGGACAAGGGGCCTTTAAAGTGGGACTGAGGAGATGGAGAGGAGGTGGGAGGGAGAAATTCTGTGCTGTGAGGGTGCTGAGCCCCTGGTTGCCCAGGTTGCCCCCAGAAGCTGTGGCTGCCCCATCCCTGGCAGTGTTGAAGGTTGGATGGGGCTGGGAGCACCCTGTGCTGGTGGGAGGTGTCCCTGACCATGGCAGAGGACACTTGCAGGGATGGGACAGCCACAGCTTCTCTTTCTCTGTCCCTTGGTGTTCCCAGGAAGCTGAAGCATGGCTGGGTGATGTTCTCCAGCCCCATGGGTGAGCAGCACACTGGCAGAGGGAGGCTCTGCCAGGAGATTCCCTGCACCCGAGCTCTGGATTTTGGAGCTGGGCATCTGCACAAGTGTGAGAAATGAACAGACCTGGCTGTCACCATAAACCTGGCCAAAGTATTGTTTAAAAAGCATCAGCAGGTGCAGGCTCAGGGGCAGTGCAGTGCCATCCTTCATGTCCCAGCTCTAATGTCTGTTTTGCCTTATTTACTTGCAGAAATACAGTGGCAGTTGTGTAGATTTAAAGAATGACCTCTGAGAACAAGAAAATAATTATTGGGAGTCAGAGCAATGCTAATCATATGTTTCTGAACAGCAAAAACACCAGCAGATTTCTAGGTCTACATTATTCATGAGCTTCTTATACACAGGAATGACAGAGCAGGCTAAAAGGATGGGGCTACTTTGGCACTTTTCCTTCACTTTGTTACGGTCTCAAGAGCTGTAAGAATCAGCAAAGCATTGGTTTTCTTTGGAAAAAATCTGAAACAGGAAATCAGGACTAAGAAGCAAACACTGTTCATGCCCTGTAACACCCTAACTTGAACAGCTAAATGCAACCATTGTATTTCCCCAGCTCCTGTGATGTGAACATCACTAAAACGTGGCTGGGAGAGGGGAATGCAGCAGGTTTCTGTCTGCTCTGCCCTCTCATTAGCAGCCTCGTTAGGCCCTTGGCAGGAGCAGGAGGTGTTGCTGGGTGCAGGTTGTCTGTCTGTCCTGGCTGTCTGTGTCTGTCCTGGCTGTGTCTGTCCTGCTGCAGCCCGGGGATCAGAGCTGAGCTATAGCCTTGGTTTGGAAGAGCAAGAGGGCAGGGTGGGTTGATGAAGCATTTAGAGAAATGCTTTCAGAAAACTCAGGAAATCTTCTTTCTCTGACGTCAGCAGAGCTGCTCCCTTCCCTCCATTTCTGTTTAATTTAAAACATGCCATTTATTTTAAGGTTGTTTGGGGGTTTTTTTGCAACAATTTCCCTGGCTGGTTCCTGCACCCTGACTGATGGTCCCTGGGAGTTTGGGTGTTTTCTGATTCGTGCCAGTGGAGAAACCTGGGCTTTTCCTTATGTTTTACATTTGATTATACTGCGAGGTGTCTTGAAGCAGGACACACAGATCTTTCCTTTTGCCCTCAAATGAGCCCTTTTGGTGGATTCCTCAGAGTGCCCAAGTGCTGTGGGAGGTTGTCACTCTCTGCACAAGTTTTTGTGGCATTCTGGAAACTGCAGCAGGTTTCCCTGGGCTGGAAACAGGTGCTGTGAACCTCTTTTTCTGCATTTGAAAGGGCCTCAGTTTCTTTGGGGGAAAAAAAAAAACGAAAAAACCCAAAACCAAACAAAAAACCACAACTGTTGGGACCCTAGATTTTTGTTAGACTCGAGAAGTAAACTGCAACATGAATGGGGTTGTTTGCCAAAAGCCCTTTGCTGAGGATGAATGTATGAAGTTTATTCAGTGCCTCAGAGCAGAGGCACTGCTGTGAAAACAGGAGGGAAATTGTTGTGACAGGGGGACAGAAGCTGTGTACTCTTACTGAGAAGATTATCAAATGTGTGACCTTTATTTTAAATATTATTTGGAATGTTTGCAATGGAAATGGAATTTTTGTTTCTAAGTGGTTCACACCCCTCAGTCAAATTAAATTTCTTTTTTTCCATACTATAAATCAGTTCATCCTACATAAAATATGATTCATATTGTTGGTAGGTAGGTAGATAGATGAATGAATTTTAGGGGACTCCAGAGTTTACATGATGTGTCATCTTAATATCTTTCTTTGATTTTTCATAAGAAAATCAAATTCCATTGGAATTTTTAGTAAGACTTTGAATTCATCCCATCACTCTCCCAGGTGCCAGCTGACAACACGTGTGGTGCTGGGGTCTGGCACTCCACAGATACAGGTTTTACTGAGTGCTCTTGAAACAAAACATGCATTGGACTTTTGCAAGAATACACTCCAAGGTGTCGTTTCTACAGGCTTCAAAATTTTGGAATAGTTACTAAAACAACTCCTGCTCTCAAGCAAACCCAAACTGCTGCAGGTGTGGAGCAGTGAGGATTGCTGAGGGATGGAGTGAATAAACTACCCAGCAATTTCAGGTCTCAAGCTCAAGGTTAATAATTATTATTTTTTTTATTGTCTCCTAGACACAAAGCTATTAAATACTGATCATCTTGTAATAAAGGAACCAACCATTTAAATAAAATAAACCATTACTCAGCAATTAAGATTTAACTCAAATTGTAATTGCTGAGTATAAATGGTGAGTTAAAGACATGGAATAAATCAAGGTCACGTCTCTACCCAATCAACTTCCACCTCCCATCCAAAGATTCACTATTAAATATGTTTTTCCATTTGCCATTTTCCTCAGCCCCCCCTGGCTTACCTAGGCTTAAAGACCTTCACTTAAGAAAAGGAAATCGTTAATCTTGAACAAAGCTGATAAAGCCCAGGGGAGATTAGATTAAGTGAGCCTGGTTACTTACCAAAGGTCATAAATAAAAACAGTTACAAGGATAATTTTTTTAAACTAATGTGTTTATGTTTAATTGCCAGTTGTATTTTGGACCAGTTGTTGATTCTTCCAACACTGTTTCATGTACAATACACTATTAATTCCTCCAATATTATTACAGCCAGAATAAAATATTACTGATGCAGGTGAAATGAAACAAACTTTCTCTGTTCTCCTGCTGTAAAATGCTCTGCTTAGAATCTGTGTTCCTTAGATTCTTAGAATCTCCATAATACCTTTTTTTTTTGGACACTTCCTGTGTGTGCCTGTACATTTAACTTTCTCTTTTATCAGCTTTTCCCAAAGTGTGCTGCTCAGCTGTAGCTGGATCTGTTCTGGCCCATCTTCCCAGAGAAGTTTGGGAATCAAGTTTTCTGTTATACTTTCATGTTTTGTTTTTTTTTCCACAACCACCCTTGAAAATTTGAGCAGTCCTGCTGTGGTAGGAGTGGGGTCCAGGAAAATGAAGGAGAGATAAAGCCACTCTTTCCTGCACATCCCTGCCTCCCAGTCTTACTCAGAAGTCATTAATATATTTTAATTTTAATGAATCAGCCTGGTGTGCTCATAAGGAAACCAGCTGGTTTTGTTTTCTCTCTGTAGACCTGAACAAGTTAATGAATAAAGATTTAGGAAGAGTTTTAGAACTCGAAACTGGAATTATATCCATATCTCCAGTTCCTTGATCTAATAATGTGTGTAAAAAAAATGAGATTTTTTCAAGAATAATCCATAGTGTTACCACCTTTGCTTCCAGCCTCAGTGGTGCTGAGTCTGGGACTTGCTGCTATCTTAATTCACTCCAGATCCCATGTTTGCAGCAGAGGCACAATCCCAGGGAACTCCCAGCTGGTTTGGGGATGGTATTTTGCCTTTTAATGAAAAATTGTACCCATTATGATAATTTACTCTCTTGTTGCAAAGAATGTTGTTGTTCTGCAGCAAGAGGAACCTTTTGCTTTATAGGCAGCCATAGCAACACGGGGGATTGACTCCTGAACTCACAAGAAAAAGATCCTGTTGTTTGAGGGGAGCCAGAAAAACAACTTTTGTCTTCATTGTGCAAGGAAGCAAAGGCAGTGATTAGGCATGAGAAGCAGGATGCAATTTCTCAGAACACAAAGATTTGGAAGGCATTAAGGCTGTGCCCTGGGGGCTGCTCTACCCCAGCCCCTTCCCCCAGGACCCTTCCTCTGCCTCTCTCCTAAGCAAATTGATCCAAACCCCACAAATACATCCCTATGGCTACAGCAGTTTCCTAATCTGTGCCAGTGTAACAAAGGCTGTGGTTTTATTTTAAAAATTCGGTCTTGTTGAAACCAGTTCACCAGTCTGCACTGTATGATTATTTCCCTCCCTCTCTGCCATTTTGTTTAATGTCTGTGAAAGGCACCAGGAAAATACCCAGTTTGCAAGGCAGTCAGTCTTGGGCTTTTTGATGTTACAGACTGCTCAAGAGGTCACCAGCCTTCACGGTTTTTAAATTTCAAATAACATGGTAAAGTTGCAGTAAAAACATTTAAATTCCATTTTCTTTCAAAAATGTGATTTGGGTTTACCAGTGACGATGCTGTATGTGTCAAGGTGGCAAATAAATGTTTTTAAGACTGGAAACACTTATCTGTAATAGCAGAATTCCCAGTAATTTGGTAAAGAAACTTCATAACTTGTTGTTTGGGTAAATATTTAGCTGTTATTTCACTAGGAATCATTTTTTGCATCCCATTAACCTGACAAAGTAATTGTAGGAGAAAAGTGCCAAATGGGATGCATGTGGCAAGCATGCTCAGCTCCTACCTGCACATCCATTGTTGTCAACCTGCTCATATTTTTTTCCATTAGTTTCTTGTTATAGTCAAGATATGGTCAATGGTCTTTTGAGCTTGGTAATTCTGTTAAATCTCTTTTATTAAGAGTATTGAATTGCTCCATTGAGATGGTCGCTTGCTTCTGTGCAAGACTGATTGGGGCCAGTATTTCATTTTGCATGGGACTATTCAAAGATAATAAAAAGGCACAGAATAATGAATTCTGAAGTCAAATTATAATGAAAAGCCACAGGTGATTTTTTCATTAGGCTGAATGCTGGAGAATTGTGCTCTTCTCCTAACTTTCCCTGTTGTTTGTATTGGTTGCCCCAGGTGAAGTAAACATCTTCCAAGATGCTTCTGATGTTTTTGATAAATGTTTTCTTCTAGAAAGACTTCAATAATTAAAAAGACACGTTTCTAAATGCTTGCTAAAGCACAAGTCTGTTTCTTAAAACCACTCTTTGTTCAAAGTCATTACCTTGCCTTGTGCTGATGCTGAGCAACTCCATCCCGTGAAATGATCAGAAAGCCCTTTTTCTGGGCAGGTTTCAGCAGTTCCCAGGAGAAATGTTTTTGAGCACTCCAAGGGTGGCTTTGCCAAAGTGTCTGCACATTTGGAGTGTGGTGGTCTCACTGTCCTGTCCTGGTGCCAGGGGCATGGTGTAGCTGGGGAGAGGCAGCCCCTGGAGAGTCCTGCAGAGGCACTGAGCATGGCCAGCTGCATCTTTGTCACCAGCCCAGTCTGGAGCTGAGATTGTCCTGTCTGTTGCATGACTGTTTGCTGTCTCATTCTGTATTTGTCTTCCATGTGTGATTAACTCCCAAATGTTCTCTTTTTTTTCTTCCTTTTCCCTTTTTGTAGAAATTATTGAGCCTACTACCTCTAGTCCTGTCTCAAGCCCAGGTCAGTATCCACATACCTTCATGAAGTATGTTTGGGTACTTCTCCTCAGGGACTCATACTGACACCTTGCCATGTCAAGGGGCAGCTTGGTTGTGGTAGTGCTGGAGTGTCTCCTCCCTGTCTTGTGCATCCATTGGTTTTGTCTTCCCTCTGGGCTTCACATCTTGTCCTCTTCTTAACTTTCCCCTTTTGAGAGACCCCTCCCCAGATCCCTGTTTCTCTCCTCCTCATTCTCTGCCCCAGGTGAGGCTGTGGATGTTTGCTGCTCCTGGTGACCTGACTCCTCCCTAGTGCTGCTGTAGGTGTGAATGGTGGTTTGAACCTTACAACTCTCTTGCTCTCTCATCTCTGAAAGACCCCTAGGACGGATCTAAGAGCTTCTTGTGAGGTCCCCCTCATTTCAGGGTGCCAGAAGGTGTTCCTGGAGAGCTGACAAGCCTGCCCTTCTGCTTGGCAGGTGGGAAGACATCTTGTCCATTCATGATGATTCCCCATTTTCATTTTTTAATGTGTTTCCCACTGCTGCCCCCCAGCAGGACACCCTTGGTGGAGCTATCACACAGGGACTGCCCTGCCCAGAGCTGCTAGAAGATGGCATTGGGCCAGGCTGGATCAGTAGGTCAGGCTGGATGGGGCTTTCAGCAGCCTGGGCTGGGGGGAGGTGTCCCTGCCCATGGCAGGGCTTGGAACTGTAGGTCCCCTCCAACCCAAACCAGTCTGGGATTCAAAGGCTTTGGAAGGGGTAAGTCCATGCATGGGATAAGGTGTGCAGAGCTCATGTGTCTTCCAAGGAGAGGAGTATTGGAAGTGGTGTAAGGATCCTCTGTGAGACAAAGCAGAGTTGTCCTCTAGCAATACCTGCACAGGGAGTGAACTTTTATTTGCAAATTAATATAGAAAAATGAAAAAGAATACACGGGGAGGCCAGAGGGACTGAGGTCACCTACTCCCCAGATAAAAATGCAGATTAAACAGAGCATTACAAGAGGAAAACAAGGCAGATGATCCACCCGCCTTAGAACTTAACAGCAGCAGAAAGACAAGTGCATAAATCTTCTGTGCTTTTAATTAAAAGGCTTAGGAAGGGCAATCCCTGGTGTCCTCTGCAGAGAGCCTGCCTGCCCTTCCCCTGCACGGAGCTTTCCAAAGGGCTCTGAGGGCTTCTGCACTGGCATCACTGGTAAGGGTTCCCAGGATCTTTCTTAAAGTCCAGGCTAGGAAGTTCTCTCTGTCTTTTTTTTTTTCCTCAATAAATGAAGAAGCTGTAGTAATCCTCAAGACCTTGAGCCCCCCCTTTCTGTTAAGGTTTTGGTAGTTACCCTGTTCTCAAACCACCTTCAGCATTTCTTTTTAGAATTGTTTTTACTGTATACAAACATCTGAGTGTGTATGGAGGCAGGAGTGTAAATGGAAACTGTCACTGACATCTTGAGATGCTTAAACCTGGGCTTGGTCACTGTTCCTGTCAGCTGTCTGTTTTCTGAGGGTCACTGGTTCACCAGAGGATGATATTCCTGACTCCCCCAGGCAGGTGATGATGAGGGCCCAGTGTTTCCTGCTCTGTGTGCAAACTCTGTCAGCTTTGAAATTGCTGCATACAAAAGCCCTTTCATCTCACCTTTCATTTTCCTGCTCATCTTCAGGATAATTACTCCAATCCACTGTTCTGACCTTCTGTTGTTAAAAGTTATTTGTCAGGTGCATGTGCAGAATTTCAGCACAGATGTTTTGTGACATTTCCTAGATGTTCATAAGCCACGTGACAACATATCTCACCTACCAAAACTACTTTGGTTTAAAAAACAAAACAAAACAAAAAAACTACACACACACACACACAAAAGGTCCTTAATGATTCCTTCCCCTTGCAAACAGGTGACAAACTATTTAAACCATTTTCAGCAACCCCAGCCCTGCATCCTGTCCCCCTCTGCTGCTTGCTCTGGGGAGCTTATTCTTTCAATTTCAAGTGACAGTGCTTAAAGCCTGTACAATTAGCTGCAAAAGTTAAAAACTGGGGCCACAGCTGGTATCTATTTTGTCAGCCACTGCCAGGAGCTGTAGTTACTTTAAATCTTTCATCCTTTACTGTAATTAGTTCACAGGTGGTGTCTTGAAATGCCTTTGAAGATGCTGCTGAATGTTTAACACTGACTAAACAAGGAACTGTGACAGGTCATAGAGAAAAATTGAGGAATCTTCTTTAATTAATGATTCCACATATTATCAGGCACATTTATAAAAATTGGGGGTGGAGCAGGAAGGACTTTCACTTATTTAATTTTCTCAGGAATGAAAGCATGAGTTTAAATGAGCATCCTGGGCAGGTTGGACAACTCCTTGAACCTCAGTGACTTCTCCCTCATGTGCTCTCTGCAGATCCTCTATGTTTTACTGTGCCACACCACCACAGGGGCCCTCCTGTCAAGCTCTGCTTTTTTCACAGGGACCATGCCAGCCCCCCCAGTTTTTCCATTCTTATGCAGCTGCAATTCCCATTTTAATCAATAAATGATTTACAGAAGGAAAATCCACAGGGTTGGGCTCTGAATCTCAGAATTTATGGCATTATTTCTTGCCATTAATTTTGTCTTTACATGATGAAAGCCCCTCCTGCCTCAAGCTAGAGATCTTTGCATTTGGATAGGAAATAAATTGGTGCAGAAAATACTGGAGCAGAGATGAAGCCTGAGGCACCAGAGGGTGACAAGCCTTGAGGAACAGCTGATGGTTCCTCTACATCAGCCAACACTCCAAAGGTTTTCTTTTTCCCCAGTTTGTGGAGTTTCTTCCAAAAAACTAAACAACTATAGAAAAGATCACCAAGGTCTAGGATAACAGAGCCTGGATCATCACAGGTGTTAACTTCTAAAATGCATTAGAAAGAGATGTCTGTTTGTGCAAAGAGCTTCTGCCTCCTGACTCTGCTCCACTGCCTCCCAAACCACCCCACCCTGGGCAGGGAGGCAGGGTCTGGCTCTCCAACCCCCAGATGAAGAACCCCAGAGGTTCTTTTGTCCCAGCTGAGGGACACAGAGGCATATCTCAGGTTACATGCTGTGAATAGGTAAGCACCAAACAGCTAGTTAGTCTCTAAAGAAGATCAATATACCAATTTTATTTGTTAACTATTTTGAAGCTTTATGTTCCTAATATATTCTGGACATTCCTGATGAATTTCAGAACTCCAGCATAGTTCTCTCTGCTGGGAAAAAATGAGTTTATCTTGGGGAAGCATTCTGCATCTGCAGACTTCACCCTGCCTGAGCAGGGGCTTACACCAGGACTGGTTGGAATTGCACACCAGCTGCACTATGGGAAGTGGCTGCCTGTAAAGTATTAACTCATCTGCTGTTGCAAACAAGTGAACATCTCTAAATCACTCTGTGGAAGCTGCAGCCTCAAAGTAAAAAGCTGTGGAATTAGGTAAATGTTCCTGTTTAAGTAAAAAGGCATGTTGTAAATAACTCCCAGTGTGTGCTCAGTGACATTCTGCAATATTTAAAGACTGTATCATTTCAGAAGACTGTTTGAACACAGTAAATCATAAGTACATTATTCACTGCTTGCTGAATAGATGCATCATTTAATATCAAGAGAGCTGAAAAGAATTGGATTAGAAATAGGTCATTTTTAGTCCATTGATTCCTACTCTCTAAACTAGTATGTAAAATGCAAGAATATTATTTTTTTTCTGTTATTGCCTACGTGCCTTCTGTCTTGGGGGACTTCACTATTAATGAGTTTTCCCACAAATCCAAGAAGCCCACTTGAGAGGAGGAGGTGCTCTGACAGCCACTGATTCATTCACCCACCCAAGCCCAGGGTTTCACACAGAGAGAGGACTGCTGGGACATCCCAGGGTATGTTACACTGATCAGTCTGCTGAGACTCCACATTTCCACCAAGCAGGGCTCCTGAGAAATGCCAGGAGGGACATGCAGGGACAGCTGCAGCCCAGCAGTTTGGGAGGGCTCTGGCAAGAGGCTGTGGCAGATGCTGAGGTTACTGCTGGGATCCCAAGCCCTGGCTCTGCCACCTCCCTGGGGATAATGCTTTGTCACTGATTACTGAATATCAAGCTAGATAAAATGAGTGACCATCTCAGTCCACGTCCTGGAGTCATCTCCCCATCTTGGTCAGGGGTGGTGGCAGTACCTGACACACTGGGAATGTCTGTTCTGGGGGCAGTGATCCAGAGACTTGACAGAATGGTCATGGAATCTAGGTGGATTCTTCATCTGCAGATGGGATTTAGGCCTGTGCTCCCAAAGGATGCCAAGAAATCAGATGTTTGCATACCTAAACTGTCACAGTGAGCATCCAGATGGATCTGCCCTGGGATTGAGGCCCTGCTGCTGTCCTAAGAGCAAGAAACCCCCCCAGTGCAAAGCTTCCAGCTTGCACCACTGCAGGACATGGCAAAGCTGCTCTAGAAGATGTGTAGAAGGACACGTTCTGATTGAGAGAAGCAGGAGATTCCAGAGTGTGATTCATTAGCAAAAAGAGAGCAGTCTTTGTTTTTATTTATCACATAAGGATATGTTTTATGTGAAGGTTTTTATCAGCCAGAATTGGCTGCCTGCAGTAATTCTTACAGGAATAAATATGCATATATCCATCTAGATGAGCTTTGTAGCCATGTGCAGAAATTGGAAATGTATATATAACTACATAGCTGTAACTTGAGGGAGGGTCCCAGATCTGTGCAGAGTATGAAAGAGCCTCCAGCTTCAGCTGGTTGGAAGGGATCTGACTAACTTGGGTTGTTAAGGGTTGGGGGAATAGGGGACTTGTCAGAAAATGCCTATTTGAGATCTCCATGAATATGTCAGTTTTAAAGAAATTCAAATAAAAGCCTGTTGAGTTTTGAGTTGGAAAAAGAAAAAAGAAAAAAAAAACTGGCTTCCTTCCAGGCTCCCCATCTCATTCCAGGCAACACTTCTGTTCTTGTCTTTTCACTGTCTGAATTTCTCACCAACTGGAACGTTCAGCCTCTTGCCAGCTGCAGCAAGAGTAGCTCTGCATGGTGGACATTTTGATGGGGTTGCCAGCATCATCCCTCCAGCTAGGGCTGCAAACCAGCTCCCCAGGGTGACACGGGGGCAGGCAGTGCCTTAGCAGTCCCTGGACATGCAGGGTGACTTAAACAGACCAGGAGCAGACAGAGGTTGGCTGTGGAGCTGAGTGATGAATAAACCCAAGCTGGTTTGCTCCCAGCTCCATGTCCAGACTGCATGTTTGTAGCATGGACTGGAGACACCTGCAGGGTGTCCTGCTGCACCCTGACCTCTTTGTTTCCAAGCCCAGCTGCTAGTGAGAATTTGTGACCTGAGTATCAAACATGTAGAAGTAAACAACTGCTTGTCAGGGAGCTGGGGCAGTGCTCAGGGTGAGGGTGGCAGTACCAGCAGTCTGAGCAGCAAGGCTTCAGATGGAGCTCACACACCTCCTGAGGACACAGGGACATGAACAGCTCAGATCCCATTTCCCATATGCTAATCCAGGGAAGTTCACAAGGAAAGTTCACTCTGTAGTTGTTACTCTGCACACACCTGTTCCTCTGCATGAGTTTCATAAAGTCCAGATTTTAAGTGAGCCTCTGAATTTTACAGTGCCACAAAAAAAAAAAAAACAACCCACACACAAAAAACCTGTGGAGCCATCTGGGTAAAGTTTTAAAGATGCCTTTCATTAAGGTGAAAGTTTTGCAAAACATTTTACCATTTTTTTAACGCCTGAATCTGACATTTTTGTAAGAAAAAAAACCTCTTGGCATTAGGAAGAAGACCCACCCACCTCTGTATTGCACCTCTCTTGGCTTCAGCAGCGCTGGGTGATGCAGGGATGTTCAGTCCTGCCTCTTGTGTCCAACACCTGGATGAGATGATTGACCTTAACATCTTGCTCTGGCTTTCCAAGGTCCATGACTCAGCTTCCATTTCTTTCTTGCTTATACTCTTCAGTGGCAGGGATACAGAGCTTTGAATCTGGGGGAGAAAATAAATAAATAAATTGATAGAACTTACCCTCCTTAATATCCCTGACTGCAGCAGAAATGATTGCCTCCCATTCAGCCTCCCTGTTCAACAAACACAGGATATAAACCCACGCTGGATGAAATTTCTGCCAAGTGGAGGCAATTCAGGACCAGGTGGGTTCTGCAGGCACAGGAGTATGGTCACTGGAATTCTCAGGGTCTGGATTTGGTAACAGGCAAACAGAGAGTGAGTTGAACAGTGCAGTGACCTGGCAAAGCAAAAGCTCTCTGGTCATACAGCCATTTCTGGAGTAAGCAGTGCCTGTGCTGTAGCTGGGAGGTTTCCTGGCCTGCAGCCTCCTGTGTTCCCCCCAGCACACAGATCCACCTCCTGGTTCATGTGACACTATAGAAGGAGCCACGTTTTACAAAGACAGAAAAAAATCTTCAGCCTATTAAATGCAGATGAACCCTGCCCAGGGCTCCTGCTGTGGTTCAGAAAGTTCTTTCTGTAGAAACTTGAAGGAGTTAAAGAAAAAACACAAAAACAAAACAACAACACGTCTCAAAGAATACCAGAGGTGGTTTTAAAGGCACCCCTTTTTTCTCCCCAAAAGCACAGCTCTTCAGGCAGGCATGAGATGGTCAGGGACACCTCCCACCAGCCCAGGGTGCTCCAAGCCCCATCCAACCTTCAACACTGCCAGGGATGGGGCAGCCACAGCTTCTGGGGGCAACCTGGGCAACCAGGGGCTCAGCACCCTCACAGCACAGAATTTCTATACTTTCATATTTTTATTTGTGCTGTCTCCACCAAACTATTTACTAATTGATATTTTCAAAGCCATGAGTCTTAATGGGAGTTTCATGACTAAAGCTCCCACCCAGGCAGCTTTGAAAAAAAACTCAGATGATGTGTTCGTTGGGTTTTTCCCCCCCCCTTCCCTCTTCTGCTTAATAATATATGCAAAGCTGAGCCATAATGTTTCCCAAATCCTCTGGCTTAAGCTGAAAAGCGGGTGGGGAAGGTTGGTGTGTGCAAAGCTTCCTCAGCAACAATCCTCCTCTGGCAGCAGCAGCATGGGGCAGGGAGAGCTTTGGGCTCTGCAGAAAAGCCCCTCCAGAAACATCACTGTAGGGAACTGCAGATAAAGAGAAATGGAACAGTGCATGCTAAACCCATACCCTTGCTTCAGGATGGAAATCTGAAAGCACTTTGGGGAAAAAAAAAATCGACACGTTATTGAAAAGGAACAAATCCCCAGAGAGGCTCTCTGGGTGTTGGGTGTGTTTTGTGGCTGGAGTTACCGTGGTGCTTATTGAGGTCTCTGAGCTCCCAAATGGTGGCCCCAGGATGGAAGCAGCTTTAGAGCAGCAGCTTGTGGCCCTGCCCAGGCAGGAGGCTCCCTGCCTTGCAGGATTAATCCTTACCAGGGCAGCAGAGGATGGGTGTAAATTCCTGCACTGACATGGGCCCTGTGGAACCTGCACTGCAGTTCCCTGAGCTGAGCAGTCTGTGCTGAGGGGCAGAGCTGTACAGTCACACACAAAGCCAAGTGAAGCCTCCTTTCTAGAGTCACTTGAGAGGTGCAGATGGCTGATGAGCTTGTCCTTGCTTGCTCCTAGAACTGGCATCTTGGGTAACTGGGCACAGAGAAGGTGTTGGGGTAGCAAAGAGAAGCTACAGGTGTCATTTGTGCATGGAACAGGATCATGTAAGTTGTTGGAAGGGGAAAAAAAACCAAAAAAACCCCAACCAAACAGAAAAACATTTTGCTAAGAGGTGCTGGGGAAAGGATTTGTTACTCAGAAGTTGAGGGGATGTTAATGACAAAAGGAAAGGGCTGCACTGATGTCAGTGGCCTGCTGGCCAGGGTGGGTGCTGCTCCATGGGGGGGACAGGAGATGGGTGCCTTGAGCCACCCCCTGAGAAAGACACAGGGCTTGGCTGTGAGATGACAAACCATGTGTTCAGAGTGAGAAATCATTTAATTAAAGTTCACAAGCAGTTAAATACTGCTCACCCCCCGTGGGGAGGCTCTCAGTCAGTCTGGGAGGAGGAACCCAACTTCCCAGCACACCCATAGCTCTCAGCTCAGCCTCTGAGAGCCCTTCTGCTGCAGAGTCCAGCTCAGAACAGACCTCAATCAACTTGAAAAGTGGGAACAATTTTACTCAGGCAGCATCTGAACACTCTCAGCTTTCATGAATTGTTAATGTCACGTCAAGTGTTCGAGAAAAACACTCATGTATCTTAAGAGCAAATAGCTGAGCTTTTGATGAGTGATGTTTTTCCACGGCGTACCCAGGCCAGTGGAAATTGCAATCATCTTTCATGAGAGGGCTCAGCAGGTTTTATTATAGGAAAGCAAGGGTGGGCATTGCACTTCCTAACTAATGCAGTAAATGTAAAATTGCCGGGGTAACACGCTCCTTTATTTATGCTGCTGAGCACATAATGTGCCGGGAGCTTCATAAAAATATATATTAGGGAATTTCACATGCCAGCAAGCTGTAGATCTCTTTTATGTATATGACTTATCAGTGTCCTTCTGTTCAAGACGTGCTCCATTACAAAGAGCAAGATTAAGCAGTATTGACATACAAGAGAGGCTCAAGAGATAAGCCCAGGCTAGGCAGTTGTGATTCAAGGTGGCACCATACCTTAACTCTGCCAGAATTAGTAAACTGTTCCACTTTGTTATTTATTTCATCCATCGCCTTATTACAATAAAATCTCTACTGATGATTAAGTGATTGGCTCTTAGCTGGGTTCAGCAGTAGACTTCCACGGGTTCCTTTTTTCTAATATACTGTGAAAGAGGAGCAGTGCAGACACCGTGCAGAAATATGACCAAGAGAAGCCCCAGAGAGATGCCTAAGAAAATCAGCAGAATAGCTGAATAAAAAACCAAAACAAAACAACAAAAAAGGAGTTTTAGAAATCTGACAGCCTCCTCACTGAAAGATTTGCTTAAAGGTTGTCAGCTCCTCCAGCAAAAAAAGTTCCTTTTTCAGACACAGTCACCAAAAAAAAAAAAAAAAGGCAAGAAATCATGTACTAACCTGCTTAACTCAATATCCTTTGTCAGAATCAGAAGAATGATGTTGAAACCGTCCAGAAACTCTAAAGTTCAGTGAAAAAAAAAAAAAACATTCACAGTGTTGTATGACATTGCCTCAGTGCAGCAGAACCAACAAAATCTTCATGATATATGAGAACTATGAGAGGTTGCCAGTGAATACATAGATTTAATATGCTGCTTAATTCACCAGCTTATTTACAATGTCACACTTCATTCTCAGGAAAATGATTCTGACAACCAGTCATTTAAAATATAGAAAGAATGTTTTACAAAAGGTCAGAAGTACAAATATTTTACATATTAACTACTAATAAATTCATTTCCTCTAAAAGTTGGAAGGATCAGCAAGTGTCTTCAAAGCTATTTACAATTTTTCAGCACAGGACCCAGCCTCTAATTACCAATGTAATTTGTAAATAATTGTCAAGTATGCAGATGAGCCAGAAATTCTGTCAAATTAAAGTAATTAGCTCCCAAGTCAAATTTTTCTGTCTCATTAAAATGCTTTTCCTTTTCTCAAATGTGACACTTACAAATGAGGCCAGCATTGTCAGAGAAGCAGTTGTTGTAGGCTGCCAACATGCCCTGCAGGAGCCCCTGCCAGGCACGGGGCTCTCCCCCCAACCTCTGGGGCTCAGCCCTTGACCTGCTCACCCCAGGGCTGTGCTGCAGCAGAATTTATCAGACTTCAACCCCTGCAGGAGACTCAGAAACCACACCTGAGGGTGCTTACCTGCCAGGGAGAGCCACGTGCTTGGGGAGGCTAAAAGAAAGCTGGGGAGGGACTTGGGACAAGGGCCTGGAGGGATGGGATGAGGGGGAAGGGTTTCCAGCTGCCAGAGGGGAGATGGAGAGGAGATGGGAGGGGGAAATTCTGTGCTGTGAGGGTGCTGAGCCCCTGGTTGTGCCCAGGTTGCCCCCAGAAGCTGTGGCTGCCCCATCCCTGGCAGTGCCTCAGGTGAGGATGGATGGAAGTGGAGCAGCAGGGCAGTGCAGAGGTGTCATCCCTCCCTGCACTGGGGCCCATCCTGCTGAGCACAGCTCTGATGGGAAGAGCTGCAGCCTGGGGTAGGGCTGGGTTTGGGGTTTGTCTGGAGGGGCTGCACTGCTGAACCCGCCTGGCAGCAAAGGACACAGCAGTGATGCTTCTCTGGGAGTGCTGGGAGATTCCTGAGTTGGAATTGTCACAATGGAGTGTTTCCCTTTAACCAGGCTGGTCTGCTAATGGCCTCTTGCTGGTGGGACCTGGTGCTGTTAGGTGTGCAGTGATGCAGCTTCTCTTATCTCTGCTCCAAAGAGGCAGCGTGGATCTGATTCCAGCAAGCACTCTTTGCTTGGCCTTTGGGCTAAGTAATAATTTTAATTTAAAGGCAAAGTTATTTGAGTCGCTGAAGATAACCATATGAAAGAGATTAGTGCTGCAATAAAACATGAAATAATATTTTTTTTTTAAATCTCTACTTTTTTTCTTTAATAATCCTCTGGTAAATTATTTTAAGCACATCTAAAGAGGGAGAAGAAGTTGGCAAACTCAAAGAAAATGGAGCTCAGGTTTTACTTCAAGCCCTAGAAATACCCGTGCCCTTTACCTTACTAACAGCCCTGGTGTGGGAACTCTGGTGACAATGACAGCCCCTCCATGGGGTAAACCTGCAAGTTTAGGTAAACTATTTGGATCTGTTGTTGTTCCTGTGATGCAAAGAGACAAGAGGAAGGAGAGGAGCAGGTGGTGGTGATTGGTGTAATGAGGTGAAACCAGAGCCAAGGGGAGGGTGTTATGGAAAGAGGGCAGGGAGATCCAGGAGGAGACAGAGCTCACCCAAGGTGGAATAAGAAAATTCCTCCCTGTTCAAAAGTGCAACTGTAGAGAAACCTTCCCCTGGCTGCTCCCAGTGCAAGACAACTAACTGCTTTTGAGAGATAGCTTAAAATATTTATGAGGGGACTCAAGGCAGGGTGCAGCAGAGCTGGGTTTGATAAGCCAAGAGGCAAATGCTAATTATAGGTTCTGCTCGCTTTTCTGTGAGAATTAAAGATCTGTTTAAAGTTTTCTGTGCAGTCTGCATACCCCAGGCATGTCCCTGAGCCACAGGAAAGAACTGAGAGGCAGTTCCTAGGAGAGGGATGGATGTGAGCTCCAGGAGCCACCCTCCTGCTCCCACGTGGGACCCCTTCTAGCTCCGAGTCCAGAAAGGAATTGTTTCCATCACTGCCATTTATGCTGCATTCCTGGATTCATTTTTTTTAAAGACCACAGAGAACTAGAAATACCTCTTCCCACGGGCAAAAGAAGTGGTGTCCAGTGTTATTTGTGACAGATATTTATACACTCTGCTCTCCAGTCTCTGCAGTGATGCAGATCCTCATCCTCCCCACACAACCCAGGGCCAAGTTTGACTCTGTGGCCAGCCTGGGTCCCACCTGGTGCAGCTCAGACCTCTGACCTTGTTCTGCCTCTGCAGAAACAGCAGATCATTCCCCCCCTTCCCGTGAGGCAGCCTTACGTGCATGGAGTCATGGAATCACAGAAGGGTTTGGGTAGGGGGATGTTAAAACCCATCCAGTGCCATCTCCCACCAGCCCAGGTTGCTCCATCCTGACCTCCAGGGATGGGGCAGCCACAGCTTCCTTGGGCAACCTGGGCCACTGATGGGCCAGGAGCCATCTGCTCAGGGCCACCCATCCCCTCTGTGGCCACAGCTCTCCCCTGACTTCCAGTGTCCTTTCCCAGCCAAAGGCAGGGATCAGGTGTAGATCCCTGGAGGCAGAAGGCTCTCACCCCAGGGCTGCTGTCCCCTCTGTCCCTGACAAGGCTGAGGCCACCAGCCACACTTCTGAACTTGCCCAGAGACACTGGATTTGTTCCCATGTGACAGCACTCCTCTGTAGCAGGTGATACAGAAAGCCCAGTTTCATTCTAGTCTTTCCCAGTAATTGTCCTCATAAATAGTTGTTGGGATTATGAAATATGCCTTGCAGCATTAAGGGGGCACATCAGGGCTGTGCTGTTTTATCCTGTTAGACACTGAGCACCCTGCTCAGCACCCCCCTTGTGTATTAGCAGAGCTCAGAGCTCTTTGCCTCTGCACTCTGCAGTGGGTGGGGAGGGGCTGTTTGATACCCACAAGTTCAGCTGTGTCTGAAGGAAATGCCATTGAAGACAGACCCTGCAGCCAGGCACAGGGGTTGGAAATGGGATTTGTTTGGGACTCTGGGATTTCTGGTTATGGAGTACCCAGGGTTGCAGAAAGAGCTGAAATATTGAGCAGTAACTCAGCAGCATGGGGAGGATCTGTTACTGACTGTCATCACCTGCAAACCAGGTGCTTGTGGCAGGGCTGCTGCTGCCCAGAGTTTCTCCAGGTCACCTTTGCCCACTTTTTCATGGGGTCCCTGAACCCAGGAATCTGGAAGTGCAGGAACAGGGAGTCAGAAAGCCTTACAGACACCGAGTAGCAGCAGCAATTCCTCCTGACTGCAGTGAGCAGTAACTACAGGGACTTCAGGTACCACTCTGTGATAATTGCCTGTAAATGGGGACTTCTCCACTGGCAGCTTTGTGCCAGGCTTTAAAAAGGGAGTTTGGAAACAAATCACACCTTGGTAATAAAGTTATAACAATCATGGTTTTCTTCCTGTGAAAACAGGAGCAGTATAAAGTGCTTGCACTCAGCTGTATTCAGATGTGGTGCTGGGAGTTCCAGGCTGGTTCCTCACACCTCAGGGCTGGGTGTGTGCTGAACAGAAAATGTTAGCAGCCTCTGGAGGGCTCTAGCCAGATGCTGAACTCCTTCAGAAAACACCAGAACACTGAGGACCAGAGCCATCCCTCTGGCATGAGAAGTAAGAACTCGAGGTTTGGAGTTGTCAGGCTGTTGTGCCTGGGATACCCCCCGTGCCTCCCTCCCTGGAGAAGGGTCCTTTCCTGACCTCTGAAGTACTCTCTGACAACAGCCTTCACTTCAGCACAATTAAAAGGTTATCTTACCCTCTCTCAATTAAGCTGCCCAGATTTGCCAGTCCATCTGCAACTTTACATCCATTACATTACAAACCTTGCCACATTTGGGTTTTTAAGGTAAAATCTCAAATAACAGGGAGCTTGGAGGAACCTGGGCTGGTGGAAGGTGTCCCTGCCCGTGGCCACAGGGGTGGAGGGAGATGATCTTGAAGGTCCCTTCCAACCCAAACCACTCTGGGGTTCCCTGATGGGAACTGATGGTCAGATCTTCAGCTGGCTCCTGTTGAGCCTGAGCATGGGATACTCTCCTGGGGAGCCCAGCAGTTCTGTTGGCAACAGACCAGGTTGCTGGGGAGCCCGGGAGGGGGCTGGAGGTGCTTCCACCCCCCTGCCATGTGTATTGAGATGCCTGCACCAAGAACTTCTCAGAAGTTGCTGACTTCGGAAATGCTTTGTTCCAGAGACAGAAATGAAGACACTTAAGAACCTTTTGCACCTCGTTAACAACCTCCATCAGTTCTGCTCTGGCTTTTTCTGGAAGCTTAATGAAATGCAGCTGTTAAGTGTTCTCTGAGCAGGTCTGGTCTGAACAACTGCAGGATGTGTCTGGCATGTCCCATCACGTTAATAAGCAAGCAAAAATCATCTTGCTTAATATTTACATTTACTGGGTGTATTTATAGCTGGTGTTAAATTAGAACTTGGCTGCTGCCAATAGTTAGCCTGAGTTATTTGTTAGTGTGCACGGGGGAATGGGGGGGTGACTCTGCCTGTTGCAAGGGCAGGGAGGGGAGAGTGTCCCTTCTCCTGCCTCCTCCTCTGTGTCCCCAGAGCCAGGGAACCCCAGCTCCCAGGCAAGGAGCCCCCCAGTGAGGGAATGGCAATGCTGGTGGCTGGGTTGGTCACCACAGACTGCTTGCTTGACTTCCTTTTCAGTCCTGTCAGTATCACATTTGGTAGTGTAACTCAGAACCAGTCCTAATTAGACACTGAGCTCATCACAGCCAAGGTCTTTATGACTGAGATGTTAATGCTTCTTTCTTAGTATCTGTGCATACAAACAGACACAGGGATAACATTTCACTGCGAGACACTGCTGGAGGAATAGCTCTCTCAAATATTTAAAATACAAGCTTTAATATTTTAGTGCAACAAATAGTTGGGTTTTGCTTCTGCAGTTAGAGCAATAATCTTTTATTCTCTGTATTCCTATTTTAAGACTCAGAAAACACTGCATTATTCATCTCAATTAGAAATGAGAAAAAGAAATCAGCATAAGCCATTTGCTGGAGGCTCTTGCAGCCTCCTGTGGATCACCCCCTCCCTGCTCAGTTCCACCCAGCTGAGGGGCACTCATCTGCCCAGTCTTCTGCCAAGACTCACATTGCAGAGAACAGCAAAGCCACCCCTCTAAGGACCTCACTCTTTGGGTCCTCTGCAGCTCTCCCCTAGAAGGAGCTGAAGCAGCTGCATAAATCCATCCCAGCAGAGATGGACAACTTCTGCAGCATCCCCTGTCTCCTTCCTCAGGGGGTTTCAGCTATCTTTGCCTCAACTCTAGGCTAGAAAAATCTCCAGAAGCAAATCTCCCAGCTACCACAGACACACTCCAAACACATCTCCACATCCCTCTAAATGATCAGCACTTCCCAAGTGTTACTAGCATGGTCAAAGTCTGCATGTGGCACACACTGCCCCAGGGGCTCCCCACTCATGCTGAGCTGTTCAGCATCCCCAGTACATCTCCCTCCTCTGTGCCTTTCCCCTCCGGGGTGGGTTCACTTGCACCAGGCTACACCAGTGGGTGTCTGCTGACCCCTTGGGACACCCCAGATGGAGGATTTGTTCTCCCAAGATCAAGCTCTCTTCCATCCCTGGCCTCCAGGGCACAGAGAGAGGTTTCTCTTCTTGACAAAGCTGCCTCTGGTCACCACCCTGGTGAGCTCATCCCAGCTCCTGCAGGCAGATCTCCTCCCCCAGGAGAAGCCACTGCTCCCTAATGCAGTCTGTTATGGACTGTCGACCCACTCCTCCAGCACTATAAATCCCCAACGAGCTTCAAGTCTAACAGTATTTAGAGATGTTATCTGCAGGACTCAACCGAGCCTTCAGAGTCCCATTATCTTACAATCTTTCCTTTTAAAAATAATTTTTGACAGCCCAAGCTTTTTTTCATCTTTTTTTCCCTTACTGCTTTGACCTTGAGTGAGTTTATTCCTTCCCGCTCTGCATATTTTAAACGTTGCACAAAACCCTATATATTAAGTCCTTTTCCTATAATAAATCATTAACCTGAATACAGTTAAATGAAATGCTTATTAACATCTCTCTGCATAATCCATTTAGCAGAATTAGTCTTGCTTATTCAGACAACCTAAAGGGGTCTCTGCTTTTGTCCGCGCGGCATCAGCACTAAAGCTTATAATTATTTCTGGTTAATGCAGTCCTGGGTGTGAGGAAACGTTGGTTTGCACGTTTCTGCATAGTACTCTTCCTAATCTCTTGTATTAATTAGAGATAGTGATACAATATTACTTTGTTCCTTTCTGTTCACCACCGGGAGAGGCGTCTCGGTATAATCCGATCGGGGCTGAGAGCGCACGCCAGTATTTTCACAACTGCTGCCTGTTGTAAAACATCAGGATTATGGAGCATAATCACCAAATTAGAAGAAAAAAGGAGAGGTTGATAAGAGCCTGTGGACTCCAGAGGCACACACCCAGGGACCTGGAACACTGGTCATGCTCTGGGAGGATGCTGAGCACTGCCCTCCTCAGCAGGGAACGTGACCCCAGCAGCCGTGCCAGGGGGTCTTGTCACAAGGGAGAGATGGACCTGGTTTTGTGGGTGGCTGATGGCACAGGGAGCTGCAAAGCAAAGGGGACAACCAAGCAGAAACTGTCTCCACGTGTCTGTGGCCCTGCTGCTCACACAGATCTACCTCTAATTTCAGTGTATAGGGGGAGATCTGATAGTGCTCATGGGGACATGGTGCAAAATCCCAGACTGGTGAGGGGTGGAAGGGACCTCAAAGCTCCTCCAGTGCCCCCCCTGCCATGGTCAGGGACCCCTGCCCCAGCCCAGGGTGCTCCAAGCCCCATCCAACCTTCAACACTGCCAGGGATGGGGCAGCCACAGCTTCTGGGGGCAACCTGGGCAACCAGGGGCTCAGCACCCTCACAGCACAGAATTTCCCCCTCCCATCTCCTCTCCATCTCCCCTCTTGCAGTTTGAAGCCATTTCCCCTCATCCCCATTGCTCCATTTGCATCTTCCTTTATGTTTCAACCATTTCTTCACTGAGCAGGCAGGGGAGGGGCTGGAGAACAATTCCACAGCTCAGCTCAAGCCCATTCAGAGCCTCAGTCGCAGTGACCCTGGCAGCCATGCAGCACAGATGGATTTCCTTCCTCACTGTAAGGCCAAAGGCAGGTTTAAAGGATCTCTGAGAGCTTATTAAATTACAGTTTTGTACTGAAATCTTGTTTTTCAGACCCAGCCATAGCATCCACACCCTGGCTCCTCTGTGGGGGGTGGAGGGGGCTGAAGGGGGCAATATATTGCCCATGGATTTGCAAAACCATCCCCTGCCCTCCACTGGCATCTCTGTGCCACCTGAGCTCAGCCCTTAGGGCACTTTATTCAAACCCAGAAGAGTTCAGTCACTTAAACTGGTCCAGATTTGCTTCTCCTCCAGGTTTCTTTCACAACAACTTCTGGTTAAGCAGCTCTGGGAGCTGTAACTCTTTATATTATCAACCCAAGCCTGTGTCTTTCCCCCCATTAATTCACCTGGTGCCTTTGTGCTGGAACAATCCTGATATGATTTAATAAGCTTTAGAGAGATAGTACTGGTTCACACACAGGAAATCAGATTTACATAATTTTCCACACGCATTTACAGCCACGGTAGTTGGAATTATCTTTGCGTTGGGGAAACTTTTAATATGATAAAATGAAATACCACCTATGCCAGGCTTCAGCTGGCTGGCCAGGCTTTCATAACAAATTAAATGTTGATTTGTCATACTGACTTATAACCATGACTAACTGCAGGACAGGGCACTCTCTTCCCATTAAAAAGGAACTTTCTGTGATAAGTCACTAAATTAAGCTTCAGAAATCAAGCTTCATCTTACAATTTAATTTTTTTTCGTCGTTGTTACCTGAATCTTTCAGGGAGGGGCAGAACGAATGGGTTTTGATATTATCACACACTCTGTGCCTAATGAAATGGCAGATGCTGAAAAAGGACCTGGTAGCACATAGCTCAGGCTGCTGTACAGCAAGTGAAGGGATGTTTATGGTTCAGTGTTTAAGCTGAACAAGATCTGAAATTCAAGACTTGTAATTCAAGACCTGAAATTTGCAACCTGCAAAAGCAATCCTCCCCCTGGCACCTGACCCAGACCCCCATCCCTCCATGCACCCTGGGCATGGCTCTGCCTGCCCTCAGGGATGCTGCTTTAGTTCTTTATTGTTCAGGCAGGATCCTCCATGTGGGATCCAACCCCTCACCAGCCCTGAGCTCTGGGGTGACCTTTCCTCTTTCTGCACACTTCTCACCTCTTTTTCAAAGTAACCACCTGAGTGGTTTCTCCTTTTTGCAGCCAAGGCTTTGGGTTGATCACTCCCAGCTCACCCAGGATGGGTCATTAGGAATGAGCCTGGAAATTTCTGTTCCTCTCCTGCCTTTCCAACACCTCTGTCCTCTGCAGGGAAAAGGCCCTGAGCACCAGGATGTGGGCACCAAGCTGGCTCAGTCTTGCTCAGCATCCACCATGTTTATGATACTGGCTCAGTCTAGTAAAAAAAAATAAATCCAAATTCTGCAACTTGTATCTCAATAAAGTGCCCAGGACAGAAGCAACACCTGCTCCTAGAAATGGCATTTGGCACCAGACCTGCACAGAGATTATGGGTTAGAATAATCTCTGTTAAATTCACGTAGTCTGGAAAATCAAACCTTTGATGCCACTGTGCAACCACAGAGCACAGGGTGCTGCACACCTCTGTGAGAGGTGAGGGCCTCATGCATCAGATAAAAGAAAAATATTTGATTTGAGAGAAATTCCATACAGAAATCTGCCAACCAAAACGAGCCTCTGGTGTTGATTTATTTATTTATTAGTGTATTTAGCAGCTGCACAGCCCAGTAGCATCATCTAAAGCTTCAGCTCAGTGCAGGCTGACATGACTTTATCCTTTGCCTTCTCCTGCCTGGGGCTTTTCCAAACCAAAATCAGCTTTTCCTCCCTGGGTCAGCTCCTGGACATCCAGCAGGTTCTGGTGGCTGCTGCCAACGACTGTCTCCACACTTGTTGCTCCACACTGATTTCTTGTATTTTAACTTTTTTTTTTTTTTCTACGTACTTACTGTAATAAGTACTCAGCAATTTGAGAAAGGCTTTGTATTAAAGCAAGTAAATAAAATTTCTTCAAAGAGACTGAAAATAAATATGAACCTCTTTGGCTAAGCAAAATTGTCAAACTTTGGCTTCTGAAGTTGTTTTCTCACAGGTCTAAATATATTCACCTCTCATTGATTTCAGGGGGGATCTCAATGCTAAGTAACTGTAAAGCAGATAAATTATTCAGATGTTTAAACATGCTCATCTGATGTTAAGAACTCCCATTTTTAAATGTTTGCAGCAGTGACCACTTCTCTTTAGAAGGAAAGGGAAGGGAAGAGCTGCCCAGCAGCGCAGCAGGAGGGCTGGGCTGCCTCTCCAGCCTTTCCTCTGCTTTTCAGAGGGAGGATTTTGCTGCCCTAATTGTCCTCTTAGAAGAAGTAATGCAAATGAAGAATGTGGGGGTCTAAGAGTGGAAATTTTCATTTAACCCCTTTTTTCCCTCTCTTTGCAGCTCCCAGTACAGCCCAGTACGGGATCACCGGCGACGCCGAAGTCCTCTTCTCCTGCTGGTACCTTGTGTTGACACTGTCCTCCCTCACCAGCATATTCTACCTGAAGAACATCATTCTGCACTAAGTGTAAAGACCCATAAAAGGCTTTTAAGGATTCTCTGAAAGTGCTGATGACTGGATCCAATCTGGTAGAGTTTGTTAAAAGCAGCGTGGGATATAATCAGCGGTGCTTACACGGGGATGATCGCCTTCTGTAGAATTGCTCATTATGTAAATACTTTAATTCTACTCCTTTTTTTTTCTGATTAGCTGCATTACCTTGTGAAGCAGTACACATTGTCCTTTTTTAAGACGTGAGAAGCTCTGAAATTACTTTTAGAGGATATTAATTGTGATTTCATGTTTGTAATCTACACGTTTTCAAAAGCATTCAGTCATGGGCTGCCGACTGGCAGGCCGTAGTTTACAAAAAAAGAGTATATTGCAGTAAAAATGTGCTTCTTTAAGGCTGCAATACAAATATTCAGTTCCCTTCTTAAACAGCATTCTATCCACATTTACACAGAAGCATTTTTTCTTTTTTGATAAAAAAAAAATCAAATAATATTGCCTTCAAAAAAATTCTTCAAAATATTACACATATCTAGATTTTCTTCTAGCATGATATTCAGGTTTCAAGAATGAGCCTTGTATTATAACTGCATTGTGCAGTACTGCTTTTGGTTTTCTTTCCTTTCTCCTGCAAAGTCAGCATGGGTGTGCCTTCATAAAACACTACTTTCCTCTTCCTCTCCAACCAATCTGGAATGTGTTTTGGGAAATGCTAACGCATCCTTTTGAGCATAAGGAATCTCTAGTGGAGGACAAAGGTGCTACTGGCTAAAAGGAAAAACCCCCTCTGCCACCTCCAGGGGGTCATCAGCCTGCTTCAGATTTAAGTTTCAGGCAATCCTTCAGTCAAGGACAGCACCAACTCCTTTCTCTGTTCTCCATCAACCACCACTAACCAGTAGCTCATCTCTGTCACAACTAGTTTTCCCATTGCAAAACAGACCACAGGAATTATTTTGAGACATCTTCTGAATGTAGGAGTGATTCCCTTAGTCATCCTCAATCCAAATTCCTCACTGGCTGTAAATGTGAGAAGCTCAATCCTCCCTTTTGTATGACTGGCAAAAACTATGTGAATCCGTATTTTTCTTGCACTTAATTTTGTACTGGTTTGGCTAATTTAGCAATGATAAAGGATGCTTTTAAATATTAGATATCTGAAAATACATTAAGTATCAAGCAGAATTTTATATATATACATATATATATATAAAATACATATATATATATTAAAACGAGATTGCTCCAATGACTGTACTGAAGTGCATGTTGCTCTCCAGGATGGAATCCTCTCCCCAGGCAGGGCCTCACTCCTGCTGCACTGACACTGCCCAACCCTCTCACCAGGGCAGCTCAGTCCCCAGACTCCATCCCCTAGTCCTGCAGCCCATCAGGATCTCTCCTGTGTCCCTCAGGGGAGGATCAAGTGTCAGGATGGCACAGAACACCACTGAGAGAGCCCCAGGTGGTGGTGACACCGAAGGCTGCTGAGGGTTTACACCTGAATTCCCATCAGTGTCAAGTGCTGGGGCACCACTGTGCACAACAGCCTTTGGGTGCCAGGTGCCCTGGGGACCCCAGCAGACCTTCCTTACAGAACAACTGCTGGTGACAAACCAGTACACCCATCACCAACGTTATCAGCCCCGTGGTTTGGATCCGAACTCCAGCAGGTGACACAAGGAGTACAGTTAGAGTACAGTTAGAGTACAGTTGGAGTACAGTTGGAGTACAGCCCAGGTGCTTGTGGCCAGGGACACCCCGGGGGCACTGCACAGTTTCCAGTTCAGTTCAGGGACACCCCCCCAGTTTTTTGGCAAGGCAGGGGCTGAGCTCCCCCGGTCTCAACACACCCTTCCCTTCCCAAGCTGAGGTGCAGTCAGTCTGTTGTAGCTACAGGGCAAGGGTATGAACCAAAACCTGTTGTCTGCAGACCCCACCAGTCACACACCTGGGTCACTGTGTGTGGCTGGTGACAGACTGTCCTGTTCCTACCCTGTTATTTACAGCCATGTGCTAAGCAGTCACTCTTTTCAGAACTGTGGCATTTTTTAAAACCTGGAATAGCATGAGAAGATCCATTCCTTGAGGAGACAGAATACACCCCACCCAAATTTACTGCTCCCAGCCCTGGTTACTCTGATCTCTCTTGTATTGCAGCTTTAAAGTGCTCTATTTCAGAATCCATTGGCTAGAAACAGTGGTGCTGCAGAAAGTATGGTGTCAGTGCAGTTTTATGAAGAAAAGGAAAGAGGATACACAAAGCCCAACTCAGATGCCTCATCTCATCAAACTGAGAGCTCTTTCTATGCTGTGGCTGGATCTGATTCTGGATTTTGATGCCATATTCCAGTGCAGGGGTTCCTGGCAGCTGGAACCTGGTATGGCCAGCAACAGAATAGAATGAACATTGATTAAATACAGGGGGAGGGGGAGAATATAACTGACTGTTTACATTTGTACCAGGAAGAGCCAGTGGATAACACAGATGAGACATTCAGTCCCATCTCTGAATTTTGACTCCAATTTGGGGGACATTACTATTGATAGAACCCTAGGACACCAGGTTGGAAGGGCCCTCAAGGACCACCCGGTCCAGCCTTTCAGCCTTATTGTCGAGTCCAAAAAGGAAGAGAACAAATCCCACAAACATCTCTAGGTGCCAATGGTGTTTCCTTAGCTGAAGTCAGTGTTTGCCCTGGGTCAGGCCTGGGTGTGGAGTGATGGGGTGTGTGTGTGTGTGCAGGGCTCAGGGTGGTGGGATGGGAGGGTGTTCAGCTGCCTGTGGGGGCTCAGCCCTCTGCCCCCCAGGGACAGAGCAGTGCGTAGCCTTAGGCACCCATTAACCCAACAGGCATAGGACAGAGAGCTGAACAGCCTGAATTTTGGCAGGTTTGGAGCTGTAGGTGGTGGTGGTCAAATAAAGAAACTTGGTGAATCTGTTCCATGTGGGGAACTGGGAACTGTGCAGACTGGGCCTTGCTGGGACCAAAGTGGACGGTGCAGACTGCTGCAGACTGAACACAGCATCTTACAAACCCTTCCTGCCCTTTAATTTGTGGGTGTGTTTGCTTTAGGCAACTGTTTGAGGTATGTCCTATGCTTCTTCAAAGGATTTAACCCATACCGTTCATCTCTGTCGGGCAAATATTATTATATTTATTCCCACCTTTCAAACGTGACAAATAAATGGCTTAGCTCCAAGCAGTACACCTGAATATTTATACTGAGGTTGTTGTACCCGTGGGAAGCCCCCCAGAGCCTGTCAGCCCCTGAGCTGGTGCAGTGACTGAGGTCTGCAGTGGCCGTGGCACGGGGGCAGCTGGGGACAGCTGCTGGTCCTGACCTTATCCTGATAGGGGATTAAAGGATGCCTCACAGCTTCCTCAACAAATGCAGCTCCTCAAGGGTTTATAACTTGGCAGGAAATGTATCCTTCAGAGCTAGACAGCTTTTTTTAATTTTTTCAATATATGTATTTATTTTATTATATATTTTTAGAAACCATGCTGTTTTTAAGACACAGGAGTGCTGAAGACCATCACCAGTGAAAGCTGTTGATTTGCACATTTTCAGAGCTAATGTTCTAGACCAACAATGACAAGCATGATGCCTACCAAAATCTTCCCTTAGTCCCTAGTAACTGTGTTACAAAGGATGCATATACCAAACTAACTATTTCCATGGATAAAACAATATGCCTTAAAGACTAAATATGCATTTACTTCTGAGATTGGGCCAGGCCCGTGCCCAGTCTGGAGGTAAATAATCCATATTTCATAGCCTGCCCTGGAGGGTTTGTTTCTTTGGAGAAAAGAAAGGGGGGTTTCCTACCCCTCTGGCCAGGCTACAGCTTGCAACAGTAAACTCTTTAAAACGAGAAAATAGTTAAATAGAGAATTAATAATCTTAAAAGCCAGGAATTAAAATGTCTCCATTCAGCCTTAATACTGAGAGCAGAGGAGTCAGGGTTGCCAGGGAAGGGAGGAGCTGCCTGGGAGCCGGGCAGGGATTCTCGCTCCTGTTTCGTGTCTCTGTGAGCACTGAGAGGGTAGGAGGGACGGAGGGAGTGATGCTGTGGCCAGAAACCTCCTCAGCTGCCAAGAGCCAAATCCAGGGGCAGCACGAGGCGCTCAGGGTCATTAGGAAGGCATTTTCTGCACCAAAAATCTGGGGAGGGTCTGTCAGGGCAGCACTGAGCCCTGCCCTGTTTCTTCCTATCACTCCCTGCCTGCTTCATGCCTCAGTCCCGAAGAGCTCCAAGGTCCCTTTGTATTAGGAAATCCCCTCTTAAGGAACGCAGAGATGAGCAGATCTCCCCCCTCCCGGGAACTCTGCTTTCAGCCGTTCCCATCTGAAGGCGCTCGGGGGGTGTGAACCTCATCCCCGGGACGAGCCGTGGGACCAAACCCCCTCCCTGCCCTGCCTGACCCCACCTGAGCTGCACCCTGCCCATCACCCCCGGACTGAGGATGCCCGAATATCCCCGGAGTTTGCTGTAACCGATGCCTTGAATCGGTGGCACCGGCTGTCCCGGGACGGGAGGGTCCCACCCGGGAGGGTCCCACCCCCCCTTTGCGCTGGCTCCAGCCTCGCTTCTCCCAGGAGGGGAACTTGGAACCCCCCCGCAAACAGGGATGAAAATCAGCACGGCTGGGAGTCATTTTCCTCCCGGCCCTTTTCATCCCCTCGGCCCCGTTAGGAGAATAAATGACATTTCTGCAGCCAGCAGTGTAGAGACGGGAGGAGGGGATGGGCCCGGGCTGCTCCGGCCACACGTTTCCCCTCTTACTGCAGAGTATTAAAGCTCTTGTTATTCCTCCACTACCCCTATTTGCTTTTATTCCATGCTGCCAGATTAAAAAAGAAATTTTAAAAAAATGTAAAAGCCCCAAATGATGATACCTATTGTAGTTGGTATCCGGAGGGTGCCATCTGCTCTCTGTAATGCACACCCATCCGTCCCCACGGTGGTTCTGCAGCCCCAACCCAACTGCCACCTTCCAGGCTGCTGTTCCTCGGCAATCACATCAGCTTTGCCACCCAGCAAAACCAGTCTGGTCAGGAGCCCATCACTGCCATTAACCCCAACACCAGCCACCCAGTGGGCACCCCAGTCAGCTCCCCCTGAGCCCTGCAGCAGGGAGCTGCCAGGGACGCTTCTGCCCTGCCCCATTTTTGTGGTGGTTTCTCATATTAAACAAAAATAGACTTTGCCACTTCTGCAGGGTGGCTGGGGAGGAGCAGCCATTTAAGAGGTGCTTAACATCTCTGAGATGTCACTTGAGCTGAGGTCCTGCTCCCAGGGCCAGCAGCCAGCAGGGATCTGGGCACTGGAGAAGCCACAGGAGGCTGCACGGTTCATTAGGCTATGAAAGCTTTAAAGTGCTCAGGAACTGGTTTTCTTCTCTCATTTAAGCAGATTGCTGAAAGCAATGGGTTGTTCTTCCATGGAACTCTGGACTCACTCCTTTCTTCATTAGCTTTGACCTTTTGGCATTTATTACATTAAGGCAAATTAAAAAAACAAACCTAGGTACTTTGGAGTAACCTGCTGCAAATTCACTCCTTCTGAGCTTTTAAAATTAGGGAGCCTGGGAGTTTGGGCCAGGGGAGCAGTGCATCTCATTTGCTGCTATTTTCTCTATAAAGAGGTTTTAATATTTGTTTGCCAAAACTTAAGGATCATAGGCCCCTATGAATCATTTCTAAACTGCATGTAACAAGCTGGGTGCATGTGTCCTTCCTTCCTTCCCGGGTATTGGGAGCAGAAAGCTGGGCTGGGACATCTTCCCATGGGCTGCTTGGCCAGGCTCTGGTTCCCATCCTGCTCCCAGTGAGCAGAGCACAAGCTGCCAAGCATCCACGTGGAGTTTGAGGCAGTTCTGGGCTAAATTAAACAACATGCTTGTCACAGGCTTTGGAAGTTTGCTTCTGGGATATTTGCATCAATCTGTTCCAATCTCTGCAGATGCAGCCTCGTGCTTTGGCTGCTGGTGAGCACCAACCCCGTGCAGGAAGGTGGCAGTTCCATCCACCCTCCTCCAGGTATCCCTGGAAAAGTGAACAAGTAGCATCCTCCTCTGCTATTTGTGCCTTTTTCTAGTCTTGTCAGGGCTTTTCCTCTCACACTAATTTAATTCCAAGGCTGCCAAACCAGCTGTGCTGCCATGGGGGAGGTGATGCTCAGTTCTCAGGGTCAGGCTCCATCCTTGGCAGAGGGTTGCTGCCCCATCATCATCATCATCACCCCCATCAAGGCATCAGCACACACTTGGCACCTTCTGCTCTCCCTGGGGGTGGCACACTGCTGGCCCCATCCCTTGGTCCCCATCTCTTTATCTCCTTCTCTGCCCAGCCATGGGGAAGGGAGAGGCTGGTGGGTGGGAAGAGAAGGAGGGTGCAGCTCTCAGACTGAGCCCCTAACCCACAGAAACAGGACTCAGCTGAGAGCACACAGCTGGGGAGCTACTTACACCTTGTGCCCCGAGCTCCCACCTTCTCCTCAAACAGGGCCAGAACCTGAAAGTTCTGGGAGGGTTTTTTTGACCCAGCAAAATGCTCCTCCCCAAGCTGGACACATCCATGCCACCATCCTTGAGCCTGGTGTGTGGTGATGGAGTTTTTGTCTCCAGACACAGCAGAGCAGAAGTGCCCCAGCCCTGGTTCCCCTCCCTGCACGATGAGATGGAGTGGAAAAGACACCCGAGACTTTGCTGTACATTCATCTGTCTCATGGGAGCTCTGCTGAGTGTCTTGGTCTTTCTTTCAGTGCCTTAAGCACCCTTCTTCCAAAAGGCCACGGTGTAAGAGAGTACATTTTAAAACTTAATTTCCCCCAGTTAATGACCCCCAGTCCCTCAGCACGGCAGCTGCAGCAGGGAGGCACCAAGGAGTGCTCCTGGGCTGGCACTGCTCCCCAGCAGCTCCAGAGAAAAGGATTCAGCTAAAGGGCTTTGACCTTATATTTGAATGCAGAATTAGCACTCTGGTAAAGGTTAATGAAGAGAAGAAGAGAGGATTTTTGACTGAAATCCTTCTGCACTGGGCTTTGAAAGGTGGAGGTGTCTGGGCAGGCGATGAGCTGGAATCTGTCCCCTTGTGCCAGGGCCCCTCTGCTTTCCTCTGCTCCTGGGAGCCCCCAGCACAGCACAGCACAGCAGCTTCCTCTCAGGGCTTCAGTCTCTTCATTTGTCTGACAAACTCTCATCTTGAAATACAATATTTTTTTTTTCTTTGCTTCCTCATCAAGTTGCTGCTTGCTGGCAGTAATTATTTTCCCGTATGGTGAAATGTGCAGTGATTACTGTTAGGCTCTGCATCCTAACACTGTCCCCGTTAGCACAAGTCTCTCTCATGAGCACTGACAACCAGGGATCTGGCCAATTCAGGCACAAAACAAACCAACATCTCCCCTGCCCAAGACTTAGACAATTTGTAATTCTTCTCCCACCCAAAAACCATTACATCATTGCTGTACATGGCAAACAACAACAGTAAATACTGGGATGGGCTCTCAAAATCAATTCCGAGAATCAGGGCTGTTACAGTTTAATAATCAATTAATAATTGTGTACTTCATCAATTTAAATGGTTGTGTTCAAGACTTTTCTCATTAAAGGCATTTTACCTGTACTTAGAGCTCACACCATTAGCAACACCTGAGGGTTGTGAAAAGTTCATTAGTATTTTGGAACTAACTTTCATTAGTTTATTGTGGAAATAAACCCCTTCCCACTTTCCTTTAGGCAGAAAAGCCCAAAATCCAAACCCCACCACCCCCATTATGGTGCTGGTGTTGTTCAGAACCAGGCCAGCTGCACACTCAGCATCAGAGCCCTTGGAAGGGGCAATAAGAATGAAGCAAGTCTAGGAAAAAAACCTCACAGAGTTGTTTGTATTTGTCAAAAACAGGGAGAAGCCACCTGAAAACAAAACCCACACCTGCTGGAGGTAGTGAGACAGATCTGTGGGTGATTATCCCTCTGCTATTCGAAAGATTGCTATTAATGTAACTCCCAGCTCCATTCAGTGCAGCTGGGGCACCAGCCTGGGGGATCTGGAAGGAATATTTATTGACTCTGGAGTAGAAGGGGTTTGTGCTCCTGGGTGTGAGGATGACAGCTCCTCTGTCACCAGGCACAGGGGTTTGGCTGCAAACCCACGGCCCCTGGCAGAGCTGAGGTTTGAGGACTGGTGACCAAAGGGCAGAGGCCACAGGGAGATGATAAAATGAGCCAAGGGAAGGGCTGGGAGGGGGCATGCTCAGCCCCTGCCCCCCAGGAGGCATCCTGGGAATAGCAGGAATAACATCCTGTTATAGAACCATGGAATCATTTGGGCTGGGAAAGAGCTTTGGGGTCACTGAGTCCAAGCCTTCCCCCAGCAGTGCCCAGGCCACCCCTGCCCCATGTCCCTCAGCACCACATCTCCAGGGGCTGAAACCCCTCCAGGGATGATGGGGACTCCAGCCCTGCCCTGGGCAGCCTGGGCCAGGCCCTGACAACCCTTGCCAGGCATTGAGAAATTGTTCCCCAGCTCCAACCTCAACCTCCCCTGGCACAACTTGAGGCCCTTCCTCTTGTCCTATCCCTTGTTCCTNTCGTGTCCTGGTGCCAAGAGCCCAGCTGGGAGCTGCCAAGAGCGGCAGATGGATGTGGGAATGGAGAAAAACTTGGGAGATTTTGGTTTTTTTTTTTTTTCTAAAAGGTTTTGTTGTTTTTTTTCTCAAGGCTTTGAGTGAAGCTTTGTGTGTGGGTGAGGAGCCCGGGGGTGGATTGGAGGAGGGTTTGGGTTGGAAAAAGACCTTTCAGATCATTCAGTCCAACCCTGCCCCGTGGCCCTCAGCTCCAGGGCTTGGGAATCCTGCCAGGGCTGGGGATTCCACCTCTGGGAGAACCCTTTCCAGGGAGAAATTCTTTCCCCAATTCCAACCTCAACCTCCCCTGGCATTCCTCTTGTTCCTGGGGGGCAGAGCCCGACCCCCCCTGGCTCCAACCTCCTCTGGGGGGGTTGCAGAGAGCCAGAAGGTCTCCCCTCAGCCTCCTGCTCCAGGACCAACACCCCTTCCCTGCAGACTCATCACCAACCTTCCCCGAGAGGAGGGAGGGGAACAGCTCCCCAGGAGGAGCCCCCAGCTCTGACTCAGTGATGTCTGTAAATGATCCAAGCCCTCCTGCAGATGTGCTGCATTAAACCAACCTAACCCAAACCCACACCAAGTAATAACCCCCAAAACTGCCTGCCTGCTCTCCTGTGTTCTGAGTCATTGCTGCAGAATACTACAGGAATATTATTTTTGTAAGAGGGAACAATTTGCTAAATAAGCCACCTGTTAAATAAACACTCCCACTCTCCAAATATTGTTATTTTGTTTTCCAGACTATGCACAATCTGGATTTATTTTAGATGAAAAAACATAATCACTGAAGTAAAATAAGCCCCCAAAAAACAGTATTTTGACTATTTGAAACCATCCATCTTGTGTGCACATCTGCTCCTTTGCAAGCTGGCAGAGCTCTTGCATTAAAAGGGAATCACAGCCACTTATTCAGCCTGGAGGTAATGAATTCCCATCATCAGCCCCCAGCAGCCTGCACCCTGGAACTTCCTCAGGCCCTGAACTGTCTCTTACCCACCTGGCTTCACTTTCCACACTCCAGATCCTCTCACAGGGACAAATCCCCAGCCAGGGGGCTTTAACAAAGCTGACACAGGAGCAGAGTTCAGCTCAAGTTTCATTACACCATCACTTTTTTCATGCTCTAAAAGCCAAGTTCAGCTTTATCCCACCTCAAGCCTGGCTGCAGAGCCTGCTGCAGGCACCTAGCCTGGGCACTTTAGCCCTGAGGACTCTCCTCTCCCACCTCAGCTCCAGGAAAACACCAGATTAGTTCCACAGGATACATGTCCTCTCAATTAAAAAAAACAAAAACAACAAAAGAAACAAACCAAGGAATATTCTATTTCAGTTGAAGTGGATCTGCAGCCATCATCTAGTCCAGCATTAAAGATGTGGGCCTCCAAGAACCCTTAAAATCTGTTGGTAGTGGCCAGGAGAGGTGACAAACCCCCCCCATGCTGGCAGGGTGTGTGTGCAGACATCCAGCAAATGCTGTCACAGGGATGCTGCAGCACAGAGGGAGGCTTGGGGCCCAGGGGGGATGTCCTGGCCCACCCCAGGTGGTACCAGCAGACCCAGTTAGCCTGGGGAGACTCCTTGTCCCTGCTTTAACCTTTGTGCACCCTGTTTGGTGGTGTCAGAGCACAGTGGTGGTGTCCTGCTGGCAGCAGAGAGGGGCAGGGGATGCACTGGGAGATGGGGACAAACTGCAGGCACAGAGCTGGACAGAACTGCTTTTCCCAAGCAGCCCCATTATATCCCTCTTTGTCCCAGAGAGCCCTTGTGGGAATCATTTGGCATGGTCACACCTCTCTCCTTGCTCTGTGAAACTCAGCACCCAGCAACTTGGCTCCATCACCTTCAGCTGATACTTTTCCCCATGCACTGTGAATAACACAGCAGCAAAATCCTCCATGCAAGTCTCAGACTCTGTCCTTAAAATGAACCCACAGACAAGACAAATTCACTTTTCACCCAGCTACAGCCTTTCTTGTATCTTTTTTTTTTTTTTTTTTTTTTTTTTTTTTTTTTTTCCCCAAGTGGTTTTATGCCTCTTGACTCTAATGGAGATCCTTAGATATTCACAATGCCTGTATTGCTCATTTCACTTCAAATGCAGCTCACAAATTAATGGTGCCCGGTGATTAGGCAGTTAAATCCCCACCAAAAAAAAAATTTAAAAAACTTCTAATGCTTCTCATCTGAAGGTATTACACTGTAATACATGTTAAAGATCTGTTAATAATGAAGAGGCTTTAATGAGAGCTGGTACATGCACTGAGCAGGCACCCAAGGAACAGAGGCTCCTGTCCAGTTTGCTGCCCACACCTCTGGGTGTGGTTCCTGTTCCCAGCATCACATCCCCCTGCACGGCAGCACAGGGCACACAGCAGTGCCTCAGAGGGAGCAGAGGACCCAGACTGATCTGAGCTGTTTGATAGTTATCAGGGAAGACAGACAAAGACTTTTCATACCTCTGCCTAGTGCACAAAGAACTTGGTCGTTTGGAAACACTGCAATGCCTGGCACAGAGAGGGAAGCAGGGAGAGAGCTCCATCCTTTTCAGACAGAGCCTTTCCCCACCTCTCCATCTCACCTCTTCCCATAAGGAAGTCCAGGACTTGTTCCACTCAAAGAACAGACTTCAATTTTCTGTACTCATGTCAGGGCAGCATTAAATATTAAAGCAAGACATTAAAATTTCAAAGAACCTAAATTAAACCTGAGGTATTCGAAAATAAGTGTCCCTGAATATTTAATATGGAAGATTTAGTAATTAACTTCAGAAATCTCACACATTAAGAGTATGAGGAGCTACCTGGAAAAACCTGTGACCAACACAGTGGCCTTTGTTTGCAACCTGCACACCTGATCCCACGTGCATGGGCAGCTTTGGGACAGAGCTCTGGACCAGCACAGGAGCTGGCCCAAACATCTCAGGGCAGCTGGGGGGGAAGGGGACATTTGTAAACCAGGTAACAGAACAATTCACATGAGGATGTCTGAGCTTGGGAAACCATTCTGCACTAAAATGGTCCTAGAAGGTGTAAAAGTCCCCTTCTCTGGAGATACTCAAACCCTGCCTGGCTGCACTCCTGTGGGATGTGCTCTGGCTGATCCTGCTTTAGGGGGAGAGCTGAGCAGATGATCTCTAGAGGTCCCTTCCAACTCTGATCATTCTGTGATTATGTGAAAAACTAGCACTTAAGATGGTGAAGAGGTGTTCCTGGTTTAGCTGTAAGCTCAGTGCAGCAGCAGGACCAGCAGCAGATACCTCTCCTCCCCGAGCATCCCCTCTGCTCCAGCCAGACCCTGTCCTCCTCCACAGCCTCTGCCTTGGTCAGCACACCAGGCTGGTGGGGACACAGCCAGGGGGATGGGGAAGGGCTCAGCCCCCTCTGCTGACCTGTCCCTGGGGCAGCTGTCTCCCAGGGATGGATTTCAGCAGAGCTCATGAATGAAGCTGAGCCAGGTGAGGGCTGAGGCCCAGGGACAGAGCCATAGGGCACTTTTTTCTCCCTCCACCTAAGTTCCTAGGGCTGGAACAGATCCAGCTACCACGTGCTTGGTAGAGATTTAAAGCATTGTATAGGCAGTAGGATTTATTCTTCTAATGGTACACGTTTGTATAAATGGAAAGTTGCTTTAAGTCGGTGGTATCCTGAACTTTTAGTGCTCTCAGAGAATTGGAGCACAGAAAATAAGTCCAGAGATGTGCACACATGTGCTGCCCAGCCCACCTACAGAGAAGGGGGATCCTGAGCTGAAGCCTCTTGTGCCTGTAGAAATCAGAGACCAGAGGAAACAGAATAGAAAAAGTTGGTTGTTGCCTTCAGCCACTGAAGAGGTTTTAAATGCCTTCCCAAAGTGGAGTGTTGATCCACAGTGAGAGGCAGGAGAGAACCAGCAGGGTCAGTGGCACAGACTGTCAGTTAAGGTTCACAGTGTCTGGTGGCAGCAAATGCCCACAGAAAAACCACTGAATTAATAACAGTAAAGAAAGTCATCAGCCTTGCCATGGGTGACACTAAATAATTACCTGCCCTCCAAACTTCACAAGTATTGTGCTGCAAACCACCAGGGCTCCAGTTCCTGTGCTGCAGCTCGGGGGGTACCTGGGAGCACCCCCTGCCCCCAGGACAGGAGTTTTGGTGATTCCTGCTGATTTACAGGACTGATTTTTCAGGGTTTGCTCAGGCACTGCAAGGTTCACCTCAGCAAAACGTCAGCTTAGGGCTGGAGGGGAAGAGAAGGGGCCCCAGAAATAATTCAAATAGAGTAAGGAATGGAAGAAAAATCAGTCTGCATGGCAGGTGTGCCAGTGGGGCTGACAATGGGATCCGAAAGCACAAGGAGACTCCTGGTTTGCTGGGAAGGAGCACCTGGCTCCCAGCTCCCTGCATTCATTTCTGCTCAGTTTCATGTCAGGACACAACAAGCAGCCAGCTAGAGCCCAGAGAGACACCAGGCTGGGACTGCAGTGCCAAGGACTGCTGTCACCCTGGCAGTAACCTCAGGAGGCACTGATGAGGACCACAGAAGATCAAGTCAAGCAAGGACCCAGCAGGCTGGTGGTGAATCTTCCAGAGCCTCCCCAGTTTGTCCCCAGTACGCCCCCCACAGAGCAGGGCTCTGTCACCATGCCAGGGGCTGCAGGAGTGCTGACAAGCAGCCTGGGCAGCACCAGGACACCCACACACTGCACAGGGACAGCAGCCACTGCGGTCCCCCAGCTGCCATTTGCACACTGTGGGGAATTAATTCATCCCTCACGAGCCATGAGAGTGAGAAAACAGTTGTCTGACAAAGGCAGCAGCCCTAAAAAATGACATGATCTTTTACCCTGCTGACTCAGTCAAGAGAATGACACAGGCTGGAAAAGGCATTGGTCTGAGTCCCTACTCTGGTGCTGCCTTCAGAAAGGGGCAGAGGCAGAAATCAGAGCAGAACAAAGCCTTGGAGGCATCAGGATTCTGCCATGCTGCAACAAGTAACAGATGACTTGATCTGAACCTTCATTTTCCTAAAATTGGCTTCAAAACAAAGAGTTTATCATTTGTGAGCTGAGCCATTTGTTTATGCCCCTTTCTCCTTGGCTCCTGGGTGGTGGGCAACTCTAGTTTTATTTTGCACAAAGTTCTTCACTAATATTCATCCATAATCATCAACAAAATAACTTAATATATTGTAGGCGACTATAATGACAGTAACTGCTGTGTAGGAGGCATAATATATGCTTCATTGTCAAGGCTTGCATGCTGAATTAAATACCCTATTCTGGTCAAATGCTAATACATCCTCTGAGCACTTCTCCATAAACAGAGTTTTAAAACGTAGTAGAATAAAGAGGTGATGTGAATATTGAAATAATCCAAGAGCCAGGGCTGTTGTTCTGCAGCATCTTGTGTGATAGCAGCACAGGAAAAACCAGTCAGGATGGTACCAGTGCCCCCTAAGCATGGTACACCTGGCAGGATGTGAGCAGTCTGTCTGTCTGTCTGTCTGGGAGGTGTCCCAGCTGGCTGCCCTGCTGGAGCCAGGGTCATGTCACACACCACCCCTGGACCTGGATGAAAAGTTAGGTGAAGTACAGCCCAGGCTGGAGTTAAACCAAACCTCAGCACTTCCATCAGCTTGGAGCTCAGTTCCACAGCACCTCTGCCTCAAAGCTGACCTGACCTGACCATTCCTGGCAGCCCCTGTGCCACCTGCAAAAAGGGACAACCAGAAGGTGGCTCCCGTGGCTGCCAAACCCCACAGCTGCTGTAGGGCCTCGGGCTCAGCAGCCTGGGGTCCCAGCAGGCAGGCAGGGAGCAGCCAGGGCCCTCTGCTTCCAGCCTGCAGCCCCCCTGCCCCTGCCCCAGCCCGGGGGGCTCCACACCTCTTACACCCTGGCCACAACCCCGGGTCAGGACAGGGCAGGGCAGGAGGGGACTGTCCCCAGCACAGCCAGGCACCAGGGCTGGGCTGCCCAGATCCTTCTGACCTTCCCTGGGACAGGGCTGAGCAGGTCCCTTGGCTTTGGTAATTCCAGACAGCTTGCAACTATTGATTACCCCTCTCCCTGAGAGACTTGGGCTTTTTTCTCCCCCGTTTTACACTGCAGTGTTTGGGAAGCCTAAGGGATACAGGATCACATGGAGCCTGGAGCAAAAGTGCCCTGGCTGCTGGTGCATCTAACTTCAATTTCCATTCCTCTGCTTATGCAGGGAGGATTTTGCAGAGCAGTAAACAGCAGCACCCCACAAACCGCCTTGGTTCAGCACCATCTGTTCTTCCTTCCACAAATATATTTTCCTTGGTGATCCAGAGCAAAAGGCTTAGTACATTATCATATGATAAGACAATTTAAAAGAATAAATAAGTCCTGCAACATAAAGCTCAGTATTAAAAAAAAAAAAAGCCAAGATGGCAATAACACCAGAGTGATACTGCATATATTAGAGCTAAAAATAGAGTAGAAAAACAAAAGTACATCCAGACAAGTAATGAAAGCATGTTTTTAAGGTGATTTATTAGGAACTATGAAGCAGTCCTGGCTTTGTGCAGAGCTATGAGCAGTGAAATTGGAATAAATAATATTGCTGCATTAATAACTTGCTCTAAACCCACCTGTCTGTATAACATGCCCACTGATTGCCAAGGGAGGTCCATGATCTAAAGGACAGATTTTGTACAAAAGCTCAGTCTCTGTAACAAAAGAGCCAGGGTACAGAATGGGACCCTGTGAACATGGAGGGAGAGCAGGGGTGCTGCTCCAAGAGCCACTGTCCCCTTCCCAGGCAGGAGCTGCAGGGCCAGAACTAATGAGATTCTCAGTCAGAACTTTCTCCCACGTGAAACAACAGAGGGAATGAAGCTCCTCTTGTCCTTCTCTCTTCCAGTAGATCCCTGCCTGAGACACCCCAGAGCCAGACTGGGTGGCAGCATCCCGGAGCTCTGCACAGAGCTGCCTCATGCCTGGCTATTTCATTTGAAATTAAGTTTAAAAAAATAGAACAGAACAAACCCAGCAGCCCCTCCTGCCCACGTTCAGTTTTGATGTGCTGGTGGCTTTCCACAGCCCAGATGGCTAGTGGCCAGACACCACTTTGGAGTGTTGCAGAGGGGCTTCCCTCAGTTCTAACCCTTTGCTTTGCTGGCAGAGCATGGCAGGCTCAGTGCCCCCTTCCTGCTCTGATCTGCAGAGCTGGCAGTGTGAGTGATGGGCTGAGCAGCAGGAGGCAGCTGCAGTGCTGGTCCCTCCCCTGGCTGAGGAGGGGGGCTGGAGATGTGTCCCCACTCCTCTCAGCATTGACTCTCCTTTCAATCTCCTGTCAATACTTAGTGCTGGAGCTCCAAGGGGCTGGGTTGCCAATTGTCATCAGTGCCTTTTGTAAAGCAGCTTGCCCAGGCTTTTGAAGCTCAATTACAAGCACATTGCAGCAGACAGGATGCCTGCCACATTTTTATATGCTGAAAATAAATACATAAAATATGACAGAGTGAGACTTTCATTAGGAAGATACTTGCAGAGGAGAGTATAAAACATCCATTAGAAATCCTGTTACCAGCATTGGTCATTATGACAAGAGGGAAAACAGCTTTCCTAGGGATTTGATGTCTTTTTTCTTTTTTCCTTAATGGGTACTGCTCTTTCACCATCCCCAGCAGACAATGCTGTCTATTAACATTTACTCAGCAGTTACCATTTTTGTATTTCATCATCACCATAGTGAGTCAAACAATGTGCTCCACTCCTGTATCTTCCCTTTGATAAATACAGATGAAGATCTGGCACCAGGAGGAGCCCCTGCTCTGTCACACCCCACGCGTTGCCACCTGGGGAAACCTGGCTCATTCAGTCCTGCACCCCACCCAAGAAAACCAAAACAAAACCCCCCACTACCTTAAAGCATCAGCAAACAAGGTTTTGCACAATAGTTGATTCTCAAGTTTTTCTTCAGCAACAAAATGCAGTATTTGGGGGACCCCATGGAGATGGGAGCCACCCCCCAAGGATGATCCAGCCCCAAGGCAGAGCCAGCTGGGCAGGGCTGGTGAGGACCCTGTAAGGCCAGAGCTGTGGTCACAGGAGGCTCAAGTACATCCATCAACACCTCCCTGCTGCATTCCATTTGCCTCCTGTGTGCAGGGCAAAGTCACCTGCAGCAGATTTAAATGCAATGCCAATCCAGCTGGGCTCTTTGCAGCTTCATTTGACCTCTCTGGACCAGGGGCCAAACTCCACGAGAAGGGAATGAAGCAAGAACACAGGAGGAAAACTTGTCCCCATGAGGACAGTCAGGGACTGGAATGGTCTCCCAGGGGAAGCAGTGGATTCCCCCAGTTTGGGAAGTTTGAAGTCTCAGCTCCAGGGGGTGACCAGATGATCCTTGAGGTCCCTTCCAACCTGGCATCCTGTGACTCTGTGAGAATCAGCCCAGACATTTCCAATAAAAGCTGGGGTAGCAAATCAATGAAAAGGGTCTGAATTATTTCTACTTATACAAAACAAGCAGTCGATAGGATGAGTTCTGTTAGAGACAGGCTAAAGCTCATTTCTAGGACAAGAAGAATGAATTATGGACACAGTAAAGCTTCTCTAACTCTTTTTGTGTTACAGAGCAGGTCTAATATATAATAACATGGTGTGTTTTGCATTATACCCAGGGAGCAGCCTTGTCATCTGTGTTAAACTGATTTGCATAAGGGGTTAGGATATGAAGCCCATATTCACAACCTAATCTCCCTGTTAGCTTCTAAGAGCTTAAAAAAAAGCTTGACAGATAAACCCCAATCTCAGCTATCAGGCTCCAGCTCTCGATTACACGGCTCAAAAAACAAGATCAAAGCAGAGGCATAAGCAAAGTCACAGTGGTGCTAATGCCTCCCTTTCAAAAAAATTAATGCAGCTGGGAGCAGAGCTGCTGCAGGTTACAGAGCTAAAGCTGATCCTAAGCCAGGTGCAGGAGCTCCATCCTGGCAGCACCCTGCAGCCAGCGGGTGCTTCCCATGGCAGTCCTGATTCCTGGGCTGGGGATGGAGCTGAGCCATGGGATGGAGCTGAGCCATGCTGCCTGTGGTCTCCTCTCCCCAGTCCCAGGCAGGCAGGGCCCCTGCTTGGGCAGCTTTGATGTGTTTGACCTTTACCTGCTGTCAGGTTTGGGGTTTCACCCTCAGGCTGGAAGCAGCAGGGCTGGGGAGGGGAGGGCTGGAGGCTGGCAGGGATCACCCAGCAGGGCTCTTCCTCCTCTTCCTCCTCCACTCAGGACAGCATTCAGCAGCAGGATCACAGCTCTGGTGGGCAAAGCCACCGAGCAGGCAAATAAGGTTAAAAGCAGCATTAAGGAGCAGGGAGGGGAAGCCTGCCAGGACTCAGCTGTGTGGAACATCAAGGTTCCATGTCAGCTGCTGGGGGTAAAGTACACATCTGGACAATCCTACACCCATGGAAACCTGATCAGTGCCATGGGGTAACACCTCCTCCCTCTGGAGGTGGGAGATGAGGGGACAGGTGGGGTGCAGAGCCTTCTCGGGTGGCACTGTCCCCAGGAACCAGCCTTGCCATTTCACCCCATCAGGGACACCTGAGCTGGAGACCCCATCTCCACCACCTCACCCCTTGGGGGCAGATGGAAAAGTTTTTTGGTGTCCCTACTCTTTCCCATGAGGGTAAAAATGGCAGAGGTTGCCCAGGGAGGGGTTGAGGCCTCATCCCTGGAGATGTTCAAGGTGAGGCTTGAGGAGGCTCTGAGCACCCTGATCTGGGTGAGGGTGTCCCTGATACTGCAGGGGGTTGGGCTGGAGGAGCTTTAGTGGTCCCTCTCAACCCAAATCACTCTCTGATTCCATTTGACAAACTGCAGTGAAAGTCCCTGCACACTGACAGAGGGAGCTGGGGCTTTCCTGCTGATGCAGCACAGTCCATGGGATTCCCAGGCAGAGGAGTCTGAGCAAATGTGGACTGAGAGTGTTTATTAAAATAGGCCTTAAAAAAAAAGCAAAGAAAAACCAGGTGGAAAGAATTCAGGATGGGGATAGCCAGGCTTTGTCCCTTCTGTTGATTCATGGGACCCCTTTATAGCACATTGCCTTTGAAAATCTGAGAGGGGGGGCCATTTTGCCTAACATTGATGAATGAAAACAAATGGTTTTCCATTCATTTGAGTATCTTTAATGTTAAAAAACAAAACAAAACAGAACCAAGAACTTTTTCCAATTCAGCAAAAATTTTTCAACAGCTATTCTTTCTATTGTAAAATAAACTATTGAGGTGGCTCCATTACTGGAAAATATGTAAAAGAGGGGAAGTCAGCCTGCAAGGGGAGGTGTTGGGCTCCCATTCAGGGGCTCAGTAAGACAGAGAAGTTAACAGTAAGAAACGCTAAAGCATTCCCAAGAGCAGCCCTGTCTGCAGGGAAGGCACACACTGCCTGTTCCCCTCCCTGGACACCCAAGCTGGAAATCAAAGCCTCCAGACAGGATGGTGTCTGCAGAGGGCACCCAGACACTCACCCCAGCTGCTCCAGAAACCTGCCCTTTCATACAAGGACCCCAAACCTCAGCTTAGTTTAGATTAAGTAAATTTGTTCTGATTGTACTGATGATCAGACTGAACCAAAAACCAGCTCTGACAACCTACTTGTAATGAATTTCAGATGGGTGAACACTCAGCTGAGGTACTGGCAAATGTCAGCAAATAACACTGGATTTTATGCCAAATGAAGTAGCAAGCAAAGAAAAGCCAACTCCTGCCCGTGTTTGTGCATGGGCAGCTCCCTCACCAAGCAGTTTGTTGCCTAAATTACACAGTAAATCCAAGAACTTGGAAGTGTTTCTGTACAATGTGCCATTCACAGAATTTCAGAGCCAGATTTCACATTATGGATGACACCCATCACACCTTTATCTGTCTTCTGCTGATGAAATTTCTGCTTTGAACCCAGCATACAGCACCTGTGTCAAAAGATCAGCTCCCGTGTTTGTTTGCTTTCTAGCTTGCTTAGAGCTGAAAGCACCATAAGCCAAGTGAATCCAAGGAAACATAATTCATCACAGCACAGTGCTCACCCCTGCACTGCTGGGGAAAAAAAACCCAAAAACACCAAACCACAAACCACCAAACAGATTCCCGTGACAAGTGTGAACCCAACTGCATCAAATTCCCTTTAAACCTCATCCATCACAGCTCAGAAAGCTCCTTCCTAAAGCTGCTCCAGGGCTGAGGCACTGGGAACAGCCCTGGCTCCAGCAGCAGGCAGGTCAGAGCATCCCTCACCCCAAATCTGTCCCCATCCCAGTCCAAGCCTGACAGAGTCACCTCGGGGGTCCAGGAGGAGCCCAGGAGCTGGGCTGGGTGTAAGGCAAACTGTGGCCTTTCCCCTCTGGGTGGCCACTAGCCCCAGAGAAGATAAAGCCATCTCATGACAGTAAATGCACACAGGGGAGATGACTGAATTGCTTTTCCCTGTGTTCACGTTGCTTCTGTTAAGGATTGTATTTTCTTCCAGAATCAGGTTGCCAAGGTTGTACATTGTGGTACCTTGAGAAAGGGATACTTATATAAATATATATATTACTCTTGTTTATTCATTTCTAAGTACATCACCTTGAGATGACAGGACACAGCAAGGGTTTAGTTTTTAACAAGTGGTTTACAGTAACTAGATTAAACAGATGCCTTATTTATTGAGGACTGAAGTTTGGTTTTTTTGGAGAAACAACCCCCTCTCCACATGTCCCAGAAGAAATGCTGGCAGGGGATGCTCTCCTGGAGGGGCCCAGGCAGGAAGGGGGTTTGTGGAAAGCTGTCCTGGCAGCAGGGTGGGACAAGGAGCTGGTGGCTGAAAGGAGCCTTGAGATACCATCCTGGGAGGATGCTCCTGGACCCCAGGGCTGGGCTGGCTCCTCCACATCCCATGGGAGCCAGGGGGCTGGGCACCAGGAGGGAAGAACATGACAAGAACAATGCTGCAGCACGTGGAGTATCTGTCTCAGTACCCAGGCAGGTCTTCCTCTTTGCAATTAAAGAAAAAGCCTCTTTAAAATAGATGGGTTTGGGGTTTTTTTTTCTGAAGTAGCTCAGTAACTTCCCTGTAACCTTACTGCTGTACAATGGGGAGGGAGAAAAGCACTTTTCCACCACTTTGTTCCTTAGGTTAACACCAGAACTTTTCCCAGGATTAAAACATAGTGATATTTTCCTACCTTTCCAAAATTAGTTTAACCTGAAGTCAGAGTCTGTAATGCTTTCCAAATCTCAGCTCCAGCCTGGAGGGACCAGTTATTTATTTCCTGCATCTGTTCTGCTGAACAAAGGGCCCTTGGTATTCCCTGGGGAAGCTCCCATGGGCAGGAGCAGGGGGGGTGCCTGCCAGGCTCCTTCCCACAACTTTCCTTTTCCCCCCTCTTCTCCTCTGGTACTGAGGGAAATGTAAGAGCAGTGCAGGGCCAAGAGCTGGTGGCCCTGGGGTCAGACTGCCAAGCCATGTGGGTTTTGTTCTGGCTGCAGGAACATCCTTCCAGGGGGGTGAATTGCAGATGTGAAGACAAAGGAAGAGCCAGCCATGAATCAGTGCTTACCACTCACCAGAGTGGAACCAGGACAAACCTGACAAGGCCAAACTCTTAAGGGTGTACAGCATTTGATGATGCATGTAGTATTTTTAGTAGCAACAGACTATGGCATTTGAGGGCTGCAGCCTAGTAGGATATACCAGTGTTTCTTGCTTCTATGTAATATTTTGTATGGGGTTAGAGAAGATGGCCTCTGTCGTGCATTGTTTGTGAAATGTTTCTTATCCCAGAGAGGTGTATGATGTAAAATACGTCAGTGAAAAGTGTATATTTTATGTGAGAGGAAAATACATTTTAATAAAGGTAAAGCTCTGTTAGCTGTAAAAATGGCAACTGTTCAAGTGTACAGTAACTTCTTACTAATGTATGAAAATCTGTGATATTTTTGATTTGATTGTATTTGTATTGCCCAAATAAAACATTTTGGCTGTATTGTTCCTAACTGTTACTTTTTTTTCTTTTTAAAGGGGGGAAAGGGAATTTATGTCTCAATAATGTACTGCATTCAGGAAAAAAAAAAAAAGGGAATTATTGAATTTTCTGGGTGGTGCCTGTGGTGAATTAACCAGTACCCCTGGGTGAAAGATCACTTTCTAGATGCGTTTTTCTGCACATTACTTTTCTTGCCATTAAACAGCAATGTGCTGAAGAGCACAAGCTTTCAGCAGAGAGCTTGTGGTAGAATAAGGCTAAGAGGCCTCAGAGGACTCAGTGAAGGGTCCCCTGCAGAGGCAGAACTTGAGCTGAGATGCAGTGTATCTGGTGATGGTGGCATTTAAGCCATCGTAGCCTTTTTCTCTTACATTGTTCTTCTGTAAGGAAAGATATAAAACTGAAGAGATTTGAATGTTTCTGCAGAAGTAGAACAACAACATAACAACAGGTCTTAGGAAGCCACTCTCATTTCAAGAGGGTCTAAAACTGTTGTAGGAACATTTGCATGCTCAGGAACTGCTTCACCTGGCACTGAACTGCAGCTGCCTGGGGGGTAAAAGACATTGAGAGGAGAGGAACAGAGCACCCAGTGGCAGCTCAGGAGACAGGATGAAGAATATCACAATAACTGCAGACTGCTCTGCTGGGACCTTATGGCAGAGATGTGGGAAGGAGGTTGCACGCTGAGATATGCAGGACCCCAGGAGATGCTGAGCAGCTGCATCCCAAGAGTCTGGCTTGATAAATGGATAGTTCAGAGGGAACAGGCAAACTCAATACAAACACAGGGATCAGCACAGGATCTGAAGGTGGTGATGCTGCACTCTCCCAAGCAGTTCTACATTTGATAGATGACAATAAATTATTGGCATGAAATACAGCATTAATTACATCTGGGAAGTGATACACAAAACTGTCAGCATTCATTCCTGCAGCATCTTTGGTCTGGCCACAGAAGGCTGAAGGGTTCCTGCACCAAGCCTGGTGGCAGAGCAGCTCCCACTACAGTGGCTCTCTTTAAGATTGATCAAAAGCAGAGATGTTAATCATGGGGATGTCAGTGGAGGGTTCTTTAGAATCTTCATTTGGTGGAAAGAGTCTTCTCTGGATCAAATCCCATAGTTTCTGCCTGGACAAGGTCACCTTGTGAAGACACCTGAGGTGGAATCAGCCTGAGGAAGGCAGCTCAGCCTCCTCACTGGCCAGCCCAGGAAAAGCTGATGCTGTGTGCCATACACAGCACCCTGTGAGCCCTCCTGCCAAGGGCTGGGGAGCTGAATCCCAGATGTGCTCCTGCTAACAGCATTACAGCAGCCCCGAGAATTAATTTGTCTGCAAGTTAATGAGTAGAAAATAAAAATATATTGTCACAGGCAACAACAAAAATATTTATCTAAACACCCAATCTCTCCAATTGTCAGGTTTATTTTACTCCTTTTCCAGTGCTAATGGGTGGTGTCAGGCTGCTGATTTCAGGGAGAAGCACGGGGTTTATTTTCCGGATCTGAATCAGATGATGTCTTCATTTAATTCTGTTTGGTTTTCCCAGAGTGCATTCACCCTCACCTGCTGAATGGAGTCTGCTCAACTACAGCAAGGGAAAACAAATTGAATTTTAATCAGAAGGTTTCTATTCTGATCACTGCCACTTTCCTTTCACTTTATAGTTACCAATAAAATGTTAAAGAGAGTAACACCGATGGATTTATTTTGATTGATTGCATCTGCCCACTCTCTTGCATTTTAAGGTAGCTCATTACTGTACATTCAAGAACTTCATTTCTTAGCACATGTAATAAGCCTTAAACTTCAGAAAGCTAATTGGCTCAGCTGGCATTTCTGTGCCTTAGCTGAAAAGCCAATAAAAAAGCAAAAAAAAAAGAATATTAATAGTTCCTACTTGGTAAAGATAAAGCATAAACTGGCTGCTGAGCTTAATTAATACATGGAAAGCAAAGAATGTCACCTTAAAAACATGTCACCATTGGATTAAAGACTAGCTTGCAACCTCTCTTTTTGTGTGCCCCCACACATTTACTCTTCACAGCCTTACAGACTCCTCACCTCTGAGCACACTGTGAGAAAGAGACAACAACTTGTACCTTCAATCCTGGGGCAGTGAAAAGTGTACAGAACACTTTAATCATCATCTTCTACTAAAGCATGCTCTCTAACAACTGTCCTTACTAAACATGAAATTTATGCCTTGATTTTTCTCAAAGATATTTGCAAATGGAGAATAAAAAGACAACCCATGGCAGTGTGGGCTTTGAGGATTTTTAGTGGTGATAACTAAAATACAGTAGCTTGAACACCTCGGTTGAGAGCGAGTGAAATGTTGACAAAGCATCTATCTGCCCCCTCTCCAGTGCTTCCATGGGGTGTCACAGGACAGGAGTCTCCAGACATGGAGGAGGAGACTCACCCAAAACACAACCCATAGTAGGGTTAGGCTAAAATAAAGTTCCCAGAATTGCCATGGCTGGAAAAGACCTCCAAGTTCACCACATCCAACAGTCAAAATCAGCTCCCCCCCAAAAATAAATATCTATAACACCATGCCCACTGGAACACGTCCTCATCTCCATGGGGTTTAAATCCCTCCAGGGATGGTGACTCCACCACCTCCCTGGGCAGGTTGTTCCCACCCCTGACTGCTCTCCCAGTAAAGAAACTCTTCCTAATATCTCATCTGGTTCCCAGCCTCACATCCACCTGGGAATGCCAACTAGGATCTTTTATGGGATATTTGATTTGCTTGAACCAACTCAGGCTTCATTAGCTGCTGGTTTTTTCCCCAGTGAGAGGCAGTGGTAAATCCCACACGAGACTTTTGTCACTGTGTCTGATAAATGCAGCCTAGAGCCCTATCTTTTAATAAGCACAAATCTTGCTGCTACACCATTTTCTTGTTCTTTCTTAAGAAAAAAAAAAAAAACTGCTGATGTCTTGTATACCCCACTCCATTTTTAACTTTGTTGGTAGAAACACTCATTTTTCTAAGATAATCGAGTAGAAAGAGGGTTGGGGGGTTTTTTTAAGTATAGAAAATGAAAGAACAAAAAGCACAAAAGAAAGTTTGTCTTGATGAGCTGCCTTGTTTCTGAAGAACCCCCCTATCAAACAGGAGGCAAAGGTTGCTCTGGGGGTCATCACAGCTCACATGCTGCAGGGGGGAAGTTCTGATGAGTCCTCTCTGCCACCCAGTGCCAGAGGTCACCTCTTGACAGCATCTTTCCCTCTCCAGTGCTTTGGAGCCTCATGATCCAGGAGCTCTGCAATGCTCAGCCACTTCACCACCACAAAATGTGTACCTTCCCCTCCCCTTCCTGCTGCTGAACTGCCAGGGAGCTGCCTCTTAAAATGGGAGCTCCCCAGGGCACCTTTGTAGGACAAAGATGAGCAGGATGAAAGTTGTTCTTCACTGCAAGCAGCCTTTGGGGTCTGTTTTGCAGAGAACACCAGTGGGATTGTACATTTACATCACCCCTTGAACACAGGGCAGAGATAAAGCCTTGGGGACAAGCAGCCAGTCCCCTCCCTGTCACCAGGATCAGCCAGACACTGAGCTGGGCTCACCTCTTGCCCTTCCCTGGCACTTCTGCTGTGCAGTAGCACTGGGGCATCCCCAGAGGTAGCCCAAGGCTCACAAGGTTAGGGCTTCCTTGGTTGGGAGGAGAAGCAGGTGACATCACCCAGTGTCACACACCAGTGTCACCAACACAAAGCAGTCACACGAGACCACACAAGGCTCTGATCTAAGTTCTCACCACTTGGCATTTGAGCTGACAGCAGGAGGGCTCTGGCACCAACACCCCTCACATGGCTCCTCCTGGCACAACTCCAGGATGACTCAGGAGCCACAACACCCATCAGCACCCTGGGAATGAGCGGACTTTTCTGCATCTGAACCACCACACCCATTGGTTGTTAGGGAGAAATTCATTGCTGTGAGGGTGCTGAGCCCCTGGTTGCCCAGGTTGCCCCCAGAAGCTGTGGCTGCCCCATCCCTGGCAGTGTTGAAGGTTGGATGGGGCTGGGAGCACCCTGGGCTGGTGGGAGGTGTCCCCTGAGGTAGTTTTGTAACAGATCTTAATTCATCATCATAACTTTGAACACAAGAGCATTCCTGAGGCAGCTGTTACTAGTGCTGAGTCCCTCTCACTTGCCAGGCTGAGGCACCAAGAAGAACAGACCCTGTTTCAGACAGGGGGACCCAAGGTGAACCCACACCGGGGCAACCCCACAGCTCTGGGAGAAATCAGGCTCCTGAGCAGCCTCCCCATCCTCCCCGAAGGGCAGAGCTCTGCCTGGTGCTCACCTGCAGCAAATCTCCACACAAGCAATGTCAAACCCCTGCCTGCCCTCTGTTAGATTTTGCTCACCCCAACCACTCAGCTGAAGTCAGCAGGACTACAAGAGCTGGGGGTGTTCACCACATGGGCCTTTAAGAAAGAATCACACCCTCATACGGGCTTTGTGTCCTCCATGAACCTACTGTATGCTCTCTTATAAAACCATTTTTTGAGAGATTTTGCAAAGAAAAAAAAGCTGACACACAAGGTCATCCAAGCAGCTGCTTCTTTACACACACGTTCTCTGGACACACTGCAAGAAAAGCAATCCCCAGTGAAATCTCATTTCATGTGCTAATCTGGAGCCAGAAAACAAAGCTGCACTTTGTGGAAGCAAAGTCATTTATGGCACTGGGACCTTCCTGATGACAGCAATAAATAACACAGTGTGTACCACTGGGGAATAACACAGCACCAGTTAATCCACAGGAGCCCCAAAGGGAACTGAACAGTTCTGCTGCAGCCATCCCATAACAGCAGCTTCACAGTTTCACTTTTCAGAGCATCAATTCTTTACTTTGGCAACAATCTGGGGAAGGGTCCCACCTGCTGTGTGTCTCACAGCTGAAGCTGCCCCTTGCTATCCAATGGAGTTCTGACTCTCCAGCAGTCCCACCCTGGCAATAACCAGGTTCCAGCTGAAGCCCGGACCCAGCTGGGTCAGTACCAACCCTGGGTCAGTACCAACCCTGGGTCAGTACCAACCCTGGGTCAGTACCAACCCTGGGTCAGTACCAACCCTGGGTCAGTACCAACTGCTTCCACCTCTCCTGCACTTCACTTGGGCCCTGGTGAAACAAACCCGAGGATGGGGCTCCTGCAGCACTGCAAGGGAAGCAGAACCCACAGCTCTGCCTCACACAACTGCTTCCCAAAACACAGGCAGGAATCAGCACACAGCTGCTGGTACTGAAGCAGAACAAACACAACAAAAACCTGAGTGCCTGCTGGCCCCCTGACTGACCTCCCCTGCAGCCACTGACATTTTCCTTCGTGGGAAAGAAAAACCTCTCAAAATACATATTCATGTAATTTCTAGGCATAACTGGAACAGATCCTCTACCTCACTTCTTGACATTTACGTAGGATCCAGGCAGTTTCCCCCCAGTTTTGGGCTGGAGGTTACCTGAGCCTCCTGGGCTGGGCCATGTGCAGGTGAACAGCTCCTCTGCAGCACTCAAGCCTCCTCCACCCCAACACTTTCAGACCAAACACGAGCTAAAAAGGTGACACCAGGCAGGGCATCATACTAGGAAACCATCTTTTAAGAGATTCCCCTGTGTTTGAGCTGAGGGCTACGTTGAGAATTTCTCACTGCAGCTTCTGTGCTTGCACCAAAAGGTGAGCCCAGCAAAAGAAAGAGGCAGCCCAGATGTCGTGCTCAGGTTCTACATTCCCTGCCTCAAACTCGGGTCTAGGCAGCAGCCCAGGCAGGAGGCACCGAAATTTGCAAAATGTTTCCCCTTCTCAAGGTCAGCATAACAGCACAACTGCTTCAGTACTGGGCAGCCCCTCACTTCAAAACACTCCCCACATCCCCAGCAAGGTCTCCCTGTGCTCCGTGGGGAAGCAAAGCACAAAGGAGGAGGATGCTGTGGGGAGGGCTCCCCCAGTCTGGCTTTAGAGCTGCACACCAGTTCAGGGGGGGCAGCAGCCCCTCTCTCAACACCAGCCCCATTTCCCACCTGGGGTGCACTGCCCCACTGCAGGCAGAGAAAACAAAGAGCTGTTTGCACCTAGGAATGCTTTATAACTCCTTTTTAAACACCAAAGCAACACAGAGGACTTCCTAAACACAGTTCTCTCTTATTAAATCATAACACTTTTGTTTTCATTCTCAAGGCCACAGTCATGACCCAGTTCATAAACAGGATTTGCTTCAACAACCCCAATAAAGCTCCCTCAAGTAATAAACACAGAATCACCAACACATAAAATAACCAACCAAGCTGAAGAGTTCAGAAAGCAAAACCCTTCACAAACTAGCAGCACGTAACCTAAAATATTCACCAAAATTTGCTAGGAAAAATAATACAAATTAAAAAAAATCAGAAACCTACCAGCAGCTGCAGGAAGGTGCCTCTTGCTTCCTCGACTTCTCCCCCTTCTGACCCCCCAGAACTCCCAGGGACTGACCCCACTCAGCGTCTTGCCATTTATCTCTGATCAGTTGCACCTGCCCAGAGCTGCTAATTTGTGTAACTGTCCTCAGCTGGGAGCAGCAAGCACCCACTCACCCCTCCAGAGCCCTCCCAGCCTGCTGCCCCAGCTGGCACATCCTGGGGCATCTTCTTAAATCATTGTAAGGTGTTAAAGGAACATTCAGAGAGGAGAGCTTAGGGCCATCCTGAGATACCTGAGCACCCCCAGGTAATTAATGTGATTTGCTTCACCTGCTGAAAGAAGGTCGAACAGGCAGGCTGAAACCCCCAGTGCAAGTTTGGGGCTGAGAAGAGAATTTTAGTGTTTTACTCTTCTGTAGAAGGTGGGAAGGCCTGAGTGTGACCACAAGATCACCTTTTTACCAGCTTCCTGCCCTCTGCTGTCCCCATGTCGTGCTTGCTGTCTGCTCCCTGCCTTCCCTGATTTTGCAGCTGCCTTCCAGCATGGAACACAGCCCCTCTGCTGCAGGAGACATGGGAACAGAGCATGTTTGCTCTAAAGGAGGTTAAAGGTCCATTATCCAAATAAAAGTGTGTTGTTAACAAAAAGCTTTGAGAGCCTCAAGGAGAAAAATAACTGAGACTCGGTTCCTGCTCTCTCCCACTGCAGACCAAGTTTTCTACTCTGTAAGTTGTAGAAGAATCAGCCCAAATAAAATGGTGCTTTCCCTGTTGGTATGGAACTGAAGGGGCATGGGGGGAGAGCAGGAGGGATGGTCAGGTCTGTTAGGAGTTACCTGAACTTGGGGAAGGAATGGATTTTAGTCAAGCTTTTGCTCAAGCCACTTCACTCCCCAAATACTGATCTGTGTCTGCGTGATCTGAATGTGAAGTTCATAACAGAAATTAATGGAAAAGCTTCAGTAATGATCTGTGATACCAATCAGGAGATGTGTTCCAGAGAGTGAAATTTCAAAGGTGGAGGAGTATGAGAGATGTTTGACTTCTCAGGCTTCATCAGAGGGCTTCAGGTGGGGCTGCCATCCCTTAGGAACCTACACACTCCAGAATCCTCCAGAAAGTGCAGAGTAAACTTTGCTTTACTTGTAAGTAAATGTAAATACACCTGGACATGGCTCAAGTTGGCTGAGGAGTCAAAGGGAAAGTTCACTATCATTAGAGAGAATTTTAGGAGGAGACATCAACTGATTTCAGAGCCCATTTGTAACCCCTCTGCCAGGGACTAAAAACCACCTCAAAGCTCTTAGAGCAGGAGAAGAGTGATATTTACTTTCAACCCAAGATGAAAGCAGCAAGAAGGAGTCTTAGACTGATAAAACCTGTGACTGACTCTCATCAGGAACTGTTCCCCACAATTAAGAATACATGCTTTATGCTCACAGTCTTGGAGGACTGCTTTAATCCACAGCTATGTGCTTTTCTTCCAATCATTTTTTTTCCTTTTTTTATCAATACATTTTGCTTTAGCAATCTGAATTCCTAGTTTTATCTTTTTAAAACAGCCTTACAGAGACATTCCAGACTGAGTAAAGCTAATAAAACCACAGAAATGCAGAGATAATGGTAAAATTTGCCTTATATATTTCTATGCCTCTCCCTCTGCCAAGTGTGAAATGCAAATTATGGGGCCCTGCCCCATGTAGTGCCTGAAGATAAACAAATGCACCTTCAGGTCCACATCTCCCAAGAGCCAAAGCAGGCTACAAGGATTCCCAGCTCAGCCCATGCACCTTCAGCTCTGAAACACTGCACAAGTCCCTGCTCTTACATTTTGTCCAGAATGTGGCTTGTCAGAACAATCTGTGCAGCAAATGAATGCCCACAACCTATGTGACATTAATCTAAAGTGCCCAGCTGCAAACTGGCACTTTCTCCCCCTTATTATTATCTATATTCAGCATTAATAAAATTACTGATGTTTTTCATATTCTGCATCTCATTTTAGTTCAGCTGCCAGCCCAGGAATTTCCATTAGTGATTTTTTTCTCTCCAGATTCCATATGCCAAAAGGCTGAAGGTGAAATGGAAGCCATCACCTTGCCTTTCAAACCACATCCACCACTTCACAAGAGGCAAGAGGAACCTCCTGGCTTTGCAGGCTCTGCCTCTCCTGAAAGATTGTTCAGAAAGGATGAAATTGTTCCCATTCCAAAACTTGGAAGAGTTTTTCACAATGTTCATAGTGAATAATAGGTCGGGCACAATTGGTTTCATTATGTTACTGGATCCAAACAGCTCCTTCATGCCTACTGGACTTGCTTGCTTTTTGCTTTTTTTTTTTTCTGTTATATATAGCTGTGACCTTAGTTTTTGTTTTCTTTTGTTCCTTTGTTCCAGAAAAGGATTTTCTCTCTCTATCTTGACAACAACCAGAAATGGAATTTCTTTTTTCAGACTCATAGATGAGCACAGTACATTTCCCAACCAAGTGTTACAAGTGTACAGCACTGGGCTGTCCATCAGAGAATGTCATCCTCTTCCTCATCCTGGCTGCCCAAGATTCGTTTTTTCCCTCAGATGGACTGGTCCCTGATCACAGTTTTGTGTTAAACAGAAATGCTCTAAAAAGCCCCAGTGGAGGAATGGAAGAGACCACTCCCAGCACTGCAGGGTGGGCAGGAGGAGCTGCCACTGCTCTGTTGCTCTCCCTGCCAGGAGGCTGAGATGCTCCTCAGCACTGCAGTGTCTGCTCCAGAGAGCAGCTGGGACACAGCAAACAAAACCTCTGCTCAGCATCAGCTTTGCTCCTCAGGCTTCCCCTGAAACGTGGCTGCTCCTGCAAGGCACTCCAAGGTTGGTGTCTGCTGAGCTCCCACCAGGCTGAGGGGGGAGCTGGGTCAGCCTTGAGGAATTCAGGCTCCAGACCCCAGAGACCTGGTGCTGGGGCCCAGAGCTCTTCCTGCTCTGCATCTCATCTCATCTCATCTCATCTCATCTCATCTCATCTCGTCTCGTCTCGTCTCGTCTCGTCTCGTCTCGTCTCGTCTCGTCTCGTCTCGTCTCGTCTCGTCTCGTCTCGTCTCGTCCCGTCCCGTCCCGTCCCATCCCATCCCATCCCATCCCATCCCGTGTGGGACAGGCTCCTGCCACGCAGCAGCACCCCAGGAGTGCCCTCCCTTCCCCAGCAGACACGGGGCCAGCCCTTGCACTGCTGCTTTGCTCCAAGGAGGAGAGGTTTAACCTGCTCTGCCAGGAAATGTGGGTAAGGTCTGGCTGAACCACAGGCTGTGAACAAAATTCACCTCTGGCTTCTCATCCTGCATCCTGTTTCTAAAGAGTGGTGACAGGAGGGTTAAAAAGCACAGCTCCTGCTGCCAGCAGGCTTCTCTTTTCCTTCAGACTTCAATCTTTAAGTTTTCCCCACACCTATATGATTGCTTTTCCGTTTCTGTAATGTGAGTGTACTTGTGTTCAATAAAAGCAAACCCAGTTTCTCTTAGTCAGCCTGCAAGGCACTGATATTTAGAAATACTTAAGAGGAATCATAAAATATTGCAGTGTATCACACAGGAACTGCGTGTAGGACTCCAATCACTCTGCCATGTACTTAATTCTTTTCTCTTGAGCAGAAGCTCACAGTAAGCAATAAAAACATAAAAGGAGCAGCAATAGATAACACACAGCTGAAAAATTGTTTCTATGAATATTTCAAGAATATCCCTATGATAAATGATCCTTCCCTAGTGATGTTGGCCCAGAAAAAATGCTACACCAAAGCCAGTTGTTACTTTTAAGATTTTTCTCATCCAGACCTTTTCTCTACAGCAGAGATACCACCAGCCATGTTTCTCTGCACGCTGCTTGTCCTGCAAGACATGAATACTTTGGTGCTGCCTGCTGGTCTGCAGACTCTACATAAAAAAGCACCACAAAACTGTAGTGTCAGCAGGTGGTGTGAATCCAGTGCCAGAACCCCAACTACACCCATGTCCATGGCAGCACAAAAGTGCTGTGGGCTCCCAGACCCTGCGTGGGAGCCAGAGCTCACAGCCCAGAGTCAGCTACAGGGATTTTACTTCTTTTCTCTGAGTATCTTTGACTCCATTGTAGCTGCAGAGAGCTGGAGGCAATCCCTGATGAAGAATTCCTGTGGCCCCTGGTTATCTGACCCAGCGCCAGCAATGAATCTGCAAGCACAAGTCCAGGAGAAAAAAAAAACAGTGTGCATCTCGGGATAAAGAAAAAATAATTCTAAAAATACCAGACAATTCCTCCTTCTTTCTTTCCTTTTCTTGCTCCATTAATCATTTTATTTATGTAATAGAGAACAGTAAGGCAAGCCAGATTCAGAAAACATTTTTTCCTGTCAAAGAGTGGAATGATTGATGCTGTGCAAAAACAGTATCTAAGTTATAAAAAAAAAAAAGCTTTCAGGGATGATTTACTGAAACCCACTAGAAGATTGGATTTGGTTGCTGAAAAATACCAACTATTCAGACTATATTAATTAATTACACATTTGGAAATGGCCTTGAATAGTTAGAACCAGAACAGAAGAAGAAGAAAAAAAAAAAAAAAAAGCATAAGATTGTCTTCAATTCAGACCCGCTCTCCATATTATAAATAGAAATTATTTAAGAATAACAATATAGTCCAAATATCTCAAGACAGAACAGAAGCCTTCAACTTCAACAGTGGAACTCTTATCAGGCTGCCTTGGCATTTGTATGACAATGTATTAGCACTGCACCAGAATGGTAATTCTTTGCTGATTGTAAGCAAACCATTTTCCTGAGTGTTGTGTTCCATTCTCTTTTTAAGATAAAGCCCTGGTGAAGTGCTGTACAATGAGCATACAGGCTGTGAAGTGTCTAACAGAACCTGGATTTACCCAGAGCCTTCCTGCTCTCCCTGGCACGCTGCAGGGAGGGGCACAGGCAGGCTGGTGGTGTGGCTGGCACAGGGGGGCTGAGTGCCTTTTTAAAGATGAAAATGAATAACTAAGCACCAGGTTGGGTGCTGGCACTGCAAAGGTGCTTGTGGGCTGTTATTTCCATACAAAGAAGCAATTCTGCAGAGTTGCTGCCCCGAGGCAGGGTTACCTGGGCAGGTGAGAGCAGGTGGTGTTAGCCCTGGGACCAGCACACACCTCTCCCTCAGCTCCACTCATCCCAGCTTCCCCTCTGCCAGGCCAGGGGCCAGGGGCCAGGAGCCAGGACTCCTCTCTTGGTCTCCCCATGAAGCCAGAGCAAGCCCTCAGTTGAAGGTCTTCTTCCAGCAGGGATGGAAAATGAGGGGCAGAGCTGTGGAATGCTGCCTTCTGGCTTCATCCTCCATTTCTGAGTGCACTGGTTGTGTCCTTCACCCTGCCACCTCAGCAAGTTTCACCCTGCTTTAAATGTCATAAATTAAATCCTGAATGAGATTAGATGGGTTGTTGCTACTGTGATGGAGTGGAGGCTTTCCTCCAAATGAAAAAAATAAAATAAAGAGTGAGTGAGATGCTTTGATTTGAAATGCCTGTTCCTGGGCCCCAAGGTCTGTGACCCAGACGTGTGGGCAACGTGTGGGCAAAAGGCACAGAGGAATGGGGATGGAAAGCCTGGCCAGGAGCTGCCATGCTGGGGCAGGGCAAGGTCTGTCCCCCTGCAAAGGGAAACGTGGTTTTGCCTTTCCTGACAGCTGGTAGGAACACTTACTCTGTTGAGATATCTGTCCTTGGCCAGTTGGAGTGCAGACAAGAAATGCCTGACTTGTCATTTTGCTGTGAATGTTTTGGGAGCTGCCTACCCCAAAATGTTTCCTCTTTTTCACACTCGGATTTCTTGAAGCCTTCTTGAAGCCTTGGCAACACACAAACACTGAATTTATTCAGAGCCTTTCGCCTAGATCCTGCCTAGTGAAAAATATGTTTCCTGGATTAAAACATAAACTAATGCAGTTGCCAGCTCAGTGTTTGTTGTGACCCAAACCATTCTGTGATGCTCCTGCCACAAAAGATGCCCCAGATCAGCGCTGTCCCCAAGGCAAGCCCGGCTGCTCGGCCTGCTGCTGCATGCTGCATGCTGTGTGCTGCATGCTTCCTGCATGGAACCCCCCTTCTTGTCCCTCCCCACTTGGGATCCTCTGCCTGGGATCTTCACACATCCCTGCTTTGCACGCGGGCTGGAGGTGGTGGCAGCTCTGTCATCGCGTGCAGCCGGAGCCGCCAGAACCGTGTCAGAGGAGGCTGGCTGAGTCCCAGGGGGGGGTAAGGGATGGCAAACATGTTTTCCATTTCTCTCTGCTGTAAATCATCACGTTGAGTTAACATTTCTGTTTCTCCCGTTCTTCCAGGCCTTGTGTTGGTGGGGAAGAAAACACAAAAACACCCAAAGCCCCACCAAGTCACACAATTGGTGTTCTGAAGCATTCTGAAAACACAATCAGTGTTGGCTTGGAGCTTTGGGCAGGGCATGGACTGTCCCTTCCAGGCTGCAGAAGGGAATGAGACATGTTCCACCTGCAAGGTAAGAGGAGGTTTATGAGCTGTTCCCCATTTGGCACAGAAGGTCACAACATGAGTAAAATTACAAGCTGGTGCTGTGAGGCAGTAGCAGCAGTGGAACATGATACCTTATTAGAGGAATCTGGTAGTCTCTTATTAAAAGGTGAAACAAAGGAGAGTACTCGCTGGTAAATGCCATGTATTTTTTAGCTCTTCATTGATTTTTTGTTGTAATTTCTAAAAGCTATAGGAACTACAGCCGTGAGGGAATGAGGCACACAGTGACAGGCCTCCTGTGCTGACTTTACAGAGTTCTGAGAGTTCAGTGGGGAAGAAGGAGAAGGTGGAAAGGAGCAGCTGAAGTTGATATGGGACTGATTACAGATCATTGCTCAGCATTTCTGCATGCCAAATGGGTGCTGCAAACTGCTTCCAATGACAGCTAATGACCCAGGCCATGAGAGGTCATGCAGACTAAACAGTTTTGTTACAGAAATTTATAAATACCTTTTATTAAACATTAAAAGCATCTGTCTCATGATAATGTTATTATGGAGTGAGTTGGATGATGAATTCACAAGTTAGTTTGTAGCTATGTAGGTGTCTTCTGAGGCTCTGGCATTCCAGAAAGCACAGGAGTGTAGATTTTCTTCAGAAAAACCCTTTTCTCATCCTACGTTAGCCTTCTCATCCCTGAATCATAGGATGGGCTGGGCTGGGAGGGACCTTCACAGCTCATCTGTGCCATGGGCAGGGACACTTCTCACTAGAGCACCTTTTCCTGGCCCTCCTGCACAGCTGGAGTTACACACATGCAAATTCTGTTGTCATTTGTGCTCCATGGGGTTCTGCCACGTGTCTGTGACTGCACCAGACTAAGCTGAAGCTGCTGAGCAGTAACTTTGGTTTTTTACAGCAAGGTATTAGGAACCAGCAGAGCTGGAAGTCACAGCCTGGAGAGCAGATCAGAGATTGAGGGTGATCAGAGATGCTCAGGCTCCCTGTGTTCATCCACAGTGATGCCCTCATCTAGCGCAGAGTTTCCTATCTGGTTTTCACTTTGAGATGCCCAGGACATCAGGAGAACACCCCACCACCTCCCAGGTGAGGAGGAGCCACTCTGCTGGAGAGCTCCATGGAAGCAGCATGATGCCTCCAGCTGCTGCAGGACAGCACCATCACCCGTGGGACATTCTGGGCTGCTCCAGGTCCCACGGACCAGCTCTGGTGTGTTCTGGGCTTTTGGGTGCCTGCCTTGAGCCTCAGCCAGGCTGCAGGAGGAGCTGGGCACAGGGCCACCCTCCTGATGCCACAGCTTCAGCTCAAGTTTGTCACTCTGCTGGCTTTGGACTGCACTCCTGAGCCTCTGCTTTAGGAAAGGATTACCAGCTGGTTCCCCACGAGATTTATACACCATTTCTATCTCCTCTCAGCAAAAGAAAAGGCTTCACTTTACCTGTATTAGCCTGATGTGGACATTAATCTCTAGAAGTATTCACAGAGAGTCTGTCGCCCCCAGGTATCTGCTGTTAATGCACAGAGCACTAAATCATAAGCAGCTGAAATCAGAACACACTGAAAGTAATCCCTTCCCCTTCTCATCCCTTCTCTCCTCCCTGAGCTCAGGACATGGCCAGGCATTGTGTGTCATGCCTTCCAGGAGGACTTTTTGTTTCTTTCAGGTCTCCTATTTCCAGATTTGTATCTTCTGACTTGTGTGAGAATGAAGCTCGAAATGTAAAAATTTTTTGAAGGGAGGGGTTTTTTTTTACCCACTAAAACCCAAAGAATAATATCTGCAGTTTCTTTGGGGGATAAATGATCTTTAGCTTGAATCATTTGTCAGGCTACATTTGAAGAACACGCAAACATTTTCCAGAACTCTGTTCTCATGGATAACTGCCACCCTAGCAGGAGCCTTTGGATTTTGTTTGAACACATTCATATTTCATTGCCACAGATGCCCAGGCAGCTGTGTAGAAATCCATCAGTGGTTGAAGCTGTTGAAACATAACTGACAATCAGTCTGAAGGGAAAATAAAATAAAAAGAGCTTAATCCTGGAATAAAGGATATGCAGATGAGTTTCATTTTAATGAAAAAAATACAGATAAAGTGAAACAACAAGAATGTAACACATAGCAAAGAAAACTAATAAACAACATTCTGAGGCATCTTTTCAGAAGCCCAAAGCAGCAGATTTAGTCTGGGGAATGGATTAACAACTGATCACTTGCTCTTCAGAGCTGTTTCATCTGGTGAGATGAGGAGTTCTGTCTCAGCATGATGGGACAGAAATATCCATTTTCCAGCAGTCAGCCAGGTTGCTGTCACCTCAGCCTGGAAGGGTAACTTCCAAACTCACCCTCTCTGGCTGTAATGGAACTCACGAGTAGCCAAATGGAAAGAGGTTGGACTTAAAACAGTTTGTAAGCCTCAGAGATCCAAGCTGGACAAATCAGTTTGTCTATAAACTGATCACTGATTGGGGACAATCATGTTGGAAGTCTGTTCATCATAATTCTGACCTGATGTGCTTAAAATAGTCTGAGCAGGAATATCACACCCCCCTCCTGGTTCTATATTCCTATATTTGGAATGCTCTCACTTTATGATAAATATCAACACATTATTTCAAAATAAACTCATTATTCATTTTAACTCCTTTCAACACATCCTGGGACTTTTTCTAATTAATTCCTAAAAGACTTCCCCTGTACAACTGGAATGCACTGGTGTTTGAAGCTCACCTGTAATGCAGTCAACACACAGCAGCTTGTTGCAAGCAGCTAATGCACAGAAAATGGCTTTACTAATGTTGTGTTTGAGGTAGGACTGAGAACAATAAATTTGCAAAGTTTTAAAAAGCTCAGAAGACTGTGCAGGTAACAGTGCAGGTCTTGCTGAGTGCACTGACACCCCCACCCCCACAGGCACCCTGCTGGAACTGGGATGGTTTCTAGACCTTGAACTCACTCCACACCATCTTTTTCAGACCAGCAGTTCAGAAACTTGACAATTATGTATCGGTTTCCACCCTTCCAGTTCTGCTTAGGGTCTTCTGGAAACAACATTTATTTTCATTGTTTTTACTAATTTCTAGGCAACAGAATGATTCCCAAAGTTAATGCTACCAGTAGCAACTGCAAATGATGATGCATAATCAAAGTTCAGCCCATCTGACTTGAGTGCACTGAATATATTTTCCTGTTCTCAGTTGTGACTCAGCCCCTCACCCTCCTGACCATAATCAAGTAGCTAATGGGTTTGCAAAGCAGTAACAGCCAATTACTGGAACATCAATATTTTAATGCCTTGAAATATCAGAGGTCACTGAGAAAACACAGAGAAATAGACATGCTCTTAAATCAGGGCTGTGATTGTTATCTCCTCCGAAAGAGTAATTAATGATCAGTACGGATTGGTATACATAATAACAGTTAATTGCAGGGTATATATCTGTAAAATTCTGTTGTATTAAGACAGCTCCCTTGAAGCACCCAGCACCAAGTGGGTATAGCAATCCTGTCACCTTTGGGAGCAGTTCCAGCTAACACCCCAGTACATATTTATTGCTTCCGCAGCAGCGACCGCATCGTTTGCTGTTTCCTTCTTAGCAAGATAAATATTTCTGGGAGTTCTGCTCTAGCCATATGAGAATTATTGCTGAGCTCCACTCCATTTGCATGATGTCTTACATCTGACAGCCCACGATGAGGAACAGAAATTTCTCCTGCATCAGCAGCAGGCAGCAGGCAGGGACTGGTGCTGTCTGCACCGGCACGGGGAGCGCCAGCAAGCCCCGAGCCTTTGTGGGAGCAGAGGGACATGCCTGCCCTGGGGATGGAAGGTGACCCTAATACTATAGGAGTCCAAGTCAGCCTTACAAAACATCTCCCCAAATAACCTTTGCCCACGTTTGTATCCCGAGCTGCTCTGCCCCAGGCTTACCCCATAAGAACCTGGATGGGATGTAGTAAGTTTACACAGCAAGATATAAAAACTAAAAATGTCCACAGCAAAAGGCTGAGTATGTGGGATACTTTTAGCTGAAAATACTTCACTTAGGCTAGAGTTATGCTGAAAATAATTCTTTTCAAGTTTATCTTTGCATTTCAACAGCATGCAGTTCACTTGTGGTGCAAAGGCTGTAGAAGGATGGTGACTATTTGACTCTCCAAGTGTCGGTGACTGTTGTCTGAGATCAAGTGCAGAGGGTTTGATCTGCAGAAGCAGATGGCTCGGGGAAATACAACAGCTTTTATCAAAGATGGGTCAGGGCCAGGTCTGAAGTTCCTCCCAAGTGTGAATAATAAAGCAATTCCCTGTCACTCCCACTGCTTCGCCTCCCTGGAGCCAGATTTTCTGTCACCCCTCAGAGACCCCAGTGACTCCCTGCCCCGTGCCCAGCAGAACCTTCTGCCTGGCTTCTCCTCCAGGGCCCAGGGGCTCCCTGCCCTACCTACTGCCAGAGAGAGACAAAATAAATTATTTTCATTACATAGCTTCTGATCAAAATAAAAAGATAAAATTTCATCTGTTTATGAAATCTCAGCCACTACAAATCTGGAGGAGAGAAAAATGGGGTCAGTGTGACAGCTTCTAGCAGAAGTCAAGCCATTCATTGACTTCATTGGTAATTTAATAAGATCTGTGAAGCACAAAGTGATCTAAAGATTGGAATTTTACTGCGTAAATGTCAAGAATCCTACAAACTGCAGCCAAGGAAAGATAAGATGAGCACTGGGGAGTGTTGTAAAGCCTTTATGAGGGAAAAAAGGAAATAGTAGGCATGCTTTCCAGTAAAGTATAGTGCTGGAAGCTGATGAGGTGCCTGGCTCAGAGCAAGATGTGACAGCATCTCCCCTTCAGATGAAGAGCTGCTGCTGAAGCATGAGGAGGGATAGGAGCCGGGGGAAAAGAGAGGGGAAATGGAAACAAAGGAAGAATGGGCCAAGAGAAATAGAGTAATTACTAGCAAGCATTTTAGCATAAGGAATGGAACATGAAGAACAGCACAGGACAAGGTTTTGGGTTTTTTTCCTGAATGTACTCAGATGAAACCTAAAATTACTCAAATATTTACATTTTTATCAATGGCTTAATCCACTTTGCCATTTAACTGTACAAAGCCAACTTCCACAGAAAGAGTAGCTGTACTTTTCAAACCAGTGGTTTTAAAATAAAAAAAAACGCAACCCAACGTCTCATAAAAAGCTACAGATGGAGTTTTTATAGGCAGTTGTTAGCTCAGTAGATAGAATACTGAATCCCTCAGCCCTTACACGTATCCTCACCACAGCTTTGCTGCACCTGCTGCTGTACAGCTCAGTGTATCAGTGCTGAGTGTTTATGGTGCACCCACAAGTGGCTGTGCAGGCAGGGCTGGAGGGGGTCACCAGCAGCAGCAACAACTCCATCCCCCCTGCACCAGGGATAGCTGGAGTAAGGAGGATGTTTTCTATGATGAGAGTGGTGAGACCCTGGCCCAGGCTGCCCAGAGAGGTGGGAGGTGCCCCCATCCCTGGAAACATTCCAGGTCAGGTTGGATGGGGCCCTAAGCAACCTGATCCAGTTGAAGATGTCCCTGATTCTGGCAGTGGGACTGGACTAGATGACTTCAGAGGCCCCTTCCAACCCAAACCATTTGCTGATTCTATGATTCTTCAACACACAGCAAGACATACAGCAGGAACCTTCATATTCCTTTGTGTATCCCCATCCCAAGTGACCAAAGACAGCTTGTGGACACAAAGTCCTCCCCTGGAACCAAACTCTGTGCTGGAAGCTGAGGACAGTACTGTGAACCTCCAATGCCCATGAGCTTGCCCAGCTCAAGGCCTCAGGAATAAGCTGGGGATTTCTCCTGTCCATGCAGCCAGCACGGGGGCTTGCCAGTCCCTGGGGATGGCACCACCCAAACCCCACCCAGACATTCACCCTTGTCTCTCACTGTGCTAAGATGGAGCTCTGGCTCCTGGGCTCACACCTTCCCTCCCCGTGAGCTGCTCTGTCTTTTTGCTTCTCTTGTCCTGTCAAAGGCCAGCACTGACATTTTTACAGCTGTTTGCCCAGCCAGTCCCAGGTGGGAAGCAGAGATGATTCACAGCTCTTATTGCTGGCAGTCTGCAGTGTCTCAGGCACTGGAGTCCTTTGTGGCACCACTCACACCAGCTCACACCAGCCTCACGTTTTCCTCGTGCAGCAGGAGCTGCAGCAACAGCCCCAGCTGTGTCCTGAGGAGCCTGCTGGCATCAGACCATCCCCTGAGAGACCATCTCCACAGGAAGGAGCTGGGGAAATGTTTTTCTTCATTTCCAACAATTCAGAATAGGAAAAGAGCCCCGAGATCTGACAGAATGGCTTACACCAGGAGGTGGCTGAGGTGGGTGCAAGGTGGGAGGGAAGTGGTCAGTGTAGAGCAGAGCAGATGGAGAGGCAGCAGGAACAGGAGTGCTCCAGCTATACATAGGAATCCTTCAAAGATTCAAAGCCTGGTAACTTTTTCCACTGTCAGTGGACTTACCCATTTTACTCAGGAGACTTTAACCTTAAACAAAGAGAAAAAAACCCACCCTCTTTTACCTCAGAAATAAATCAGATTTTTCAAAGCCATCTGGATGCTTTATTTTTGTCTTGAGCGTGTTGCCACGCAACTTAGGGAGGCACCAGCTCCCTCACCAGCATCTCCATGAAATTTCCACCCAGCTCCCTTCCTCCTGGCTCTCCAAAGGAGTTTGGAATGACCTCATTCCCATCTACCTGTATTCTATTTAGCTCTTTACTTTTAAACAAGCCACAACATCTTGACCTTTCCTTTATAGTCACTTCTCCTCAGCAGTGGGACTGCAGGCAGTGGATTGAGACCAGTACTTAGGGTGGCTATTAATGCTCTAGAGTACTCTTGATTCTGATTTTATCCACATTACAGCACCCTTCCACACAAACCAAAGAGACCCACAGGGGCTTCAGGGAGAAAAAATTGTTTTCTGAGATATCTACATCCACCAAGCAAAAAATAAAGCCCAAATAACTAAAATCTATATATAGGACTGTACACATTTCTTAAAAAAAGACAGCTATTGAAAACAGAGCAGCAAGAAGTGCTTCATTCTCTGTCCCCAGAGGCCTGGAAGTCAGAACTGGGTATCTTTTCACAAAGAACTGCAACCCTGCAGAAAGTGTTCATCTGTTTGCACCCTGGCCAGGAGTGAAGCTGGGGAGCAGTGGCAGAGCAAGAGGGCTGAATTGTTACTAAAATCACATTCCAGGCAGAATCCAGGCAAAGACCAAAATCTTTGCAGGAGAAAAAGTCTTAAAAACATAGGAGAAAAGGGGAGCTAATTATTTCAGCAGAGACCTGGGCAACCTGCAGTGTGTGCAGCCCTGCTGTTTGTTGTCCTTATGCTCCCCAACAGGCTCTGTACCCCATCACTCAGCACTCTCAGATGAGCAGGTACCAATTTGTTAATTGGGGCTTTAAGCAGACAGTTCAAGCACAGTACGTTTTGCTCCACAGAGGATTAATTGGGGACCTGCCACAGCAATTTCTGGTTTGTGGTCCCATGCAGAATACTAATTCTGCATGAAGCTGATCTCTGGAAACAGGCACAGCCAACACTGCCTTCCTGTTCTCTGTGCTTAAGGGGCAGAAGGAAGAGCTGTGGTTCTGCTGTCCCCAGTCCCACCAGCACCTGAGCAATTGCTGTAACTTTGAATTTCTCACCATCAGAGATGAGGAGTTTTTGGGGAAAGGGCTTGCAAAAGAAGGTGCATGGATCACAGAACCACAGTGTCAGGGTGGAAGGGTCCTCGAGGACCAACTGGTCCAACCCTTCTAATGAGTGTTGGTGTGAGGTGTCCCAGCACCCCACTGAGCTGAGCCTTCAGACTCCACAGGGGGGGAATCCACCACTGGTCCTGGGAGACCATTCCAGTGTCTGACTGTCCTCACGGGGAAAAATTTTCCTCAAGGAAACCTGTGCCTTGCAGAAAAGAGATTTATCAAACTGAACAGCAGGTTTCTGCTCACACAGCTGATGTTTGGCTTTACCAGAGGGTTACAGTACAAGGTGCAGAACAAACTACTCCACACTGAAAGGCAAGGGAGACCCCGGATGCCCCTGCTGGAGAGGATGCTGAACCCTCTGTCCCACGGGTGGCAGAGGGGACATCTGTGCAGCTGAGGGACAGGAGGGAACAAAGGCAGCAGGCAGCAGCTCTGGCACTGCCACTGCTGAGGCTTTGTCTGAGCACCTTCCCCCAGCCCATCTGGGAAAGCTCCAGGGGCACCCGGGAGGAGCCTGGAGGTATCCCTGATAACCACACACCCCCAGCTACTGCAGACCCCTGAAGACACAGAGTGCCCTCCCCAGCTCCACTGACCTGCTGACCCTGTTTGGCACTGATCCCACTACTGCTGCTGCTGTGCTTTCCCAGGGAAGAAGGCACAGGAACAATGCCACCTCCTGGAGCCTTCACCTCCTCTTCTGCCATTTCAGTATATTTTAAAATAGGAGATAAAAGTCAGACTTAACTATCCCTGTAAAAGGTTGGTATGGGAGCAGCCTCTCCAGGTGATTTTAGGGCTGGTGGGCAGCCAAGTGGAGCCTGTGTACAAGTGTGGTGCCTCTGCAGAAGGGACAGGCAGGCAGGAAAATAAATCTCCAGGCTGTCATTTATTGTAAATTCTAGTGAAAATATAGAGAGGAATTTTTATTTCTTCCATCTGAGCATATGTAGAATTTTAACAGGAGCGTTTTATTAAAAGGCAGCCTGAGTTATGAATCATTCATAGCAAACAAGTGACTCCCACAGGTTGGCAAGATGACCCATGGTTAGCTTATTCTCTGGCAACAAATAAAGAGGTCCTTAATGAACCCAGGCAGGTTATTCTGAAGGCACTGAAGAACAAGGATCAGGTGCACTTTCAGGATTTAAAAAAAAAAAAAAAATTCTATATTTTGTCAGGATCTCACTGGGGTGAGTTTTTTTCCTCTTTTTTGAATAATGAATGAAGTTGTTTTAACAGTGTTAATGCTGGGAGTGCTGGGTGAAGAAATCCAATTGAAAGCCTGTCACAGGCCTCTCGTTTCCCTGACAAGAGTTGTCATGTTCCTGTGACACCTGATGTGCAGGGCACCAACAGAGAAATGGCTTAAAGATGGAATTGTCACTCACCATTAGCTGGCACCAGCAGTGCCCAGTCTGGTGGCCCGGGATGTCCTGCTGACAGGGACAGGGTGGGAGTGGGTGGGCACAGGGTCCCCTCACCCAAGGGGCCACAGCAGCCACGGTGTGGGGGGACCTCAGAGCTTCCTTGGGAACAAGGACTCTGGGGACTGTCCTCTCTGCTGTCCTCACAGCTGGGAAAGAGCCAGAGCAGGCTATGAACAGGCAGAGTGAAAACCAGAGAGTGAAGGAGAGAGGGGATTCAAGGGGATACACGGATGGCTTTAGCTTGAGGGGGGCAAACCTGCATGCAGGCAGAAATGAAAGCCCAAAGTTGTCAGCTGGAGACCTCCTGGGAGGTCATTTTCATTGAAAAGTTTCCAGCTGCAAATGAATGTTCTATGACTAAGAAGGCAGAGGATGGCACTAAACCAGTTTGCCACCTTCATTCTCCCCCTGGCAGCAGGAGAAGCATCTGAAAACCTCGTGTGACAGGGAATTACTTCCAGAGTGTCCCTTGGATTTTCCTCATTTCTAGCTACTTCAGGGAGATTTGGGGAATGGCTCTCCTATAACCATAGCAACGCAGGGATCTTGCACAGCACTCAACGTTGCTGTTGTTAACAAAAAAGCAGAGTTGCTAGCACAATAAGGACAAAGATTGTTCCTACTTGCATGAAACGGAGCTGGGTGTGTTGAACAAGAGCAAAAGCTCTTGGCTGAGAGAGACTTTGAGGTGCAGGAGCCCAGAGAGGAGGCTGGGTGGGATGGGCAGGGCTCACTGCAAGGCAAGTCTGATGGGCTGGGGGGAGGATCCCACCTTCACCAAGGGCCCCAGGAGGCACTGGTGGGGAAGGGGACGTGCTGGGCTCTGCCACAGGGTTTGGGATGAGGTCAGATAAAGCCCCAGTTGGCCCCCATCCCATCCTGGTGACAGACCAGGTGGGAGACCCCCAGAGATCCTCTCTGAGTGCACACAGACACACTCAGCAGCTGGATTGCCCATTTGCCAGGAGCTGGCACTGAACTCAAGGTCTGACCCAGCCTCCTGGAAAAGTGTGATTAACACATCTCTGAATGCCTTCTGGGGAACAAGAGTTCTCTCCTGTGGAGGTGCAGGGCACTTCTCTGCTGAGATGTCAGCCCACTGAAATCCCTCCAGCTTCTGAGCAGGAGCCCCAGCACCTCCCTGCAGTGGGCTCTGAGTCAGGATTCACTTGGCTTGGCATGGGATGTGGGTTCCAAGCATGGTGTGAAGGGAAACTGCAGTATGAATTCCCTATTCTGTTTGTAATTGCAACTTAAGGAAAAACAAAGTTTACTCAAGAGTTCTATTCTACAATAGAATAAAGAAGAGGGGGGAAAAAGAATTTTTCTCCTTCGTGGGCATTCATTTCTCTGTAAATAGGACACTTGTCAAAATGACTTTCTGTGTCTGATGTTACTGTAATTGAGTGTTCTGCAAAAAGAGAGACTGTCTTCACTGAAATGTGCAAATTTGTAGCAGAATTGGCTTTAAAAATGAGGACATGAAATTGCTTTTGCATTCTGGCTGGTAAGCAGCAATGTATGAGAATTCACAGATTCTCTGGCAGGCAGGGAACACTCGAGGACATCCTTGGACATCCTGAGGATCAGGCTGCAGGGATGCACCTCTAGGAAATGACCCAGCAAACCCTGGAGGACCCTCCTGACTGCTCAGTCCGTGGGTTTCTTCAGCTCCTTACCTGAACCAAATTATTAATTTTTAAAGTTGTTATTATTATGGCAAAAGAGAATTTGGAGAAGCAGCAATTTCAGTGAGATGCAAAAAACAGCAAAAATTAGCTGCAGCTGTAAGGACACTGTTCAGAAACCAGAGGAGGGCTCAGCAGCCTAATTCTGGATTCACAGGGTCCTAAACCTGTACAACTCCATGTCCATTAACAAAAATATATCTCCAAATAGCAATATGGTAAAGTGAGTGCAAAAACTTCTAGGTTCAGTTTCTTTTAGAAGTCTTCCTTGCCCTTTCAGTCCAGTCCTGGCACATTGCCACCACCTGGGACAGGCACCAATGCACTGTACTGCTTGGGTGTTAGGGACAGAATGGCAAAGTGAGTGATACTCTGCCCAAGACCCCTGTGCAGAGGCAGACATCAGCCAACACTGATCAAAGGCACTGCTTTTGGAGGGGTTCACTACTTCCATGCCCCAATTTTCAGCACAGTGCTGCTGGTTCCACTGTGGGCAGAGCCTGTGAACAACCTGGGGAGACTGGGGGAAGGCCACAAAGCAGCCCCCAGGGAGGTCTGAGGGACCCCCCCTGCCCCTGCTGCTGCTGGGGGCTCGGGTGCCATGGCAACAGATGCTCCTGGAGAGGGGGAGCTGAGGAGATGGAGGGGACCCTTCCAGCCCCACACTAATTACCACTGATAGCACACAGAGCAAGGAGAGCAGAGGGAGATGAGCAGAGGAAAGGTCACCCACATCTTGTTTTGCTTGACAATGACTCCTTAAAGGATGAACCCTTTCCAACACGGCTTTTTAAAATATATATATACATATTAGATCTTCTTTTTACAAGCCTTGCCTTTATTTCCCCTGCACTTGCCCATTAAATGCCTTATGCTCAAATAAAATCAGCTTTTTGGAACAATGGTAATTACAGCCACTGGGGTGTTACTCACTCTGCACCTCACCTACACAGTCCTCTGAGATACCCTTTGAAAATGACAAATACTGGCTTCCTTATGGCTCTTTTTCCTAAAGGCATCCCCTTGCTGCAAGCAGCAGGTCTGGAGCACATCTCCTGCTTTTCCAGCTGGGAGCCTTGTTATTCTTGCAGTGCCTCAGGAGCACTGAGCTCTCCCTGCTCAGAGCCCATTAGCCATCCTCCCTCCCCAGTATCACACACCTGCCACCACCTCCCCTGGCCCCTGCCCACCTCCTCCCCACGCCTCAACGCTGGAAATGCCTTTTGTGCTTCCCTGAGACACTGAGGTGCCAGAGGAAGGATGCCCACATAATGATCTGCCAAGGAACAGGAACAAATGACAAGTCCTTGGGGTTGTTCTTGTCTGACAGACTCCTCTGATTCCAGAGAGGAATCCTTGCCACCCTTCCTGAGCAACGGTGAAGCCAGTCAGAAAAAATAAAAAATAAAAAATAAATAGAAGAGGGGAGCAGAATAAAAAGTGAGAGAAATCCAGCAACTGCAGAGCAGTTTCTTGGGTACCCATGGGAGAAGCTGCCCCTCTCCCACAGCACGTGTCCTGCTGGAAAGAGGGAAGCCTGCCTGGATGAAGGGGGTGGTGGACTTCGGGTGCACTGACAAAAGATTTCCTCATCACTATACATTTCTAGGTACATATCCCACCAAAAACATGTGCTGTAAATCATGGAAGCTGGAAGAACTTTTGCAACTGATCCAAGGCCCAAACCCATAGGGTGACCCATAGATGAGCTGGCCATCCCACCATGTCTGGTGGCCTTAGACTGCTCCCCTGTGAGAGCACACAAAGCAGCCCTGCAAACCCAGAAGTGACTCAAGCAGCTTTTCCCCCTGGCTCCAGATCCCAGCATCACCATGAGCTCATCACAGAAAGCTGGGAGAGGCAACAGCCTTGAATCCCTCCTGCCAAGAGGACAAAAAGTACTCCAGGACCTCCAGAGGTGAGCCTGAGCATCATGCTGATGCAGCACAGGGTAGGAAAACCATGATCCAGTCCCCTTTCAGATTCCCAGGACGAGCTGGTGTCTGTGGTGCTCACAAGTTCTCACACCACAGGCACCACTTTCCCTTTCCAGCAAGTCCTCTGATAAATCAAAGAACCCTCTCCACATCCTCTTACTTCAGAGTCCTTCTCCCCCCCTTTTATTTGGGAAACCATTACAGACTTTCATTCCTGCATGCCCAGACCCCATTTTCTAATTTCTGTCTCAGCTTTTTCACAATCAGTTCTTAACTGCTTGGTCCTGGCCTTTATCCCCCGAGGCTTGCAGAGGACCCTGATCCCTCACTGACATTCACCACTCTCTTCTTGATTCTCCTAAATGATGGGGAAAACATGACTTTATTTTACATCTGCTTTGGAGGTTAAGTTTAAAAAACTGAACCAGGTCTCCTGTGGCTCTGAAAGAAAATCCAAACCTGGATTGCAAATGTCAACTAAATTGTGGGCAAATACATGTTTGGATTTTCCTGTCAAGAGAGTGAAGAGCATCATGAGCCCTTATTTATTTCTGAGGAGGAGCACTAGAACTAAAACAACTGTCTGACAGGTAAAATTTGCTGGAGAAAATAATGTTCCTGTATCACAAAGGCTGTTGTCAACAATAGTGAGCTTGGTTAGAAAATCTATTGTTATTGTTTTGGAGTAAAAAGGTAATGATGAAATAGGATCCATTTTCACTGTCCCTGCAGGTCTGACAACTGAAACTCCAGGCTGCTTCTAAATTACATCTTGGGAGTGGAAGGCAGGGCCTCCTGCAGAGCTCCTGGGCAGGCTCTAAAGGTGATGGACACTTTCCCTCCCCAAGCTGAGGTGGTTCCACACGCTCTCTAGGCAAATATTTCCTGTCACTGGCTTACTAATGCCATGTAAAATTATTGAGTGTCTGGCAGGACAGCAAATAACAGAGTGCCAAAAAAGAGACCAGGCTTTTCTGAAATAGAACATGCAGACATCATGTTAAAGCTCCCTGCAGCCCATTCAGCAGCCATGCCCAGTGCCCTCACTAGAGAAAAGCCTGTCACCCTGGCTGTGGGACACTCCCTGCACAGGGTCAGGAAACAAAATCCACATCGAATCACAGAGCAAATCAAAAGGCCTCTGAAGGAGGGGCTGGACATGCAGAATTACCTTGCTGTTCAGAGAACTGATCTGAAATTAACAAAAAGGGAAGTTTGCCTCAGATCTCCTGCAAGGCATCAGGAATCCTTTGAAGAGAGGAATCCAACACACAGCCTGACCTGGTGAGCTCCTGGAGGAGCAGCAGGGCTGCAGCAAGCACTGACCCCTGCGCACTCAGCCTGGGCACAGACACACTGGGGGAGGCCCTGGGGGGAAAATCCAGCGTGCCCAGACAGCAGCCCTGCAGGAAAGCACCAAGAGTCCTGTGCCAGAGCCAGCACAGCCCTGCACAGCTGGGGTGCAGGGGGGACAGCCAGGGGCCAAGCAACAACCAGCACTGGAGACCCAGAACACCAGGCCCAGGAGGAAAGTTTTTAAAATCCCAGTTTTGGAGGGGATTGGGGAATCCATGTTTCTGAGAAGTGATTAGAACAGTTGTATTTGCCAGCTCTGCTCTTACTGAGACAAACTTCTTTTAACTATTACCTGAAGCAGTCATTTCATGATTTTCTGTCCCCTTGCACATGGATCATTCAATAACCATTAAATTATGGAATGACAAGCAGTGTCTTACCTTCTGGAGAGGTCACACTCTGAAGATCTTACCTCCAAAGCCAGGGCAGCCTGGGTGACACCCCAGTGTCCATCACCACACGTGTCACAGGTGACAGTGGGAAAGGCTTTGCAGAGCAGCTCCCCCAGGGCCGAGGCACATCCCAGCCCTGCTCTCCAGCACAGCACCCCTGTGCTCCTGGGACAGCCTGGGGGGCTTCAGAGCAGCTGCACTTCTTAACAGAACACCCAGTCACTCCTGTTTCACCCAGCCTGTCAGGCTGTGAGGTGCTCTGACCAGTCAGACACTCTGGGGTGTGCTGTAGTGTGTGTTCCATCACCCCCACACAGATTTCTCCTGGTGGAAGCAGCTACAACTCCTAGAGCTGAAATGGGGATGGGTCTGATGTCTTGGGAAGCACCAACAATGTCCTAAGTGATGCTTAAAATCCTTCCAGGGCCCCAAGGTGCTGACCAAAGAGCTGTGGTACCAGGGAGGGGGCTGAGAAGAGCAGAGCCATGAAGCACAGGAAACCTTCACTTCATCACTTAATGGATTGGGCTGCCCTTGGTACCACCTCATTCCTCCCCAGGAACACTGATTTTGTTGGGAGGAATTGGCTGTCTAGAGACAGGGCAATGAAAGAGCTTCCCAGACGTTTTTTCATCCCTGGCTGCTCAGTTTCATTATGTTAAAATGATGGGAGATGTATTGCTCCTGTACTTGCTTATTGCCAACTCCTTGCCCAGAGCTGAAGCTGCAGTGTGTTGAGATGGGAAGAGGAATCCAGTGAAGTTCTCCATCAGCTGCCATGAAGTGGGGAGCAGATATTTAAACAAAACATGTTGTAAGAGACACAGGGAAAGAAGATCAGTCTGGAAAACCCCTTCAGTGGAGCCTGCTGGTTTATTAAAGAAAGGGCACATCCCACACAGCCACTGAGTTGCACACCAGGCTGTGTCCTCCCAGACTGCAGAAGATCTTGTCCCCTCAGGCCTTGCTTTTCTTCAGAAAAGATAATTCTATTTTTTTTTTCCAGTTCCCACTTGTTTTTTCAGCTTTTAATACATCCACTTCCTGCAGTAAATTGAACAAAGGGGAGTTACAGAAATGCTCTCTCTGCACAGAGAGGAAAAGCTCCTGCTTGCAAAGTGGAGGTGATGGCTTCAGACTTGGGGCTGCAGGTGGGGGCCAGGGGCTCCTCTGGGGAGTTCCTCCTAGCAGGAAACAAGCACCACTTGAATATTCTTCTACTTCTAACCAGGCAACCTTTCAAATATTTAAGCCTGAAATTATTATCAGGGAACTGCAGCTTTATCTCTGCTTATATTTAAAGCAGTGCATGTTCTCTTCCATTTCTTAAGGTAAAAAGCAACTTTTTCTGTCTTGTGCTGCCTGAAGAGGAACCCAGGGATTATTAATTAATTCCTGTCCTTGAAATCATCAATAATAGTGTGGGGTTTGGTTTTTTGTTTGGTTGTTTGGTCAGTTGGGTTTTTTTGACCTGGAGAGCATGAGGATTGTATCATTCCAGGTGAAGAGAGGCATCCTTCAAGCTCCTTTTAACCCCAGCCTGTCCAAGTCAATCTCTGCAGCTCCAGAGATACCACACAAAATCTTTGCACAGGCTCTGCCCCCCCTGGGGTGGCTGCAGACACCAGCAGGAGAGAGACCCGAGCCTGGGGAGTGTCAGAATTCATTCCATGGCCACAACAGGAACCAGGATTTCAGATCCATGCCTCTCCTGAGCCTGCTGAACTTCAGTACAGCTCTCACCAGTCAGCAGGCAGTGATGTTCTCCTGCCATCCTTGCTTTGGGTGCTGGTTTTGAATAAGCAGAAGGATGCAGATATGAAGAAATCATCCATTTATCCCCTGGGTCTGGAGGGGGTTTTGTCTCCCTTCAGGACTGATATTCCTGCTCCTCAGGAGAGGCTCCTTCCCAGAGGGCACAGGAATGAACTACCTGCTCTGGTTTTGGTTCCATCTGCAACTCAAAAACAATCTTCCATCCAATTTCCAGTGCCAGTCAGGCATGGTGATAGCGTTGCCTTCTTTTTTTTTTTTTTAACTTTTCCAGCAGAGCTATCAATACCTTGATATTTAAACTATCTCCCCTGAATTCCACAAAAAAAAAAAAGGTTTTTAATCTGCATCAACAGGACCTGGAAAGATGTGTGTTGCTGAAGTGCCACCTGCTGTACTGACTGCACAGCACGGGATGGCAGGAGAGGATCCTCCCAGACTCTCCAGGATGCAGCCCCAAGCTCCAGCTTTTTTCAAGCTCTTTTTATTTACTTCCTTTTACAGATCCGTGCTGACAAAGTGACTGAGGAAGATTTGTTGCCCTCTGCTAGAGCAGGAGGACTCTGATATCTCATTTAATCTTAGGCTGGTTGGTCAGTGCACTAAAGGAATGTCATTGGCAGGAAAAAAAAAAATAAAAATTGCCAGCTGAGGTTTAAAGCTTCACAGGGCTGTGGAGCAGCACTGCTGCCCCAGGCTGGGCACACCAACACCAGCACAGGGCTGGGCACTGTCCCAGTCCCAGCTGGTGAGCCTGTAGCTGCTGCCCTGCTACCATCTCCTTCCTATCTGGTACTTTCCACCTCTTCTTCTCATTCTGGGGTAGAAACCCTGCTATTTCTCACAGCCCTCGTTCAGAATTCCAGCACAGCCCTTCACCTGGGATCTTTTCCAGCTGCAGGAAAAATGCAGGTTTAGTCCTCTCTGATGATTCTGGACACTTCACACCTGGGACTTGCACACAACCCTCTGTGGCAGACAAACCAGATCCAGTTTTCCAGTGTGCTCACGCTGCTTTATACTTTTATAAATAAATAGCAGCAGCACTGTCATCTCACCTCACGACGTGGGGAGTGGATGTGATAAAAACCAGTCCCCTAGCCAGGTTCCAGATGATTTTTTCCACAGGATGTGGCTACAGCACGGGAGAGGGAATGAAAGCTGCCAGGAAAGTAACATTTGCTCTAAACACGCAGGTTGCAGGGAGGTAATTAGGTAGTGCTGGTCAACCTGAGTGCAGCAGAGCTTGCCAGAGCACTGCCAGTCCAAAAAGAAAAGAAAAGAAAAGACAAAGGGGTTTGAGGGTGTGGAGGAGCAGCTGCCAAGAGCAGAAATGGGGAATGGCAGCTGGGGCAAGCCCACCAGCAAGCCAGGGGCTTTGGCGTCATGATGTTTGTTTGTTAAACAACGGATTTCCTTGCACACTCTAGTATTATATTTATACCCATGCTCTGCCTTATTGGTATTTAAAAGCCTCTGTGTATTCCTGCGGGGGTTTCCTAAGGACCGGGGCAGCAGTCGGAACCTTCAGGCGCTCCCAGGTCTCAGGGAAGGAACGTCCCTCCCTCCCGCCCGGGGGTGAGGGCTCCCCAGCTCCCGGGCTCCTCTCCCTGAGGCTCCTCAGCTCCCGGGCTCCTCTCCCTGAGGCTCCCCAGCTCCTCACACGCTGCTCCGCTCCGGATTCACCTCAGGTCCCCTCCTGGGCCGCACCTCCGGCCCGGGGGCTCTGGGCTGACAGACCCGCAGCACCGGCTGCACCTAACCAAAGGTTCCTTCCCCCGAAGGAAGGAGCTCCTCCCTGCGGGTTTTTCGTGGGGCTGTGAGGCTGTGTGACCGTGGGGCGGTGGTGTGACCGTGGGGNCTGCGCACGCGCTTGGCCCCCTCCCGCCCGCTAGGGGGCGCGCTCCCTTGGCGCCTTCGTCCTTCGCCCGGACCGAGGCGTCCGCGTCGCTGCCTGACCGAAAACCTTCCCCGGCGGCCGCCCCGTCTCGCTGCTGCCGAGGGTTCAGGCGCGTCGGGGCAGCCCTCCCGCCGCAGGGCCCCGGTCCTCTGTGTCGGCGGCGCTGGGCCGGGCTCGGCGGGGCCAAGATGTCGACCAAGAATTTCCGCGTGAGCGACGGGGACTGGATCTGTCCCGACAAGAAGTGAGCGGGGACCCGGGGCACCCGCACCGCACCGGGGGGACACACCCCCGGGGCACCGCCGGGGCTGGGCGGGCCGGCACAGACGGGGCCCGGGGGCTCCCTCCCTCTCCCCCTCTCTCCTCCCTCCCTCTGGGGTTCCGCATCTCCCGTCCCCCCCCTGAGGATCCTGGTGTTATAATCCGTAACAGATTCACCTTAGCATAGAAAAGTGTTCTTCTGTCGATTCCCTCCGTGCCCTCTTCCCAGCGCGCTGTTAACTCGCGTTTTCCGTCTCTCTTTTTGTGTGTTTGCAGGTGTGGGAATGTTAACTTTGCCAGAAGAACCAGCTGCAACAGATGTGGCAGAGGTGAGGGTCTCGGGAGCTGCATCCTCTCGCCTGTGCCTGCCTCAAAGAAAACAGTATTAAACCCCTTTAATCATCAAGCAGACTGCTGGGGAGCCACGTTTTGATTTGTTATTTTTTTCGTTTTTCCAGAAAAAACGACGGAAGCCAAAATGATGAAAGCTGGAGGGACTGAAATAGGGAAGACCCTGGCTGAGAAGAGCCGTGGCCTCTTCAGTGCAAACGACTGGCAGTGTAAAACGTAGGCACCCCGGGGGCAGAGCCTGCCCAGAGCCACACACACTGCTCCCTGGGGCAGCCTGGCAGCAGGAATCCCTGGGGCAGCATGGCAGCAGGAATCCCTGGGGCAGCCTGGCAGCAGGAATCCCTGGGACAGCCTGGCAGCAGGAATTCCCTGGGGCAGCCTGGCAGCAGGAATCCCTGGGACAGCCTGGCAGCAGGAGTTCCCTGGGACAGCCTGGCAGCAGGAATCCCTGGGACAGCCTGGCAGCAGGAATCCCTGGGGCAGCCTGGCAGCAGGAATCCCTGGGACAGCCTGGCAGCAGGAATCCCTGGGGCTCCAGGAGAGGAGAGGGGGAGGATTGCCAGCAGAGCTGCCCCTCAGCAGAGCTCTGCTGCCAGGACACTGCTGACTCCTGTGTGCTGGGCAGCAGCTGCTCAGTGAGCGTGGCTGGAAATGAGCACGGGGGTGAAAGGCTCAGGCTAGAGAGGGAACAGCTCCTGGTGTCCTCTGGTAACTGAGGCACTTCCCAGGCTGAGGAGCAAGGTGTAGGGAGCAGTCACATTGTTGTTGCAGTGTGATCAGTTAAATTCTCTGGTGTCTCTGCCAGCTGCCAGGTAAGAATGTCAAGCTCTAACCTAGGACAGGGCTGCCTTGCCAGGATGCTTTGCCTCCTGGGAGGTGCTTTGTGCAGCACAGAGCAGGGTTCCAGGTTTTGGTGATGGAGTTGTGTCTGAGCAGTGGCACCTGTGGGTGTTTCCTGTCAGGCTGGGGGGCAGCAGGGGACACACTGTGGGGTTGTCCCCTTCCCAAGCCCCAAACCAGAGCTGTTTTGATGGATCTCTGGGGGGGGAGCACTCTGATCATGGTTCTACAACAAACACTTGAGCTGGTTGATGAGGAAGAAAATGTCTCCTCTTTCTCTCTTGTTCTTTTCTGCCCCTGAAGATGTGGTAATGTCAACTGGGCCAGGAGATCAGAGTGCAACATGTGCAACACTCCCAAGTATGCCAAGCTGGAGGAAAGGACTGGTAAGACTTTCAGCTTTAAGCAAGTTGTGAAGTCTCAGCTCACCAGGGTGCTGAGGTATCTGTACAAACTGTAGCATTGCCTCCAGGGGTTGGTCCTGAGGCCCCTTCCAACCTGGCATTCTGTGAAGATGTCAGCAGCTGTAAAATCCTCAGATTACTCCAAAGAAAGCTGCTTCTCAGTGAATCACACTGAAGGGATTGTTTCCACAGCAGAACTAGCAGAGCTGGATGATATTTACATGTACATAAACCTGCAGCTCCTCTGCTTTCAGTGCTGTGATGGTTTCCTGTGGGAAGCAAGGGATGTTCAGCTCAGTCTGCCTCACTGTTTGGATGCCAGGTTTTGGGAGGGAGTCGTGCAGTGTTTCATTAACCTCCCAAAGGTGTAGTGTGTGTGCAGTGTCAGCCCCAGGAGGGCTGGGTGGTGGCTGGTAGCTCTCCAAAAGCCTGGGGGTTTGCTCACTCTGAGGTTCCTCCTGCATTACCAGTGGTAACTGGAGCAGGGGATATCCTTACAGCAAGGCAGGATCAGGCAGGGCAGAAAAAGTGTGACATGTGACAAGAGCAGCATGGAGAAGGGCAGAGAGCTGGTAATTTTAAAAGAAAAAGTTTTTTTTTTAATATTCTTTGTTATTGTCAGAATATTAATGAGCAGTGTGTTACTTTATCTCGGATAATATCTCGTATGATTAAATATTTTAAAATATTGACCATTTTTGGAATACTTTACTGGTTTTTCCCAGTTGTGGTGTCCCTCAGAGGCAGCACACCCAGCCTGCTGCACACACGTGCAGTGGGTGACAGAGCTGCAGTTCAGATGAGCAGCTGAAGCTTCCCACTCACCAAAAGGGACAGAAAAGTTCTCAGGGCAGCTCTGGAGCTGCAGGAGTCAGTGCAGCCATGGGATTCTTCATCCCTGTTGCTCCCTGAGGGATCCCTGTGTGGTTGGTGTGTCTGAATCCATCTGGGTAGCCCCACACATCAGCTGGGGGGGTGGGAACTGCCCCCGTGCCTCTGGAGGTGGTAATTACACTCTTTATGACTCCTGTCTCTCAATCCACGCTGATGGAACCTCTGTGAAAGCTGGAGCTGAACTTTGTGCTTCCTAAGTTGGTGCAGCTGAGGAGATTGTTTTGTTTTGCCCCTGTCCAAAGGCTACGGGGGAGGATTCAACGAGCGGGAGAACGTTGAGTACATCGAGCGGGAGGAGTCGGATGGAGAGTACGACGAGGTGAGGGGGCCCTGGGGGAGGGCTGCTCGTAGGGTATGTCTGTGTGAAAGGGGAAAAGCACTGGTCAGAAAGAGGTGGTGATGTGTCTGTCTGTCAAATGCTGCAGTGTGGAAGTTTTGAGGTGAAAGCAAATCCATCTGGTTTGTCTTTGGGGGGTTAAAAGCTGAGTTCAGATTAAGCTGGGACAGGCTAAGGTCATTAAACTTCTTAGGGAGTTGGTTTTAAGGTCATGGGTGTTGTTTCCAGCCAGAGGGTCAGCATTGTTTTATAAAGACATCCCCCAGACACAAATGTAAACCACTCTTTTCTGTTAGATTCAGATTTCTGTAAGTCTTGTCAGTGGGTGCTGGTTGTACCGAGCACAGACACCTCCACAGAAAGTTCCTTGTTGCTGACTGACACCTCGTGATTCTTTTTGCTTTGAGCACCACCTTACTTAAAGCTGATGGATATTTATTTTCTCATGCAGTCCAAAAATGAGTTGGAAATGACTTTTGGTTAAATTGTATTCTAATGGAATAAAATCTCTTAGTTTGGGCGCAAAAAGAAGAAGTACAGAGGGAAGCCGGTCGGTCCTGCCTCTATCCTGAAGGAGGTAGAAGATAAGGAATCTGAAGGGGAAGATGAGGAGGATGAGGATGAAGATCTCTCCAAGTATAAATTGGATGAGGTAGTGTGCTTTGGTTGGTTGTTTTTTTTTCCTAGCAATTTTAAACTTATGATTAGGTTGCTGTTTAGCAGCAGCAGGTAAGGTCTGGGCTGGGGCTGGGGCTGGGGCTGCCCTTGCAGCAGTTGGGAGGAGCAGCCACCAGAGTGATGGTGCCTGCAGCTGCTGCAAAGCATCTCCACATGCTCTGGTTTGTTCTAATATGTTCAAACGTGCAGTTTTTTTGAAACCATAAGAAATTGAAAGCTTATCTGAGATCAGGATCAAAAAATGAGACCTTTATTTGGAACCTTAATGTCTGGTTACCCTATAATGGTATGTGGTTGAATTTTATTCTTAGCCTTTTAAAGCCAGATCAGATTTATGTTTCATAAAGTATTGATTTTTCTTCATCTTCCTTCAAATATATGATCATCACACTGGATTGTCCATGCCTTTGGACAGCATCTTGCAGAGATGTGGACGTGCTTATTTTCAACACAGCAGTCACCAAATCCTGCACAGGAAACATTTCTCTGCAGAATTTTGCCATAGTTATAGATTTTTGAGTCAAAAAATTCTCCAGGCATTCATTTAAATTAATTGTTGAAAATCAATATCTCTGCTTTCATTAACTGCATTAACTGCAGGTAATAAATTAATTAAACACGTAAGGTAAATCCATGAAATATCAGAAAATGGGATTTCAGGTGGGTTTTTTTGCAGGCTTTTTAAGAGTTTGCCTTGAAATGGCAATTTTAGGTCACTCTTAAAATATTTGTGTCTCATTCAATGCACTAGCAACACTTACTTTCAAAGGCTGCAAAAAAGTACAAACCATGGAATAAAAAAAAAAAGTACTGAAGGGAAGAATCAAAATATTTCTGAAGTATTTTGTGTGAATCCATGTTTGGTTTGGTTTTTTTTTTCAGGATGAGGATGAAGATGATGCAGATCTTTCAAAATACAATCTGGATGCCAGTGAGGAAGAGGACACTAACAAGAAAAAGAAGCCCAACAGGCGCAGTCGCTCCAAGTCCCGGTCCTCCCGCTCCCGATCTTCATCGCGCTCATCCTCTCACTCAAGCTCAAGGTCTAGGTCCAGGTAAACGGGTACAGGTCAAGGGTAACTCCAGGCAAAATGTCAGTATCTAACTTCTTTATTTACTTTTTTGTTTTTTTCCTTGATTGCCTTACAGTTTTAGCTGGATAATGTTAATGATTCTCTGTAGAGCACGCGGGTGGATAATGTCTGTTCTGACCTGCTGCAGATCCCCAGGGGGGAGGCTCCCTCTCTGGTCTTGTTTGGTTTGGTAAACTTGATGATTCAGTCTTTCAAATAAATGTAAAATTAAGTTGTTTTCAATAGTATTTTTAGGCTCGTTGGCCACCTTGAAGAACTTTGTTTAGCAGTGTGGGGTAGAGCTGTTGGAGGGAGAGGCAGGAGGGTGGTATTGCTGGGGTTGAACGAGGTGGCAGGAGAGGGCAGTGATGGTGCAGTCCAGGAGAGAGTGATGGTGCCAGGATAGGATGGAGAAGAGCCTGGAAATAAAGACAAGAAACTTGAACTGAGTTTGATGGCAACAAACAAAACTTTTCAGTACAGTGGCAGTGTTGTCAGAATAAAACTAAAAGTTTATGTTGATCCTGGGGCCACAAAAAAAGTCTGCTTGGTAGATTGAACATCTCTCACAATTATTTAAATGCAATAATGTGATAATTCCATGAATAGTTTTGTAACTGCGTGGTGTCAATCACATTGTAAGTTTTTAGCTGCCTTACAGCTGCCATAAGGATGGTGCTGATAGGTTGAAGACCCCAAGTCTGTCTGGCTCATAAGTTTGTACATGAAGTTCAAGTTTCTTCTCCTCTTCCCAGCCCTGTAACTGGAGCTCTCACTGCTCTGAGCACCCCCCAGATTGTTCAGCCCCTCACTAATGAGGTGTCAGCCACTGTCTCTGTTCTCCCTTTCTCCCCAGTGCTGCCATGCTGCCTCCTCTATGACAAATGATCTTGCTTACAGTCCCCACTCCTTCAGGTGCCCCCTTGAGCCCTGCCTTTGCTGCCTGGCTCCCAGGGGCAGCACTGAGTGAAGGAGAGTGGCTGTCAGCAATTCCTGTCCATGACGTGGGGTGTGGAGAGGTCTTGGGGGTGGCTGTACCCATCCCATGCCTCTGAGGGCAGCTCTCGGGTGTAGTGAGGGGTCAGAGAAGACAAAAGAACCTCACCCGGCCACAGCTGTGTTTGCTAATTCACAAATGTTAACAGTAAACTAACAAGTAACTTGTCATTACTGAAATCTCCTGGGGACCTGGCAACTTTGTAGAACTTGCTTACACCTGCAGATAATTTAAAGTGTCAGTTGTCATTTCTCTATACTTTTAATGTTCTTTAAAAAGGTTTAACTCCATTTTCCAGTTAGCATGTGCTCATACTGCTTTTGTTTTGCACAGTGAAATGAAAAGGGCATGTTAGCAACATACACTGGGAGGCTGACAACACGTGTAATACATGTTTCCTGAAAAGACTGTTAGCATTTGATTGCAGTGCCTTCTTCTTGCAGTGGTTGCTGCAAGTCTGCCAACATTTTTGCATCTCTTCTGTGGTTTGTGCTTTAAAGAAAATCCATCAGCATGAAAAAAAATTGAAAATAATATTGACAAATTCCAAGTGTTAGGTACCTCCAGATTTTGGCCAAGCACTAAGTGCTATTTTGTTTCTAATGCAGGAAAAAATCTTTACAAAAGGTTACAAATTGCTTCCAAAATGCTTGTGAGAGCTGACTTGGGCAGTACTTGAGCTAGCTACTCCTAATACTCTTACCTAATACAAACTCTGCTTTTCAAACAAAATGATGGGCTTCAAATTGAAGCACAAATTAAAAGTTAGGGCATTGATACCATGAAATAGGTAACAGAGGTGCAGTTGTTTAATTTTGCCAAATAACTGCAATGCTGGTTAATTTTTGTGCTTTGTTTTAGGAAATATTAAAAAGAAAAAAAAAGGTGATGCTGACTTTATAAATTGTTTAATGCACCATCTTGCTATGTTAAGGTTTCTGATTTTAAAATCCTGTGGTGATACTGGGGGTAGGAGGAAGTTGTTCTTCTTTGGTGATTCTGGGCCCAGTCGTACTGATGCATCGTTGTCTCTGCTGCTGTTAGCAGTTAGTTTTTCTGTTAAATACCAGTCAGACACTGGAAAAAAAAATCTTCCATGTTGTTTCAGGTCCCATTCAAGAAGTTCTTCCAGTTCCAGATCAAGATCTCGTTCCAGTTCCAGAGAACAGTCTAGATCTCGTGGGTCGAAATCAAGGTGAATGAGGTAGCACTCTCTCCTTGCTGAGAGAGAAAAGGGCAGAAGAACCAACCACTTGTTGATTTCATCGTAAAATTATTCAGGTCAAAACCACCTAAAACATTAACTCGTTTTTATCTTGGAAGTCAGAATTCCTGGGGGCTCTGCACTAGAGATGTGTTTCTTGGTTTTGGTTGAAGATTTTTAAGTCTGGCCTGAGCTAGACAAGTGGACGCCACAGTTCATCACTTTGAAGGAAGAAGAATTGGAATGCTTGTTTGCTTGCTGCAGTAATCTTTGCTGGTTTTACTGTTTCCACTTGGGCTACTTGATGTGGAGGAGCATTAGAAAACACCTTGTACTTCTGGGTTTGTGTTTAGTCATCATTTTTTTAATGTCTGACTTCCACAAGGTAGTGCTGCCCTTACCGTGTATGTGAGGGAAGTCTGGGTTGGGAGGACCCATCCCTGAACAGTGCCACTGCCCTTTGGTGGCAGAAACCGTGCTAGGGATTAGCCTGTGAGGGCCACTGGGAGGTGGGGTGTCTGCTTTTAGGGAGAAAAATTGCCCCCCCTGGGTGCTGAGGGGACTGGCCAGCTGAGCTGGGTTATTTGCTCACAAACACAGCAGTCCACCCAGTGTGTCAGTGTGGGTGAGGGGGGACTGCTTTGCTGTTTACAATTAGAACCCTGAAAAGATTTTGCCAACAACATACACACTGTGTTGGTTTGGGCTTTTAAATGTTTTATCCAGCTTACTGAAGAAAAAAATCCTGTTGGGTGTTTTTACTTACAAGTACTTACAAGTTTAGGATTTTCTAGCTCACTTTCTGTTAAGTGGTTATTTTCTGTTTGGTTTATTTTTTTAGGTAACCAAAATGATTTTTGAGAGCTTTTAAGTGAAGCTGGTTATCTTATTTTGGATGCCAAACTAACTGTCTTCTAAGAGGTTTTTTTAATAGTTTTGCTTGTGGAATGTCTCAGTCTACCCAAATTTCTTTTGAGATTTGTAAATATACCTTCTGAGGGTTTTTACTGTTCTAGTGAATAGCAAAATAGCCATTAGTATGAAATCTTGTTAATCAGTGCTACCTCTGTGGTTTTCAAGCCATTTTGCTCTGTGAATTTAACTGCTGAGGAAGGTCCTCACATAGGCCCCTTCCTGCCCCAGCCTCCCCTCATTCCTCTGTCAAACCGTGTCATTTTGGTGAAGGAAGCAAGAGGTTTCCAAGCCTTTGGTGGTCTGTGTGTCAAGAAACCCTATTTAGCAAGATTTATTCAGAAAACTACCACGGCAGTAGAAGTCTTTATTGCCAGATAACTATGGAGTAAGTATCAAAGCATCCCCACATCTCTCTGGTAACACACTGATGTCGATAGAGTAGTGAGCCTTCATGAAAACTGTCTCTGTGTGTTCTTTCTGCCTTATACCAGAATTAAATCTGATTTATTTCTCAATCAATAAAGATCCAGCTCCAGGTCCTACAGGGGGTCTTCCACCCCAAGAAAAAGATCTTACTCAAGCTCTCGTTCCTCCTCCTCCCCCGAGAGAAGCAAGAAGAGAAGTCGCTCTAGATCCTCCTCACCCGGTGATCGCAAAAAAAGACGATCGAGATCACGGTCACCCGAAAGGTTTGGGTTTATGTAGAATAAGAATGGGTGTATTTTTAAATGTGTGATTTTTTTTTTTTTATTATTATTTTTAATTTATTTTTTAAGGATTGGGAAAGAATTTAATCTCATCAATTATTCTGATCCTAAAAGTAGCTTTCTCACTTCCCCTGCTCTTACTTCCCACCAAAACCCCTGTAATTGATCCCCCCTCTCCCCGAGAAACTCTCCTGCTAGCAGCATGTTCCATAGAAAGACCTGGGTCACCATTCTTCCAGTGTGTGCAAGTGTTAATATGTACATTATTGGTTTGTTTTCAGAAGTAAATACTGCATTTAGAAATTGTATTCTACTTTTTGAGTATTAAGTTTGCATTTTTAGTATGAAATTCGCTTCCATGAGCTTAAAGTGGTTTAAAGTTACTCCTAAATTCTTATAAGGCCCCTGTCAGATATACTTGGCTTCCAGCTATTATAGGATACAGACTTCTCAACGCGGATGCTAAAATTAATTTCAACTTACTTCTTTGCATGCTTTCTCCATTTATATCTTACAGACGCCGCAGATCATCATCTGGATCTTCCCATTCTGGTTCCCGCACAAGTTCTAAAAAGAAATAATGTATTAAAGGTCACATTGAGACAAAAAAAAAAAAAAAGAAAGAAAAAAAAAAAAAAAAAAAAAAAAAAAAGAAAGGAGAGTTAAAAAAAAAACCAACAAAAACAAGTAAAAGGAAAGAAACAAAACTAATTCCAGTCAGTGCATGAGACATTTTTAAGAAGTTGGTGTCTTACTTGGTCAGAAGTGCTAAATCTGCTAGTAGAGGTGCATGTCTGTCCTTGCTTTCTGGAAAACTGCAGCTTTGTTCATCCATGAAACAAAAAGTGAGGTAGCATTTTAAGCCATAAACTCCCCAGAGGAGGCATGTGCAGTTTTATTATTTTGAGTACGGGGGTTTTTTATTATTTTTAAAGACTCAGTTACTCACCCCATGGCTCTCTGAGGTGTATGAGCAGGCACAGCTGGGGTGTGCTCTAACACAGCTCTGCTCTTCATGTGTCAGTCACAAAACCTGGGGATATGGAAGAACCCATGGGCTTTCTGCAGCCAGCTCCTGAGCTTGTTTGATGGAGCTCTTATGGGACCACAAAAGATAGCTGTAGGGTGGTGTCACCTATTGGGTGACAGCAGTGAGTGCTTTAGGTGTGATTATTTTCTATTTTTCTGTGTTAAAGTACAGCTGGATGCCCCTCTTTCCCTTAGCTCTGCTCTGTACACAGTAGCTGTTAATCATCCAGTCCACCGAGCGATTCTCTAGAGTAGGAATGATTTGCTGCAGTCAGCAGAGTGCCCTCCCTGCAGCTGGTGCTGGTATGGTCACACACATGGACCCTGGACTCTGCCAGCCTTTCTTGTAAAAGGATCATTTAGGATCTGCTCTTGAGATGGAGGAATCTGGATCTAGCTTCTGGGAATGAAGCGAAGCTTCGGCTGGCCGCCTGTAAAAATTCATTTGGGGCTGACTAAAATTTTCAAGGTATCTGAATTTTATTTATTTTTTTTTTACATAAAAGTTAATAAACTATGTAGAAGGTTTTGCCATCTTAAATGTGTTCTTCATCACTCATTCTTTTTCCCTTAAACATAATTTATGGCTTAAAATGCTTTATTGGATCTATTTTACTAGCAATATCACATTAAAACTTGGTCTCTCTTGAGCTCCGTTTGCTTAAGAAAGGTTTAAGTATCATCAGTGACACCACAAGGTAAGTATGTTAAGGAAAATTCTTCTCTTTAAGCAAGCAAACAGCAATATATCTGCATTGATTTCAGTAGTAAAATTCCCCATATTTTGACTTTGTTTTTTTAAATGAACTGCAGGAAAACAAACGGAGCATAATTTTAAAACTACATTCTGGTTGTTTTTTTTCTTTTAAGATACTTCTTTTGGACTGGTATATAAGCAAAATGTTTTTGGTGTAGGAATTTTTTTTTTTTCCAAAAAGAAAAATGCTCTGCAGTTTCTTCTTTAATGCTTTCTTTTCTATCTAATTTCCATGCTAAATGTGTAGATTGCACAAGAGCAGGTTAGTCTTGTAACTGTGCCTCTGACGACTTCAACGTCCAACTACTAAATTGTAAAAATCAGATCTGATATAGATGCTATGTTGTTAGCCTTTGGGTTTTTTCCTTGTGCTTTGTATTAAAACTGTTGCTGTACTTAACAGATGGAAGTTTTTAAATTTAGCAAACAATAGGCTACAGAGAAAGGAAAATTATGGTTTCATTTGGCTTATGAAAATGTAAGGTAAACTGATTCTGTAGACGAGTGTAAATAAAACCTGTGAGTCAACTGTGCAGTGAGTGCTTTCTCTGGGAAAAAAACATAAGCAAATAATCTGTATAACTGGTACTAATAGATTATTTTGTGGTGGTTACTCTGTTTACTGCAGTGCAATAAGGGCAGGATGTGCACTTACCTGGCTGTAGGGATCATTAATCTTTAGATTGTTAGTTCTGGAAAGATGCTTGGATTTAAATGGCAGCATGTTTCAAATGAACCTTTACAAAACTCATCTTTTTTCATTGGAAAAGAGCTTTGGGATCACTGAGTCCAAGCCTTCCCCCAGCAGTGCCCAGGCCACCCCTGCCCCATGTCCCTCAGCACCACATCTCCAGGGGCTGAAACCCCTCCAGGGATGATGGGGACTCCAGCCCTGCCCTGGGCAGCCTGGGCCAGGCCCTGACAACCCTTTCCAGGCATTGAGAAATTGTTCCCCAGCTCCAACCTCAACCTCCCCTGGCACAACTTGAGGCCCTTCCTCTTGTCTCATCCCTTGTTCCTGGGGAGCAGAGCCCGACCGCCCCTGGCTCCAACCTCCTCTGGGGGGGTTGCAGAGAGCCAGAAGGTCTCCCCTCAGCCTCCTGCTCCAGGACCAACACCCCCAGGGCCCTCAGCTGCTCCTGGGCAGAGCTCTGCTCCAGACCCTTCCCCGGCTCCGTGTCCCTTCTCTGGACTCTCTCCATCCCCTCATCCCTCTTGACAAGTTGCAGGGTCTGGGGAGCAGTGGTGGGGCCTTGCAGATGGGGAGGGACAGGGAGATGGCTCAGCATCCCCACCCCAGCACTGGGATGTCCCAGGCCACAGGCTTAAAGAGTGTGGGTGACGATGGGCAGCTTGCCCATGGGTGGAGGCTGTCCTTCATCACCCACCCTTGGGTGGAGGCTGTCTCCCATCACCTGCCCGTGGGTGGCAAGAAAGCTCTTGGCAGCTGCCTGTGCCAATCATGCAAAGAACATCAGGGGTCCCAAATCACAGCTGAACTCACACCCACAATTCCCTCAGTCTTACACAAATGTCAGAGTGGTTTCACTTCCAAGGACTCCAGAGGAGACATCAAAACCAAGGTAAAGAAAGAGCACGGTAGATCAGAGCACACCCCTCAGACTCGTGACCCTGAAATAAAGTTATTTTTTCTTCTTATTTTTAAGAGATCTGTAATATATATCAAAGGAACAGACATTAAGGATACTGTTCCTTATATTTAATAAATGGTGTTGTTAACACAGCATGGGAAATTTTTCCCTGTAGAAGTCCCAGTATATTTTTTTTTCCCTTCTGGTTCTACTAAGTCCTCTCAAGTGCTTCTTTCTATATTCACAGACAACAAAAATCTCAATTTTTGGAGGCTTTAATTTTGAGTTTGAGAAGAGCAGATGAGTCATGTGGTAGAGATGGATGCTGATTTTCAGGTCACCTGCTTCAGTGGATGGTAACTAAAAGTCCAGCTGGGTGCTGCGAGGTGGGAACAGTGGTCCTAGGCTGGGTGTGTGAGGGACCTGTCAGTGCACTGGCTGGCAAAAAATGGCCAGAAGTTCAGAAAAAAAACCCCAAACCTACCAATAATGGACCTTCTTCTTGGGGGGAAAAAGCAGAGATGGGATGGGATGGGATGGGATGGGATGGGATGGAATAGGATGGGATGGGGATGGGATNGGTGGCCCCGGCGGGATGAGGCGGTGGGCACAGTGCGAGACCAACGGCACCCGGCCCGGCGCCATGTGGGGCAACGCGACGGGGCGGTGGGCGGAGGGCTGCGGTGCCGTCTCGGTGGCGTTCCCGCTGACCATGATGATCGCCGGCATCGTGGGCAATGCCCTGGCCATGCTGCTGGTGTCCCGCAGCTACCGGGCCAAGGGCAGCCGTCGGAAGAGATCCTTCCTGCTCTGCATCGGCTGCCTGGCGCTCACCGACCTGCTGGGCCAGCTGCTCACCAGCCCCATCGTCATCTCCGTTTACCTCTCGGACCGCGCCTGGGGCGCCGTCGACCCCTCCGGCCACCTCTGCGTCTTCTTCGGCTTCAGCATGACGGTGTTCGGGCTCTGCCCGCTCCTCATCGCCAGCGCCATGGCCGTGGAGAGGACGCTGGCCATCCGCGCACCCCACTGGTACGCCAGCCACATGAAGACTCGGGGCACCAAGCTGGTGCTGCTGGCCATCTGGCTGGCCGTGCTCGCCTTCGCCCTCCTGCCCGTCGCTGGGCTGGGCCGGTACACGCTGCAGTGGCCCGGGACCTGGTGCTTCATCAGCATCAGCCACAGCCTCTTCTTCGCCTCCGCCTTCGCCGCCCTGGGGCTCCTGTCCCTCGTGGTGACAGTGACCTGCAACCTGGCCACCATCCAGGCCTTGGTGTCTCGGTGTCGGACCAAAGGCACTGCCTCCCGCTCCAGCAAGCAGTGGGGGCGAATCGCCATGGAGACCCTGATCCAGCTCCTGGGGATCATGTGTGTGCTCTCAGCCTGCTGGTCACCGCTGCTGGTAGGTCACCTGCTGCCCCGGGTGTCACCGCCCCGGGTGTCACCGCCCCGGGGCTCCGCTGTCCCTTGCCTAGGGCAGGAGGCAGGGTGGGAAGCACCCGGAGCTCAGGCTCCTGAGGGGCCCTGTGGCCATCGGTGGCCTCTGAGGACAGAGCCTGGGGGTTGTTGGGTGTGGAGGAGCTGGGAGAGGGCTGAGGTGTTTGCCCCCTGTCCCCTTCACCCCCATATTCTGAGGTTTCTCTGGTTTCCTACAGGACGCTGGCATTTGTTCTCACTATTTCATTACTCCTCACTCACACTTTTCCTTTCTCATCAACCCCCTCCTCATGATTTATGAGGCTGAATCCACATCTCTTTCTGCCATGTGGGACACGGGCACAGCCAGGAGCCCAGTGCCCCATCTAAAAGCTTATTCTGCTCTCATTTTTTTGGCTAGTTTGTACTTGGGATCCATGAGCAGGAAAGGGCTGAATTTAGCTGTGGTAATTTTAAAGTTACTTTAAGGCCAGAGGAGAATTTTCCTTCCTTCTTGTGCACAGAGAACTTGATCTCTCATAAATGGGGCTGTGACAGGAGGAACTGCTGACGTAAAAACAGAAAACAAATCTAGTTTAGCAATGCTACCCTTGTGAATTAATTAAAATTCCACCAAATTCCCATAATCACCCAGCCCCAAAGTAAGCTGTTGGTTAACTTTCCAGAGATCCTTAACAGCTTGTGACGAAAGTAAAACCTGAAACCACCCTGCAGATCCAGTGAGGAGGTGAGAGCAGAGAGCAACGTTCTGCTCCCCAAAACCCCAGGAACGTGAGGTTTGGGAAGTTAAACCAGGAGACTGCCCATTCTCTCCCCACTGGTTCTGGGGAGTTCTGCAAAGCTTCTCTTTCAGTCACCATGTTCTCAAGTGTTCATATTCTTGAAATCAAGAGTCATGACTGCAGAAGGATGTTTATACATACACTTCAGCTTTTTTTCTGCACAACTAAAAAGTACAAATTAGGAATGAGCAGCTAGTTTTTTGGCAGAGTGACCAAGGTGGAACCCAAAGGCACTGTCATTGAAAGCCAGCTTGGAGAACCTGTTTAACCTATAGCTGCATCACTCAGCAGTTGTAAGAAATTTAGTTAAAATAAGAACCCAGGGTTGGGTTTTTTTCAGAGGAGATTTTTGGCATTAAAAAAAAAAAAGTCTGAGTTTTGTAACTGAGGATTAATGGAGTCTGACAACTATTACATTTCCTATTAGGTAAACAATGCCCTTTTACACAGACAGTATTTTCAGACTTGATCTGTTTGATGAAAATGACAAAATCAAATGTGATTCAACAGAAAACTTCTGGTGATAGTGGCTGTGCTCTGACCAGCTTAGTGAAGTGTCCTGCCTGCTCTTGATTTATGCTGGAAGAGAGGGAGTGCATACACATAGTGCAGGCATTGCCTCCTTTCAGTGTGTACTCAAGTTCTGACTTAAAGTCAGCCTGGAGAACCTGGGAAAATGCTCCACTTTAATAAAATACTGCTTTATCATAAGTGGTTTCCAGTTGACTCTAATCTTCTATTTATTTTGGTGCTCAGCTGTGGGGCACAACTGTTGGACTAAACTGACAGCAGACTGAAGTGAGTCTGAGGCAGAATAGAGGGTTTGATTGCACAGAAACTGGTGCAGCACAAACTGGAATTCTCATCATCATTCTTTTAGAGCTCCAGGCTACAACATTACTCACAGAGTTGTTTCAAGGCCAAATGCCCAGGTGTTCTGCTGCTTGTCCTGTTCAAACCCATCTTCACCTGTCAGACAGAGATTAAATGCATTCTTGTTTACAGGTATGCTTACTGAAAGGATATTATTTTCTGATCTTTTTAGAGGTGCAAAACATAATTATGGAAAATGCCTTCATTTAGAAAAAAAGTAGTGGTACCACTGAGCTGCAGGGAAACCTGAAGGCTCTTTTTCTCTGATTCAGTAACTCTGCTCACTGGTGCTCCACTTCCCCCGGGGGATGAAATAGCCACCTCCCTCCAAACTGCCCCTTCCTTCCAGTCTGGCCAGCAGGCTGGATTCTGCTGGGCTGTGTTTGTCTAGATGAGGTCACAACCAACTGGTAATAAAATTAGACCCCATATGATGAAGTGAGACCTTGTCATGGTTCCCTGCATCGTTATCTTGCTGTGAGCAGGTCCTGGGTGAGATCCTCAGCCTTCTCCAGGAGGACTGCAGGTGATTTTGCTCTGGTGTGTTCCTCAGAAACAAGAGAGGAGTTCCTTGTGGTTGTTCTGCCCATGAGAATCCTCTGAACCCTCCACTTGCTGCTTCACATGTGAGAGAATTATTTAAGCAACAGATTCAGAATAATGAGAGAAGAGACACAGTGTAAGAGGGTGGCTCCTGTCTTCATAATGCATAGAAAACATGTTTGGTTTTTCAAAAACTCTCTCAAGAAAAGATTTTGTTGTCTGAGGCCAGGAATTTCCCCGTCAGATTCCTGCCCCACGTTCCAGACCAGCTACTCAGCACTTGCTTGGCTGAAAAATAGGAAGCTTTGAGCACATCAGCTGGTTTAGTCTCCATCTTTTACTGCAGAGAGCAGCCTTTCCAACAGAGTCTGTAAAACTGGAAAAACACCCCTAGGGTGCAGGTTTTGTCTTCTTGGGTTTTTTTCCCTTTCCCCTAAGCACAGTGGAAGTTCATTCTAAACTCTCTGCATGAAGCTGCCTGGGGGTCCCTGAGGTTGGTTGCCAGCGAGGGAGCCTCTGAAACAACCCTGCAAAGTTCTTGTGTTCTGCAATTGAACAGTAAAGTTTTATCTCTTTTGGTAAATTGAATGAATCCAATCGTCAATATGTTACTGTATGCATTTTGAACCAGTTTTTTTTATTGGCATTAACTGTGTTGTTCTGTTGGCTTTATTCCACCCGACGTCGTTCCTCTACCTTTGGCAATCTTTCTTTTAATTCATTTAGCAGACCAGTACAGGCCATGATAAATGATCTCTAAAGGATATCAATGAGATAAAATTTCCAGTAAAGCAGTTTTTGGTCCGACTAATATTCCAGTAAAGGAATCTTATGTAATAAAACTGAAAATAAGCAGCAGTTGTCTGCTTGGGAAACGTATTTTATTAGCCTGGTATTTTTGTAGCTCCATGGGTTTGCTAACAAAAGACCAAGACAGGGTCTGCAAAGGAAGGGTCAGTGCAGAGCTCCCAGAGGAGGAGCTGAGCTGGCAGGAGGCAATCCCAGGGCTGGGAATGATGAGTGTGGTGTGGTTTCCAGAGGCTGCCCCATGGGCACAGCAGATTTCCAAGGCACTGCTGCTCCTTAGGGGGTGGCAATGCTTCAGTCCCCATCAGGAGGTGGGCAGGAAGCTGCTGGTGGCAGCCTGGGCCAAGCTGTGACAGTGACAGTGACAGTATCAGGTCTGAAAGCCGGAGGTGGCAGGGGAAGTGGTGGAGTTGTGGTTGTGTGGGTCTGGTGCACAAGTGGCTGTTGGATGTGGTCTGGATTGAGTCAAGCTGTGTTTTTAAAAAGATCTACCCATGGTTTCTTCTTTTCATTTTTATTTAAGTTCGATGTGGGGTAGATGGAATCCTCAGACTGCTTCTGTTTAAAGAAACAAAAACAATTCTGCTTTGCCATCCCAGCTGCCCTGCCTTTGGGTCTCATCTGAGTCCTTCCAAAGTCAACACATGGTTATTGACCTGGCACCCAGAATATCCCTCTGAATGGAAAAACCTTCTCCCCACAGCCTCTGCTCCTGGTCACTCTTGCTCTGCCTGTCCCAGTTTCTGGGGAGAGCAGCAGTCCAGGCGTGACCTTCCTGGGTGACACCCTGCCCTGAAGACAGCTTTCTGTGGGAAAGCCTCAGCTGGGACCACTATGCTGCTGCTTCTGCTGCTTCTGCTGCTTCTGCTGCTTCTGCTGCTTCTGCTGCTTCTGCTGCTTCTGCTGCTTCTGCTGCTGCTGCTGCTGCTGCTGCTGCTGCTGCTGCTGCTGCTGCTGAGGGTTCTCTTGGTTCTTTCCAAAGGCTGCAGTCAAGCAGGCTTTCTTCTGGGAAGAAGGGGCTGCCAGTCTCATCCCTCAGGCTGCTCAGGGGTTTTCAGGACCAGCTGCCACTTTATTTCATCAGGTACAGCACCACTGACCTGTGCAAGGAGAGGGGATTAGCTCAGAGCCATTGCACGGGGTGCCCTTCTCCTTGGCATGCACAGCAGACACAGTGTCTGCAGACCCGATGCATCTCAGTCCTGCAGGGTCTCCAGAACATCAGTTCAGACTGTCAGAGTCTTCAGGTCATGCCCAGGGGGGATTTAGAAGCTAAAAAAGAAAAAGGACCTGTCCAGGAAATGTTAGGTGTTAGCAGCTGGCAGCAAGTCCCATGGCAAGTGTCTGCTCAGAAGCTTTGATCCCTGTGTTTAAAGGTCTAATTGTGGGGTTTTTTAGGTTTTTTAAAAACCTTTTTCTAAAGGTTCTAAATGTTTAAAAAAACATTGAACACAAAATCCGAGGTAGCTTATCAGGAGAGGAGCCATTGAAAGCCTCTAAAGTTGTGTATTTTTAAGCAGCTGTAGTTGGTACAGAAAGCTCAGGAGAAAACTTGAGAGAACAGATACCACCTACACCACAGAACCTTTTATCTATCTGGCATCTCAAAATGTGATTCATGTTCCCCCTGCTGCTATGTTGGGACATGAGAGCATCACAGCACCAGCACGGGTGAGCTCTCTCATCAGCTGTGAAAGAAAACCAAACAAATAAAGCTCCTCGCTGGCTTTACCTGAATAAGCAGCAGCCTGGTAACAAAGCCATTGCTTCTGGGGCTAGACCAATGCTCCAGCCTCTGAGCTAAACCAGTGCTCCTGGGGCCCTGGCCAGGCTGGGTTCTGCCTCAGCCCCAGGCTTCTCTCTAGTCTGTAGCACAGAGACTCAGGCTGTCCTTGTGTTGAGGGCTGCTGGTGGTGATATCTGTAAATCAAGTTTACAAAGATGCACCAAGTGCTGCGATTCGAGTTGATTACAGTGCACTCTTCAGTTCCTAAGTCTTGTAGCAGCCCATGAGACAAATGGACCCTCCCTGCTGCCCGTGCCAGACCAACAGCACTTAATCTTTGAAATATGAGTGATAAAACCACCTTCAAGTAGAGATTTGGGGATTTAGGCACTAATCAAACCCGCCTCTTCTTTGGCTTTTCTGGACAAAGGAGTGCCTGTGGCTGAGCAGAGCTCATGTCCTGCTGTGTGCCATCCACCTGACCCCCTCAGCAGGACCCCCCAGCCCACTGCTCTGTACCTAGAGCTGTAAATCATCATGCTGCCAGGCCTGGGGGCATTTCACCCCCAAAAATCAGCCTGCCTGTAGCTTTTGGCTGAGCTTGCTGACCCCTGCTCTGAGGTGTGGGAGACTTCAGCTAGGGAAACTTCTCTGTGTATGAAAAAGTGCATAATGTAAATAAAGAGTGTCTCTGGGTCCTGTGGGAAACAGATTCCTAAATATTTCCCTCTGTTCACTGGAGGAGCTGAGCTGAGGGGGGGAAAGGAGGAAATATAGGTCAGGTTAACACAAAATGCAGTCTCTGGCTTTTGACAAAAGATTTTTTTGTTGTTTTCTGTTGACTTTAGATGTTTTCTTGCCTCCTTGTCTTTTAATTTGGCTGAGCTCATAAGCAGAATAGTTTACCTCAAAATCAAATTCTAAAATTTAGAAGATACAAACATCTTAGCTTTAAAAGGTGTAATCCTTTTTTCTGACCAGATTTGTAATCCTTTTTTACTGTTCATAACCTAATTCTGAAGAGCTCTACTCATCATGAGCTATTCAGCTATTCCTTGGAATCATGATAATGTGATAATGATAAAATGAGTCCCTTTCAGTTGGTGTTGCAAGGTGGGTAACTGCCCATTCCCACCAAGGCCACCTTGACCCTCCAGGATTCAGCAGGGAAGCAGCGTATGCTGCCTTCTCAGAGCCTGAGAGCCACAATAATGGGTCTGAGAGCTGACAGCTCTCATGTTTTCACTCATTTTACACACACACACAAAGCCAGCAGCTCCCACTGGGTTTGTGTGCTCTGGTCACACTTTGAACTGGGTGAGGGAGGAAGAAAAATTCTGGAGAGGGTTTTGGTCTTAGGGATATTTGCATCTAGTGATGTCCAGGTAACAGCCTCTTAACATACATCCCTTTTTCCTCCTGCTTTTCCTTAGATAACCATGCTGAAGATGATCTTCAGCCACACATCGTTTGAGCACTGCAGGGGTTTCTCCAGTGAAGCCCAAAGCTCAGACCTGCACAAGGAGTGCAATTTCTTCCTGACAGCCGTGCGCTTGGCCTCGCTGAACCAGATCCTGGACCCCTGGGTTTACCTGCTCCTCAGGAAGATCCTGCTCCAGAAGTTCTGTCAGGCAGCCAGTGCTGTCTCCAAGTGCTCTAACAACGAGTGGAAGGAGAGATCCATCACCTTGTCAGAGGAGATCCGACGGACAGCAGCCTGAGGGAGCCACTTCCACAGAAACTGCTTCTGCCCCGGCGTCCTCTCAAACCTTCCTGTGAGCTGGGGTGTCTGTAGTGTGCAGTGGCTGCACGGCTGAGTCAGTGTTTGTCCAGCCTGCCCAGAGCCCTCAAAAACAGAAGAAGGAGTTGGTTTTGTTTCAGCATTCTGTTGTTACTGCCATTCCCTAACAGAATGTGACATTTTGTGTGCCCAAAACAGAGTTTGTGGGGAGTTTTCTGGCATAAAGGTGGAAAAAATGGTTTTCCTAGCAAGGGACACTGGGAATGGATTCATGAGATTGAAGTGGGACTGACTCTTCAGACTGACCCACTCCTATAAATATTTTAATACTAAAACTGTAGCTTCAGAGAGTCCTTCTTCCTCCCTTGTCCTGGAGGGGAGAAAGGGGCGAAAAAAGAAAAAATACAAGAATTAAAGGAAGACAAAATCAGGAGACTGAAGAATTAGGAGACAGTGGCTCCAGACTCAAAGGGTTCTGTGTAGTGCCAACGGGGGGACATCATTCCCTTCTGCAAACCACAGCACTGCCCCCATAACTCCTGATTCTGTGCAGATGCTGTGGGGAGAGCTGTTCTGCTGAGGAGGCCAGAGCAGCAGGACAGGGAGCACACGTGAGAAACCTCTGATTTATTTCTTCAAAGAGCATCCTGTGAAGTCGGCAGGCATCACGAGCATTGCTGTTTGCAAAGCACACTGTAAAGCTTCTCTGAGCAGATGGAGGGAGTGATAAACAGGTTGGAAGAGACAGTAAATGTTCTTCTTCCTGTAGATTAATGGCAAAGGTTTACAAAGCCAGGCGTGCTGTTATCACAGGAGTTGTGTTCTCTGGAAGTGCACATGCCCTGCGATAAAACAAACAGCAAACGGTGTTTAAGGAACTGGGATGCCACTCCAAACTTCATCACCAAAATGTCCCACAAAGTGCCCAAAATAGCACCCCAAAAGAGTTTAATTCTTCTTTTCCTCCAAAAAAAGGCAAATCTGAGAGAGATGGCAGGTTTGGGAAGTTTTGAGACAAAACAGACTGGACGAGGTGGGTGGAAGTGTGTGCATTAGATCTTTCCACCAGGTTACTTTCAGGTTTTATTAGAAAACTGAGTTCTGATCCATTTGTGTCACATCTGAAGTTTACTTTTACAAGGGCTACACTTTTTCCTCGTTTTCTTCACCCTTTTGTAGATGATAGCCTCTAATATCTCCTGTTTCGTGGCTTCTTGGGTGAAATTAGACGTAAGTGCAACAAATATAATATGTGATATTGTTGTACACCATGTGCCACATAGTACTGAATTCAGGGCCCTTACAGGCAAATGTCATCCTGCATCTGCTAGCAGTTTCTTGCACAGAACCTTTAGTTTCACTTCAATTTCTTTGTTTTTAGAAGTAACTGCTCAAAACAGAAACTGGCTACTCACTTTTCTTGTTCTGCTATGAAATTGTATAATTCCTTATCTTGATATCAGTCAAACACAAATAATTAATCTGGCAGCAAAAGCCACTATCTGTATAAATCCAGTTTCATCTGAGTGGCATTGGAGTGCTGCCTAAGAGCTAACATCTGCCTTGAATTCAAGAGCCAGCCCAAAACCCCAGGGCCACATTTGCAAGGTGCTTCCTTTCCATTATCAGTTCTCAGCATCTTCTTCAGTTTAATGAAATAAATTCCCTTTTCAGTTGTGAGCTGAGCTCATCCTTCAAGCTGCAGGACCCTGCCATCCCCAGGTCGTTTACTGGTCAGCACTTTGGGGAACAGGGTGAAATGTAAATTTTACTTGTTCTCCTTTGAGCAAGCGCCTTGCGGGATTGGTACTTAAAAAACCAATAATGATAATTTAACAGTTTGAGGGTACAAAAAGGATTTGTATAGTTTGGTTTGTGCACATCAGGTTTCCCAAACAAATAAAGAGAGCCGGTCAGTTGTAAAATATGTGGAGGTGACCTCAGCAGCTGGGCTGACCCATTCTTTGTGGAGGCAGTTCTGAGAGGAGCACGTGCAGGACCTCTGGGAAGGCGGCGAGGGTTCTGCCAGGCCCCCAAATCCAGTGGTGAGGAGGCAGCAGCTCAGCCCCTGAGCCCTGGGGGGGCTGGAGCTGGGTGGGCTGCCTGCTCTGAAGTGCTTGGGGAGTTCAGTGCCCTGCAGGACCTCAGGCCCCCCACGCTGTCCTGAGCAGAGCAGGACATGCACTGCTCTCTTGGGAAGAAGGCAGCTCTGTCCCTCTCTGGGTGCAGTCCTGGGAAGAAGCTGCTTGGACTCTGAGGACAGGGAACAGGCTGCTGGTCACTTGTTCACAGAAGAGGAGTGAAGCACTACTGCTGGCCTGGCTGCCTGGAGGAACTCAAAGAGCTGCAGGTGAATGAAAGCTCTTCCTTCCCATCCTCTCAGGGGGTGGGAAGCTGTGTTTTTGTTGCATTTCTTTCAAGATGCCTTTTATGTGATGTACTTAAATTCCACTACAGTAGGATTCCCAGTGCTGGCTTTAGTATTGTACTTCTGTCAGAGATGGTGTGGGAGCTGTAGCACCCATGGAAGAATGATTTTGAGATCACTGTTTGCCATAAAAACTCTCTTGTTTGTGTCCCAAATCAATGAGTGTTGTGTCAGTCAGAATAAAAGTTTGTCAGAACAAGCAGTGTGCTCAGGCCTGGGACAGTGTCACAGCAGCTTCCAGCAGCCCCTGCTGCCTGTCGAAGACCCACAGGACCACAGAATGGTTTGGGTTGGAAGGGACCTTAAAGATCATCCAGTCCCAACCCCCTGCATGGGCAGGGACACCTCCCACCAGCCCCATCCAACCTGACCTGAGACACTGCCAGGGATGGGGCAGCCACAGCTTCCCTGGCCAACCTATTCCAGTGTCTTACTACCCTCCTGGTGAACATTTTTTTCTCAGTATCTAGCCTAATTCTCCCCTCTTTCAGTTGAAAACCAATACCCCTTGTCCTGTCCCTACCCAGGAGCCCTGGCTGAGCAGGTCCATGGTGGGGACAGGAGGCACAGGGTGCTCACCCACCTTCCTCCCAGCCCCAGCCCCAGCAGAGGGGATGGAGCCAGGTGAGGAATGGTGAGGGGAGCTGTGCAGAGGTCCCAGCTGCTGCCAGGATCCAGCAGGTCATGGCAGGCTGACACACAGCAGGTTTTATCTGCACACTCTTCCAGCTGGTGACCTTGCAGGTGGGAGCTGTGCTGCACCCTGGGGAGGGATGGTTTGTTTCAGCTGCTCCTTCAGCTCACCATCTGCCTGGCTCCTGGGCTCCCCACTGCTGAGTGGGAGGACATGGACCAGGACCCATTTTGTTTTGTAATTTTAACACAAAATTTTGAGTTTCCAAAGCAGATTTGTACAGAAGAGCAGCATATTGGGTTGGAAAAGAGCTTAAAGTCCCTCCAGTCCAACCCTTCCCCCAGCAGTGCCCAGGCCACCCCTGCCCCATGTCCCTCAGCACCACATCTCCAGGGGCTGAAACCCCTCCAGGGATGATGGGGACTCCAGCCCTGCCCTGGGCAGCCTGGGCCAGGCCCTGACTGGCACCCCAGACAAACAGCCACTCCCTAATCCGTGGAAGAGAGACACCCTGCAAAGGTGACCTTACAGATTACACCCACTGTCCTGCAGGGAGATTCTCCTGGGAACAGGAGTCCTTCAGGAAGGACTCACTGAAGCATCCCAGGGGATAAACAGAAACCTGTTTATCATGCAAACCTTCCCTGCAGCTGGGGCAGAGCCCATGCAGATGGATGCAGGAGTTTGTGTCAACAGACCCAGGCTGATGGGAACCTTCAAACCAATGTTCTGCCTCTGATTATTTAATTTTTTTTTTTATTTAAATATTCTCAACCCAGCATGTGACCGTGGAAGTGGAAATACTGTCACAGGGGTGGCCTTGGCACTGCTGGGGGAAGGGTTGGACTCAATGATCCTAAAGCTCTTTTCCAACCCAAATAATCCCGTGGTTCCATGATCTGCAGCTTTGGGGGCAGAGGAGAAGGACCCTCCCTCAACTGCCTGCACCCAGCAGTCCTCAAGGACTTTGAGGCACGCAATAACCCAAACTTGGCTCATGAAAGAGCAGCTCACAGTCCACAAGCTTCTCATGTCCAGCATGTTTGGGTCTGGTGGATCTTTTCCAACAACTGCTGGAGAGAGGGAGGGGGCAGAAAGGTATTTCCAGGCTACATCCTGCGGATCGACGCTGATTTATGGGGACTCCAGGCACCATGCAGCTCACTGGAACTGATTCCTCCTCTGAGCTGGCTGGCTGGGCCCCAGCTCCTTTCTGTGCATTATTAATCTGCAGCCATTTCACTGGAGAACAACAGGTTATAAATTAACTGGCTCCTACTTTGATGCTTTCCCTGATTTTTCTCTGCAGAAGGCGAGCACCATCCAGGGGGTTGTGCTGGAGGGGGTCAGAGCTGGTTCTGGCTGTAGGAATCCAGCCCTTCTCCAAGCACCAGGGCCATCCAAAGGGAGCAAAGCCTGGTGGTGACCCTGCTCCCAGGCTGCAGAATCACCCTGGATATCTTTTAGCTGAACACCTCCATGCCCCAACGCTGATGCTAACGGGGGATGCGCAGAAATTCAGCCCCTGCTTGGAATCTGAAATATGTTAAATATCTCCAGAGGCATTTGGTTAAAGACAGCATAGTTACATCTTGGGTTGCCTGTTCTGATAAAAAATTTGATAATACAGAGCAAAGGAGAGAAGCCTTTTTTTTGTAAGTGCAGCCCTGTGAGAGACCCTGCCCACCCCCCAGGGTCGGGCTGTTTGTGCCGTTACTACACGCACCCATTTGGAAAAATAAATTCAGCCTTTACAAAGGGCTTGCAGAGGAGAAGAAGTCTACACCCCCTTGTAGAGTGACTTGATAGAGTGAAGACATAATTCCCAACAGTTTGCAGTTTATATCACAGGTTGGAGACAGCTGGATTTTACCCATGCTTGCAGTTTGCTGGCTCTGGATGCACAGGTTTGGGGAAGGCGCTGTGTCCCCCCATGGGAGCTGCTCACTGGGAAGACACCTCCAGCCTTTTCCTGGCAGTGGTTTATCCAACCCATAATACTACTAATAAATGGATCTCTGCTTCCCTGAGGAACGTCCTTGTAGCTGTGCTGGCTGCAGGCTGGGGAGCAGGTGGCTCTGGGGGTGCCAGCCCAGCCTGGCGTGCAGAGCAGTGATAAACCAGCCCAGCAGGTGGAACCAATAAAGTGACTTTATGGAGGGCAAGAACATATTGTCCTCTTTGTCCAGGGCTGCCACAGCCTCCCCAGAGGTGACACGTGCTCCTTGGCTGCAGAAGGACATGGTGTTGGCAGCAGTGCCCAGCATGGAGGATGGGGAGTGCAAGGTCTCCCCCAGAAACATGCCTGTCCCCCCTTTGCAGGGTTCCTGCTCTTTCCTAACCCCCTGAGGTGGGCACCAGCCCTGCTGCATCTCACCCAGGGTCACCTCAGCCTCTACAAGCCAAGGGTCTTCAAGACAGCCCAAGAGCAGCCTCCAAAGACAACCCATCTAATGCCACAATTGCAATCAGGAGTTTTTATAAATATGGAATGAAAAAGACCCACAAATATCAAACCACACCTGAAGGACTTCAGGTCATCTTAACCCCCCCATATCCCTTGCACGTTTCTGACAGAGGGTGTCCCACCACCCTCCCCAGTATGACTGGAAAGACCAAGGACAGCCAGATCAGCTTGTGCTTCCTGAGCTGGGGTGTAAATCCCCAGGAGTGAAGCCAAAGGCATGAGATGGCCCTTGGCTGATGTAACCTAAAGCTCCTCCAAAAGTGACACCCTGTCCTGGCAGCATCCAACCATCTGCATCCAACCTGCCTGGGTTAGGACTCTCCTTCCAGACTGGTGCCTCCAAAATTCCAGTTGCTTTATCTCCTGGCCAGCCCTGAACACCAGCCTGGTGACAGCCCCACAGACCTGGGCTCCTGCCCACCCCAGCCAGGCTCAGCTCCCACACCAGGGCCAGATAATTCCAGTTTCATCTGTGTGTCCCCAGCCAACACAAAGCAAACCCCCAGCTGCTGATGTCACTATTGTCTGTCAAACAGTCTCTAATAACGTTCTTGCCCAGATGTTGGCTTGGTAAATCCCCCAGAATTAAGTTATGGATGAGTCATTTCAATCCAAGTACAACAAAAGATCCCATCAGTGCCTCAAAGGCAGCTGCAGCACTCATCCCTGAGCCCCACCACCAGGACTTCACAGGAGACACCCCCAGGTTTGCAGAGCCCCTGGATGTGCACCTTTGAGGGAGGAAAAACATCCCCCCAGTTTGTTCAGAACCTGGATCTGACAAACCCAGCCTGCTGTGGACACTGCAATGGCTGTCATCGTTTTATTCACATTAATTTGGGGGACAAACCATCCAGCCCTTGCTTCCCAACCCCCCCACTGCAGGCTCTGGGCAGCCCCTTCCCTTCTCTCCACGCACCTATTGACACAGCAGAATTATCTAAGTTACTGGAAATGAATTATTACAGCAGCTATGTCAACAAATTAATGTGGTTACAATAACAATGCCAAAGTTAATAATTCAGCTGGCATTTTCCTGGGCCACGCTGCCATTCCCCTTATCAATGGGTTTTGTTTGGTGGTGGGTGGGTGTCCCCCTGGCACCTCCACACCAGGTACCTTCTCTGCTCCTGCTGCTCTGGCTCCCTCACCTCGGCTGGGTCAGGAAGCTGACCCTCCTGGCACACCCCGCTGGTGCTGCTGCATGCAGTGCTGCTTCAGAGCAGGTGGGGACAGCGTCGAGCTGGTCCCTGCCAGAGGGGACCTGGGGAAGGTACAACAGAGGACACTGGCAAGATGTCTCTTTCTTTGCATTTTTCACCCTAAATTGGTATAATTAAACCCCAGACTGCTTTGGGTTGGAGGGACCTTAAAGCTCCTCCAGTGCCACCCTGCCATGGTCAGGGACACCTCCCACCAGCCCAGGGTGCTCCCAGCCCCATCCAACCTTCAACACTGCCAGGGATGGGGCAGCCACAGCTTCTGGGGGTAACCTGGGCCCCTCACAGCACAGAATTTCCCCCTCCCATCTCCTCTCCATCTCCCCTCTTGCAGCTGGAAACCCTTCCCCCTCATCCCATCCCTCCAGTCCCTCCCCAGCTTTCCTGGAGCCCCTTCAGGCACTGGAAGGTGCTCTAAGGTCTCCCCATGGGATCCTTCTCTTCTCCAGGCTGAACACCCCCAACTCTCTCCCCCTGTCTCCAGAGCTGCTCCAGCCCTCCCAGCAGCTCCAGGGCCTCCTCTGGACCCACTCCCACAGCTCCATGTGCTTCTGATTGTGGGGACCCCAGAGCTGGACCCAGCTTTACCCCGGGGGGTCTCCCCAGAGGGGGGCAGAGGGGGACAATCCCCTCCCTGGCCCTGCTGCTCACCCTGCTGGGGCTGCAGCCCAGGCCAGGGGTGGTGGTAATGAGGTAAATTAGGTGCAAACAGTGTTTGTAAATCCTGGAGTGGTCCCAGCAGTGATGTTGGGTTCCTCTGACCTTCTGCAACGCTCTGCAGAGCAAGGCAAATGCCAGGTGAGAAACTGCCAGTTAATAATTTACAGACTGATTGACAGTGTGGGGTGGGACTGTCCCTGTCCCCACCTCCCCTGCCTGAGCCAGGCCCTGCTGCATCCTCCTGCCAGCAAAGAGGGTAGATTAATAAACTGCTATTAATAAATAAATAGGCAGATAGAGAAGTGAATGTCATTCAGCAACACTTCCATGATATTCTTGCCTCCCCTTGCTGGAGATGGTCACTCCAGCTTCTTCTGGATGCAGAGGAAGAACTGGGGGAGGTGAGGCCACCCTTGGGAGCACCCTGCAGAGCTCAGCCCTGGGCCCAGACACTTTGGTGTCACAGGGCTGGCATCAAACCTCAGATTTCAGTCACTGGGAAGCTTCAGGGACACTAAATTAAAAAGCCCTGGTGTAGAGAAGGGCCCTTTTTGCACCTCACCTGGCTGGCAGGGGTGGGTGTCCCCAGCCCCAACACAGCTCCCTCATCCTGCTCAGCCCCAGAGCTGCCCCAGGAGTTCTGGAAATCCACTGCTCCTTACCCACAAAATAAACATCACAAACCCTGGGGCAAGAAACAGCCTGCACAAGGAAAACCCTGAGCCCAAGAAGAGGGGTTTGGGGCAGCAGCAGCAGCTGAGGGCTCCCTGTGAGAGCATCCCAGCTGTGTTCCCAGCTCCACACCAGGAACAACCTCCCCCAGGCTGGGAGAACTGGTGTTGGGAAAGGGTGGGGAGAGAGCAAGGGCTGGTGTGCCAAGAACTGGTTGGCCAAGACCTACTGGGCCAAGAGCTGGGGGACCAAGAGCTGGTGTGCCAAGAGCTGGTAGGCCAAGAGCCAATGTGCCACAGCAGCCACTGAGGTGCCACCGTGGCCACCAGCCAGCACAGCCCTCATGGCTGTCACTGTCACAGCCAGGAGGTTTATTCCTGAAGCACTGGGGTTTATCCATGCCAGGATACCTCAGCCAAGGCCCTGCTGATAACAATGTGCCTGACAGAACCAGTGTGCTGGGAACAGAGGTGCCACAGGACCAGGTATCACCTTCCCACCCCTTTTCTCCCATTTTTTTATCCACAGGCACCCAGCAAAAGCCCCATGGCCAGACAAGGCACCATCAGGTCCTACCTGAAGCCAGCCAGGATGTTCTGAAAATGAACTGTATTTGTGCTTCTCTTCACTTTCAAAAGCTCTCCTGGGTTGTCTGGCTGGGATCTGGGCTGACACAGGTGGTGTGTGGGAGAAGATTCAGCAAGCTGAGCCCAAACCCAGCTGAAGAATAACCTCTGTTGTGCCTTTCAGTGATGTTTGCTGGCTGCTGGCAGAGCTTGGGTTGGTTTGATTTTTGTTTGTTTTTTTTTTTTAATTTTAGCTGTTTGTCAGCAATCCTGCTCCTCCAGGATGCAATGTGACTCTGGCAACACTCCTCCCAGGGATCTCTGCTGAAATCCTGACTGTGTTTCACAACCCAGCCTGGCAAGCTCCCTGAGGCTGTGGGATGAAAAGGGTGATCACTAATTACCCCTCCCCAGGGTGATCATTAATCACTGCCCCACCTCCTCCATCTCTTCAAGGCCTACAGAGCTCTGCTCCTCCTGACATCTCTGGCCCATGGAGGGACATGGTGTGACCTGAGAGCTGTCACCTGTGCCTGGCCACCAGAGCAAACCCCAGGGAAGTCCAAGGGGGTTCAGTCCAAGGGGGTTCTGTTTTGTTATTTGCCCCTAAAAAGGGCTCAGCTTCCCAGAGCTGCTGCTTCCTGGGGCAGTGGGAGGAGCAGGCACTGAAAAAACTCATTAGCAAGGAAAGAACCTTGCAAATGCCAGTGGAGTCCAGGATTTTTAGTGAACTATTGAGCAGCTCAGTCAATGCTGCTGGCAAAGAAGAAGAAAGGCAGTGAGTCCTGCAGCAGCCCTGGCAGGGGCAGTGGCAGCATTGCTGTGCCCAGGGACAGGAGCCAGGCAGGAGGAGCTCCCCAGAGCAGCCAGGAAGGGGCAAAGAGCTTCAGAAACCCCTCACTCCTCCTCAGCAAACGCAGAACTGACAAGGCTCCAGCTGCCCCAGTGAGCCACAGCACCAGCAGGGCCACCTTACCATAAAAGTTTGTGCAGCCCACCTGGCAGCACCCAGGGGCAGCTGCCATCACACTGCCCATCCCTGTTGTGTTTGAAGGCAGGATTTAAACAGCAATTCTTATTTTCTTGCTAAAAACCACAAGGCCACACACAATACTGCAACCTCTGGTCCTCCTGGGCACTGTCCCTCCAGCACCTACCCGGGCTGGTGCAGTCCAAGCCATGGGGGCTGCACCTTGGCCTTGCCAGGAGTCCCACTGAGCACCCTAAATTAAGCACAAGAACTACAACTCACTCCTTTTTTGGGAAGCTTTGAACCAAGGATGTTTTTTTTCTCTGTCCCCTTCAAAGTGTCTCTGCTGCTCACGGGGCAGTCACACACCCTCCTGCTCCCTGGGCAGAGAACCCAGCACAGGCAGGCTGGGGCTGGGCCAGCAGGGAATTCACTGCTGCATGGCTCTCTGTTTATGGATTTTTTTTTTTAATGAAGTTTTCAAACGTTACCTAATGACCAAGTGCAGCTTTTCATTTTCTGAGGCTCATCAATGTGCCAGGAAGGAGGATTTCCAAGGCAGAGCAGCCCAGTGCCACGTGGTCACACTGAAAAAAAAACACAACCAAATGTCTGAACATTTTCTTCCCAAGCTCATCTTCCTTGTTTCTTTCCCTTTGTACTGCCTTGTGAAGGTTGCTCGGGATGAATAGACACTTGAGTGTCCATTAGGAGCTGTCTGAGCTCATTACCCATCTTATTTCCCTGGCAGAAGAAAGGAGAGGAGCAGCAGGGGCAGCTGCTGGGGTGGCAGGTTTCTACTTTCCACTGTGTTCCTCTGACTCAAAGGCACCTGGGAAACAAAAGAGCTCCAGGGACTGAATTTTGGGGAAATTGGAGTACCTGTGCATTGTCTGGCTGTGGCTGGGAGCAGCTTAATCATCACACAGAATCACAGAATGTTAGGGGCTGGAAGGAACAGCAGAGAGATGATGGAGCACACCTCGAGGGGCTGCAGCACTCAGCTGGGGGCTGGGCTCATCACACTGCCTAAACAGGAGGAAAAGAACCTAACACCCCAAAAAATAACCACAAAGTATCAGAAAATCAACTTCACAGCTGTGTCTAACTTCCAAATCTACCTTCCAGTTCCAACTGGAACAAGAGGGAAGGGTTTCCAGCTGCCAGAGGGGAGATGGAGAGGAGATGGGAGGGGGAAATTCTGTGCTGTGAGGGTGCTGAGCCCCTGGTTGCCCAGGTTGCCCCCAGAAGCTGTGGCTGCCCCATCCCTGGCAGTGTTGAAGGTTGGATGGGGCTTGGAGCACCCTGTGCTGGTGGGAGGTGTCCCTGCCCATGGCAGGGGTGGCACTGGAGGAGCTTTAAGTCCCTTCCAGCCCAAACCATCGATTTTGTGATTTTCCAGGGACCCAGAGGGGGTGAACCAGCCATGTCACAGCATGTGGCAGATGAAGATGCTGTTACCATCACCATCACCATCCTCCCACACTTGGGTGCAGCAAGACCATATTTGCCATTTATTTTGACCCTCACACTGAAGCTGTCATCCCAACTGGATGCCTTCCAGGGCCTTCCCTGTGGGAAGAAGCCCAGACATCCCCATGGATGCTCCAGTGAGAACTGGAGACACAGTTGACGTGACACTTTGCTGTTTCCCTGTACTAAAATTGTGTGTGGAAATAGAGAAAATTTATATCTTATGTACAAGAGACTGAGGAGCAGCGTGACCTGGGCTGCTACCATGGTCCTCCCAAGTGGCAGGCATGAAAGGGGCCAGAAATAAGCCACGAAATAATGAATTGGATGGAGGACTCCCATGGCAGAAGGGGGGGAGGAATGCTTCCTTGGGACCACCCTTCCCTTGGAAGGAACACAAGGACTGTGGGACTCTTGGCATCATCACTGTCCCTCTTCCCACCAGTTCCCCCAGAGCCCTCAGCTCTGGTCCCTGCTGTGGGTGGCCACAGCACCACCATGGGGAAGAGCTTCCCATGGGGAATGGTTCCTGATTAAACATTCCTGATCTGCTCCAGAGGGGAGAGGTCATTCCCCAGGGAATGGGTCTGACATGGGGGCCAGCTGGTGGCATTTTGTGGGCTGGGGCAGGAGCACAGCCCTGCTGACAGCTGCTCCAGCTGCTTTCATGGCCAAAGCAGTTAACTGAGCTTAGCACCAGCTTATTAATATTTTTGGAATAATTTTTAGGAAACAGTAATGTATTTAATTGCTTCTCTTGTTCTTAGAAAGCTGTCTCTAAAATCAGAGCATGAAGCATCTCCCACAAGCCTGGTGCTTATGAAATATTAAAGACCCTAAAAACCATCTCTTGAGGGTTGCCATGGGCTGCACCAGCCTGACATCAGCTCAGGCAGCCTCTCCTGAGAGGGAAATAGAAAGAGATTTAACCAAGTTAGAGCTCCCTGTCACAGCCATGCTGTCTGGTGGGGTGGGGGAGTGCAGGCAGAAGCAAGATCCTGAGTTCCCCCCTGTACTGTGCCTGGTCCTGGGCAGGGGTATTGATCATTCAGCAGCTGCCTGGTTGCTGTGGCACCAAACCCCACCAAACCCCACCAGCAAACAGCTGCTCCCCTGCTGCAGAAATTCCAGTGATGGGAATGCAGCTCAGCACTGGCCACTCGGATAATCCCATCCAGCTTCTCCCACATCTTTTCCTTCCTTTCAAATTCCAAGTGCACCTTTCCAAACTGCATTTTCCATCTTACTCCATCCCCCAAAAGCAGCTCATTCACAAACATGTGGTTTCACCAGCAGCCTGGGGCCCCACAGTGCACCAGGGACCTTCATACTGGCACCTCCTGCCCCACCATCTCCTGCAGTATCTCAGGTCTGCAGCAGGCAGTGCCCCAGTTAAAGCTGATACTGCAGAAGATTTTAACTGAGGAACAAGTGACCTGAGTGGTGCTCCATCCCTCTGGACACCCAGCAGCTGGGGAGAGCAGGAGGGAGATGAGGGCAGAAGGCAAGTCTGGGTGCTGGATACCCATCAGATGCTTCAACTACATCCAAGAGAATGATCTCAGACTTCACCAGACACTAATAACAGCATCTGGGGAAGATCAAGTCAGCTCCACATCCCCCTGCCACCCAGCTGCAGGTCTGTGTTTTCCTCAGCTCCTGCTCAAAGCAGAATTGTCTGATGACCCTAGCTTGGCTCTGGATCACATAGAGGGTGGGTGAAAGCTCAATAAATAGACAAATAAATGAATAAAGACACAGCTAAATCCCTGTGAGCTGATGCAGGTATGTTGTGACTTCTGAGTCCTTTTGCTCCCATTCCTTCTCCACGTCTCCTCGTGCCGCTGGAGCCACCCAGCAGCTCTGACCCCATCCCCTGCCAGCTGGGCAAGGGGGATATTTGCATTGTGAGATCATCCTCCAAGATCCTTCAAAGCCATAGGGAAATGGCAAGCTGGCAGATCTCTGTCCTCCCCCAGCAGGAGAGGCTGAGGACCAGCAGGCAAATCCCCTCCCACCCCTGCAGGGCTCCAGCAGTGTCCCAGCACACACACACACACACACACACACCCTGGTGCCTTTTAACCTCAGCCCTCTGAGAAATGGTCCCACTTAAACTCTCTAACTTGAGAAATCCTTTAGATTATTTCTCCTCTCCAGGCCAGGAGGTTGGTGCTTCTGATTTTACAAGAGGCAGGGTGAAGGAGGAGGAGCCAGGAGCCTGTTGACATGGAGATAGTTTTAAAGATATCCTGGAGCTGTGTTCTGGTGAGATTCAGCTTATTTGTAAGCACCAGGAGATTGGTTTTGTTGTTATAAATCAAGAGCAGAGTTGTTTGGCCCAGCAAGATCTGAGCCCAGCACTGGTGATGGAAAGCAGTGAAGACAGTTGTTTAAAATAAAATTTTAAAAACCCCATACAATAAAAAAATCCGTGTCTTTTTTCTCACTGGTAGCAAGCCAGGCCATGTTCTCCTGCATATCCTGCCAAGATACACAACACACGACAGTCTCAGCTTCCAGAAATTGGGAAGACAAATTGGAAGGACCCATCAGCCTGCAGCACTGCTGTGGCCTGAGCCTGGGAGAGGGAGGACTGCAGCCCCCAGGCACTTCCAGTGACACTGACATCAGCATCTCTTCCATGGCTACAGTCAGGAAAATAACCTTCCAACACCTGTACCTTTTGTCTGAGCTCTTTCCCTAGCAGAAAGGACAGCAGCATTTCTGTGTGGCCACCTCCAACCCTCAGCTATCCCCAGCAGGCTCTTTCCCTCCAGTGCTTCCTTGGAACATCTGGGTGGGAGGAGAGGTGGTCTCTGAGCCCATGGCCCGGGGGGGTGGGTGCTGGCCTGAGGTCCAGGAATGTCCTGGGGTTGTGAGGAGCCTCGGGGAGCAGTGAGGGTCCTGACATGGAGTGTCCCCAGAGTGAGGTGTCTGTACAGTCCCGGGGGCTGGGGTGCTGGGGTGCTGGGGTTGGGGTGCTGGGTGTGTGTTGGAGCCCCACCCAGGGCTCTCAGCTACACGACCTCATTATTTCTCATTGCTTGCTTCCAGGGCTGCTCGTTTGCTCTGCCTGATGGAAAAGAACATTTTCCTTACACTCCTATTAGGGGGAAATTGGTTTTCTCCCAAACCTGACCAGGGAATCATTTTGTGCAGGCTGCAGTCAGGGCATTCCTTGTTTGCTATGAAATGTGCTTGTGGTTCTTAATGGGAAAAAAATAACATTTGGAATTTGTAAATAATATCCAGTTGGTAGATCACAAGACACTTAACCTGCTCCTGGGGTGCCCAAGGAAATGAATTTGCTGCTGGAAACAGGTAAATGCATTTAACAAAAATATATGTGCATAGCAGTACAAAGAAAATACAGAAACTGCTTGTTTCTGTGCAAAGCTCTGTGCAGGAATTTCTGTTCCTGGTACTCTGGGAAGGGAAAACACAAAAATAATTCAGCCATAACCACGGGGTGTGGAAGGATGTGGCACAAAGCACGTTGGCCAGATGTGCCACAGCAGCACAGCTGGAGCTTTGTGCTGCCTTTGGGATGAAATGAGAAGCTGACCTAGTGTGGTTTGGGTTAAAGGGCAGTTTACAACAAAAAATAAATCAGTACTTCCGTGTTCCTGTGCTTTGCTGCCATCCAGCAGGATGCTCATCCCCCAACCTGCCCACTCCTGCTGGGGCAATCAGTTTCCCCTGGCAGGAATCAGGGTCCTGGGGTGGCCCCAGCTGGCTCTGGAGCTCCAGGTCCATCTCTCACTAATGACACTTTTGAAGAGCCAAAGTCACTGTCTGAGAGACCCCAGGGACACCCTGCTATGGGAGACCCTGGGCACCAGCACCCACCCTGAGCCTGGTGGTTGGGAGGGCTCCTTCCCCCTTCCCCTCTGCTCAGCACTGTTCAGCTCTGGGGTCCCCACAATCAGAAGCACATGGAGCTGCTGGAGCCATTCCAGAGGAGCTGCTGGGAGAGCTGGGGCAGCTCTGGAGCCAGGGGGAGAGAGTTGGGCGTGTTCAGCCTGGAGAAGAGAAGGATCCCATGGGGAGACCTTAGAGCACCTTCCAGTGCCTGAAGGGGCTCCAGGAAAGCTGGGGAGGGACTGGGGACAAGGGTCTGGAGGGATGGGATGAGGGGGAAGGGTTTCCAGCTGCAAGAGGGGAGATGGAGAGGAGATGGGAGGGAGCACTGGCACAGGGCTCTGCATGTGCCCTGGGGGAGCTCTGCAGGGGGATGGGGATGATATAAATTAGAGAACTGAAACAGTTCCTTACGTGCAGATAACTGGATGAAGAACAGCCCCTGGGAGGAGTACAACTTAGCAGTTCATCCTGGTGACCAAGAATTCCTGCTAAAGGGAGGTGCAGTAAGGAATGTACCACAGCCAGGGAAAACACACCATAAAACACAGCCTGAGACCTGACAGCCATCAGTGCATCCCCCACCCCAAGACTCTCCAGTACCTTTTTTCACAGCTCTGGTCCCTCTTCCCAGGGGAGCTGGGGGTGTTTTCCTGCTGTTCCCTGCAGCCTGGCACATTCCTGGGGGCTCAGTGGCTCTGTGGTGCATGGGAGGGCAACACTTGGGCTGCTCTGCTCGAGAAAGAAATTCCAGCTGGAACCAGAAAATCCTGGGCAGGATGATACCTGACAGCCTCTTCTCTGCTGCTCCTCCTGATGAAGCAGGTGTATCACAGGGGCAAGTTTTAAATAACCCCTTTGCCTCAGCCCCGGGAGCAGGGAGCTCTTCAGCACTCAGTGCAGAGGCCACCCCAAATCCAAGCAGGTCACCTTGGCTGGAGCACACCAGGAGGAGCAGGCAGGCAATGCACAGACATTACTGCCCCACAGAACAAGATAAATGTCTGCAGGTCAAGCACAATGCACGTGGCCTCTAAGAGCAGGGAGCACCCAGGCTGTCTGGAGGGGCGCCGGGATTATTCTGTGCACGTCAAGAATGCCTCTCTCCTCATTCCATCAGCCTGATCCTTCTTCTCCCACCACTTTTTTACAGCTTCCAGTGGTCACTTGAAAACAGGGGCTCATGCTAGAAGTGGGAAGGATTTTCAACATAGCAACAAGGGAAGGTGCAGGATAAACACACTGCTCCCTGGGGACTGCTCACAGAGCCTGTCCAGGCAGCCAAATTCCCCTGGGTTCCAGTGATGGGGTCTGTCCCACCTGGAGCTCTTCCCTTCCAAAGCAGGTCTGGCCAAAGCCTTCACACAACACAGTGCCCGGCCTCTCCCTGCAGATCAGCCATGTCAAACCACTGAGAGTTGTTGCTTCCAGTGCTGCTGGCCAGGAGATGAAGGCCAGTGACCCATGTGCAGCTGGAGGCCCAGCACAGCACCATGGCAGCTGTGGGGCTGAGCAGCAATGCAGCAACCACCTCACCCCCTGACCTCAACATCAGGGCAGGAATCCTGGGAGCAGGGTGCTGGTGACCTACAGCCTGGGCCAGGGGGAGGTGGTACCGTGTCTAAGATCTGCAGAAACGTCCCAAAGTCTGGCAGAGTTGACCACTTCGATGTGATGCATCCAGTGCTTACTGGCTGCAAAGCAAGACTGAACACAGCAGCCCCTCAAGGTGGCACTGAGGCCCCTCAAGGTGCCTCTGTAGCAGAGTAAGCAGAGCCTGCTCCCACGTGGAGCCATCCCAGAACAGTGACTCCCAACTCCTGGCTGCATTCAGCAGTGGAAACGTCAGGGAAAGGCCAGAAGATGAAGGATTTGAGTCTGATTCCTAGTCTTCAGTACCTGGGATCCATCAACAAGTCCATAAAGTATTAGTAATAAATTAACTACTTTGTTATTTGCCTGCAAGATAAGGATGCAAGATAAGGATGAATTCCAGATGACTTACTGTGCCACAAGTGTCCCACAAAGAAATTTCCATTGTATTTGACCTGAAAGACAAGCAGGACAAACCAAAGTCACCTATAAAGTCACCTATAAAGGATTTTCCTCCATATTCCTTTAGCAAAATTTGTAAAAATGTCACTTTCCCAAATTAAAATGACCACAACTAAATCCTCTCCCAAGGCTTTTGGGGAAGACCCAGGCAGACACCTTCTCCATGTCACTGTGAGAGGTGACCCCACAGGATGAGGGTCGTGCAGCTCTACCATGGCTTGGCTTTGAACCACTGTGAACCTCTCAAGCTAAATAAGAAGTCAAGCAAACCTCCTGACTCCAGCCTGGCTGCTGCCTGCTGCCAAGCCACAGGATCTCCCTCTCCCTGTCTCTGCGTGGTCAAGTGCAGCTAATGCCAACTGTCAGGGACAATTAATAACCCCATTAATTACTCTGCAGGGTTGGGTTGTTGGGGTTTTTTTGATGCAGAAAAGTAGAGTTAAATCATACTCTTGCAGAAAATCTGCCCAGGAGAGCAGGAGCATCCTGTTTGCACCGTTATGAGATGATAATATTAAACAGGATGTAATTATGGCCTCGTTAGTTATGGGCCTACATGTGTTGCTTGTGGGATTAAATATCTCTACTTAACCACAAAACTTGACCTAAAAAACCCCACAAAGGACAGATTTCCCCTTAGCCATTACAAAGTTGACCCCCTGAACAGTGCCAAAGGGTTAATCAACCCCACCAGAAACCAAAGCAGTGAGTAACCACGTGAGCACCCGAGATGGTGCCTCTCCTCAGAGCCCAAAATCCTGTTTATTTTCTGATTTTTTTTACTGGAGGAGGAAAGCTTCACTACCTTCCTCCTCATTTATTATGGGCATTAAGTTAAACATTATTTCCTCTTGAATCCAAGCTAATCAAATTAATATCAATATTGTACTGAGCCAGGCTGAGCTGATTAGTGTCGATATTTAATATATTTTCTGCAAGTTGTGCTGAGAATGAGCTCCTTGCTCTCCATCATTGAGTCTGGAAAGAAAAAAATAGCATTTTCTGCCAGCTGAGGGATCTGCAGTGAAAGGAACAAGGCCTGGGGCATCAAGCAGGCTTCCCCTGCTCCTCTCACCATTTTGGGTGGGTTGCAAATGGGCAGAGGTCAAAGAAAAAGTGTTCCTCACCTCCCTGGTCCTTGGGTACCACATTTCCAGGCATGGTTTTATTTTGTTAGTCCTTTAGAGACACTGAGAAGAAAGACATCTCCACAAGTCATCACATCCATGATATCCATCCTGCTCCCCTTCTCCTCTGGAGACACTGAGAAGAAAGACATCTCCTCAAGTCACCACCTCTATGAGGACTCACTAAGAGGCCCAGAAGTTTCTGGATTGGCTTCCATCAGTGGGAGCTGTTTGCAGGGCCAGTGAGCCGCCAGAGTTACAACACACAGTGGTCACTCAGAACTAAATAAAACAACTCCATGATGCTGTCACGAGGAGAACAAAGCACTCAGCATCAAGTGCTATAAAAGGAGTTTCATCCCTGAGTCATCTCCACATCAAGCTGGTCTTACAAGGGACTCAACTGGCCAGAAAAAATTACTGGCTGTGTGCAGGGAGCTGTCAGCAGCTGCTGGGGGTGGGAGAAAGGTGTTTCCAGCAGAATCCCACCACACTGGGTTCTAGCAGGAGCAGCAAGGTAAACACAAGTCAGCATTATTCAGACTGTAATTGCCTTCTTGTTTTGGAGCCAGCAGCAAATAAATCACATCATTTCGTGTCAAGAGCCATGTGAGGAAGGTCAGCCAAACCCTCTTCAAGGGCCTGGCACAAAGCATGGCCAAGGCTGGGCCCATCTTACACCCTCCCTGGCCCCTCAGCACAAAGTGACTGCTTTTCCAGCTGTTGTGGCTGGCAAGAAGAAAACAAAGCAGCCAAAGAGCACTTTCCCAGTGGTGGCTGGAAGGCACGAACCTCACCAGACACTTGAGTCCCCATCGTCCCTGGAGGGGTTTCAGCCCCTGGAGATGTGGTGCTGAGGGACATGGGGCAGGGGTGGCCTGGGCACTGCTGGGGAAGGGTTGGACTGGCTCATCTTAGAGCTCTTTTCCAACCAAAAGCTCTTTTCCCTGAAGCAGCTGGATCCAGGGGTGCCTGAAGGTCCCAGCCTCTCAGCATCTCCCTGCCAGACACTCCTGAGGCTCTTCAGTTTTTGTGGACAGGAGGAGGTGGCTTTGTAGTGCTCCTTCTCCCCCCTAGTGCAAAAAAAATATTCCCTGCAGTCAGGGAGTGCCTTCACCAGCACCTGCACTCTTTTTGTGGTCTTTTCTTCAAGGCTTGTCTGATTTATAAGAAGTTTATACACAGTTAAGGTCAAGAAATTGTGTCTGTAATCATTTGGCATCTAGACCAAGTCAATACATTTATCTGCTCCCCTTGCTCCAGAGGGAAGGACCTGATCCTGCAGAGCCTTGGGCTCCTCCTTGGTTGCAGATGCTGGGGGGACCCAGTGATGGTGACAGCTCTGCTGTCTGACAAGGTACTGTCCATCCAGCAGTGACACATTTGACTGGTTTTCTTCTGCTGAAGCTTTAATTTCATCTGACTGATGAGCCTTGACTGGACCAGCTCCAACTTTTCAAGATCCTTTCAGGTCTGACCCTCTCCAGTGCAATGACTGCAGCTGCTTCCAGCTCAGTGCTATGCACAGACATCTTCTGTTCTTCCTGCAGCCCTGTGGAATGCTCATCACCACTGAAACACAAATGAAAACAGTAAATGGGGCATTGCCTGGCTCCAACCCCACCTGCAGCCTGTGACAGCTATCAGAAAAACTGTGGGTTTTGGTGGCTTTTCCACTACTATCTTCACCTGATGACAATTCTTTGGGGTTTTTAATTTTTTCTTCTATGTTTTTGTTTCATGAACACCCAGAAGTGAAGCAACCTCCTGCCTGGAGTACATGAAAGTGCTCTGCTGCCTTCCCCTCCTGGCTGCTCTTCATGATGACTGCCTCTCTTCTGACACCTTCTCTCTTTTTGTTTTCTTCCCATGGTAGCCTCAATTAAATTCCCAGCACATCTCTGAACTCCTTTGCACCCAGAGAGACCACAAATCAACCATTTCCATGTCAGCCCCTTCACCCATTTCTGTGGCTCTTTTCTCAACAACAGAGGACAGCCCCCCTGCCCCATTGGTAGTTAAGACCCAGGGCCTGATTGCTGGGGCTGATCTGGACATTCCTCCCCTGCTCGTGTCCCCGGGGGACACAGAGAGATGCTGGGAGTCTCAGGTGTGACAGATGAGGTGGAGCTGCTCCTGTTCCTGCTCCTGCTCCTGCCCCGTTGTGTCTGCTGCAAACAGCTGCTCCCACTGCTGCTTTGGCCTCTGGGAAGATGTCAAAACCTGCAGGAAACCTCCTGACAAGCTTTTGGAGCCAGACACACAGAAGGGGTGGAAAGGTCTGGAGTTAAGTAAATATTTTTGTTTTATGGTTAAACACAACCACCTTATCCTTCCTCAGCACTGTGATAAAAAGCACATTTTAAATAAACAGGATGGTTTGGATTTGCATGCTTGATGTCTTTTTTCATTCATAGGAGTATTCTGGCTCCTAAAGCTCCTCCAGTGCCACCCCTGCCATGGTCAGGGACCCCTGCCCCAGCCCAGGGTGCTCCAAGCCCCATCCAACCTTCAACACTGCCAGGGATGGGGCAGCCACAGCTTCTGGGGGCAACCTGGGCAACCAGGGGCTCAGCACCCTCACAGCACAGAATTTCTCCCTCCCATCTCCTCTCCATCTCCCCTCTTGCAGCTGGAAACCCTTCCCCCTCATCCCATCCCTCCAGGCCCTTGTCCCCAGTCCCTCCCCAGCTTTCCTGGAGCCCCTTCAGGCACTGGAAGGTGCTCTAAGGTCTCCCCATGGGATCCTTCTCTTCTCCAGGCTGAACACCCCCAACTCTCTCCCCCTGGCTCCAGAGCTGCTCCAGCCCCCCCAGCAGCTCCAGGGCCTCCTCTGGAGCTGCTCCATCAGCTCTGTTCCCCTCTTTGCTGGGGACCCCAGAGCTGGAGCCAGCACCCTGGAGGGGTCTTTCCAGAGCAGAGCAGAGGAGACTCCCCTCCCTCCCCGGCCCCACTGGTCATGCTCTGGGTGATGTTTTTCCAAAATAAGCATTTGTGAAGAAGACAAAATAACTGTAACAAAGACTGTAGCTTCTCACGTCAGGTTTTCTGGTCCAGGTTGCTCAGATACTGGATTCCCCCCCTCTTTCTGAGCCAGGAACTTGGGGGTTGGATCCCTTCCCCAGCACCCCACCTCGGGCTCAGAGCCTCCTCCTGTTGGCACTCTGACATTCCCAGAGATGATTAAATTACAGGGAGTAGATCAGTTACTCGAGGAAACAGACTTTTTTTTTTTCCCCCCCCTCCAGTAAGGAAACACTCAGAAACTGCTGCAGAGTTCTGACAGTCTATTTCTTTTCAGCATCCAGCTGCAGAACAACTTGCACACCCATTGCAGCCCTGTGTACATCCACAGCACCGCTCTGGGCAGGAGGTTTCACACTGCATCCCATTGGGATAAAACATTGACAGATATGGTGCCATGCCTGCTCAGTGAGCAAAGGACTCAACAGTCTCCACGTTAGGGTCACATCCCAGCATGGCCAGGATAAAAATAGTTAAGGTAAATGTTCCCCAGGCAGAAGTGATCAGGGTTATGGGCAGGGGAATAAATATTATACTCAGCCCAAGCTCTCTTTCCTAACCCTGTGTTTCTCCTCTCCCACCAAATCCAATTAAAACTCATGATTGCAACACCAACTCGGGTGGGAGGGCTTGGCTTTCCCAGCCCATTGTCTGGAAAACCTGACTTGCCCCTGGGAAAGGATGGGGCTTACTCTGCTTTTATGCCCCATTGCCTGGGAGGGGGCTAAGAAAGGGCTGGTGGTGGGAAACCTTTGCAATGAAGTGTCCTACAGGGTGCAGGAGGCTTGGAATTAAACCTGAATAGCTTTAATAAAGCTGAGGAGTTACAAAGGAGTTATTACAATAAGCCTTATTTTCTCATTAGGATGTTTCAGCAGCTATTAATCTATTAAAAGTTGAAATATATTGAGCATCGTGGGGCTTTTTAAACACACTCTTTAGAATATTTGTGTTTCAAATTATTTCTGTTCAAATCCTTCTGTCTAAACCCAACATTACAGGCATTAGGTGTCCACATCCAAATTTCAGACCAGGGTTGGAGATGCCCCGAGACCTTCCCCAGGGCAGCTCTTCCTTCACCCCAACTTCCACGGGAAACCCACCTTGGTCTGTAGCTATTATTCACATTCCCCTGCAATACCCAAGAAGAAAAATCACTTCAATATTCCTTAATTTGCTAATACTTGTCATCTCCTGCAGCCCAGACCAAAGCCGAGGGAGCTGCCAAGAACAAATAACTACTGTTTCCAGAGATGAGGAGATGAATCATTCCCAGTATTTTTAGCAGGTCATTAAGGGCTGGCAGCAAGATTTGCAAACTGACCTGTGGGGCTTTTGATTCGTGTTAGCATAACCTTGTGCAGAAAACATAAACTGGGATTCAGAACAAAGGGAACTGAAGGGCTGGAAAGAATATCTCTAAATTTTGAAATGAGAGTGAGAGATCAGAAGGAGCAGGCTCCCTGCCAGCCTCCTGCTCCCTCCCAGCTCTCTCCTTTCAGCACAGTGAAGCTCAACAAACCCTGGAAAGAAAAGGTGCTGGGACCAGGAGTGAATATTTCCATGCCCTGGGCAGGGATGCTGCAGCTGCTGGGAAAAGTGGGGTCCCCATGGGCACCAGGATGGGATCAAACAGGCAGTCCCCACCACACCCACCTGGTTCCTGAGCAGGGAAGCTCCTTTTGGAGTTAAATATCCAGTTTATAACTGCTCCTTTTTTTTTACAGTGCTATGGGCAGCATGATGAGTGTTCTTCTCAAGTGGAAATATGCTGTCAATTGTCTGAAAAGTAAACACAACCAAGTTTAGCATCCTGGAGACATCTTGGGCAGGGGCCTGGCCACCAGCTGCCCTACATGTCACTGTGAAATGTCCTCAGTCCCCAGTGCTAACAGCACCTTTGTCCCTTCAGCAGGGACAAAGCTGTTGCTGCCAAACATTGTGAAGGTGGAAACAGAGTAAAGAAATCCTGAGAGCAGGAGAAGGGGAACCAGGACAGGCTGCACCACAGGGAAGGTGCCACCAAGGCAGGGAAGAAACCACAGAGGTGCTGGGAGGGCTGGAGCAGCTCTGCTCTGGAGCCAGGCTGAGAGAGTTGGTGGAGAAGAGAAGCCACCTGCCCTGGCTTTTTAGCAGCTCCAAAATTCAACTGTGAAAGGACCCTGGCTCCCACACCAGGCTCAGCTGCTCAGAGGAACCCTGGAAGGACTAAATCTGGCTCCAGCTTCATCAGCCCCAGCAGCTGCTGTCAAGTTAAGGGGCTCTGGTCCAAGCCTCAAAGGCAGAGAGCTGCTCTGCTGGGAGGCAGATGAGAGCACAGGACTGCAGGAGATGGCTTTGGGTGAGATGAAGTCCCTGCCATTTCTGAAGGAGGAAGTTTGGTGTCAAAAAGGCTCAGCACTCGAGAAGGTGGTGAAAAGCACTATACCTGAGTCTGGGGGGGTTGAGGAGAGCTGCTGCCTCATTATCCACCTCACAGCCTCTAATGGAAAGCTCCATCTCCTTTATTAAGCAGCCCGAGGAGGCTCATCTCTCAACAGGCAATGCAACAGCACGTGTCCACTCACAGCAACACAGAGCCACTGATGCCATCAGCTCTTGTCCTCCACCACGTGTCCCCTGCCCCCCAGACAGGTGGCTTGGAACATCCTCAGAACATCCCGGGGTGGATGGCACTGCTCCCAACAGCTGGGGGGACATCCCTGCTGCAGGGGACAGATGGGCAGCAGGACAAAAGCCATGCCCAGAAGGTATGGTAGATGATGGCCAGGGATGTGAAGAGCTGTTCTGGCCCTGAGGATGAAGGGCTGTAGGACGGGCAGGGCACCCGACGTCTGTGCTAAATCCTGCCCTGGTTCTGTTTGGGTTTTTCTGGGAAGAATGGATTTGGTGAGGAGTAAATGGAACTGAGCCTTTGCTCTAAATGGAGGCATTTGTTTTGTTGAGTCTCAGGGGGAGTTTTCATTAATTATACTCAGCCCATGGCCAAGCTGACAAGACATTTGTTTCCAAGGGAAGAAACAAGCCAAAGGAGACTTCAGGAGAGCTTTGGGATACAACACACCACCATCATCCGGCACTGGAGATGGATTAGCAGTGAATTTTCCCACCTGGAAAGTATCCCTGAAAATTACAGATAGTTGGGCAAGCTGCCTGCAGAGAGCAGAGGGAGAGCAAGCTCTGGCAGGGACGTGCTGTTGCTGCAGGACAGCAGTGCCCAACATGGGCCAGTCTCCATCCACTCCTGCCTGTGGTCCTCCCAGAGCCCCAGATCCCACCAACATGCACTGAGGGGCAGAAGCCTCCTCCTGCCCACAGCCTGCAGCAGAGCCTGGGGCAGAAAAGTCCTTTTCCTAGACAAGGGTGTCCAGTTTTCTCTTGTCCAGCAATGCTGAGGTTGAAGTGAGTCCTACTTGTGATCCTCCATCTTCTGCTTTGCTTCTTCAAGGCCTAGAGGTGCCAGGGCAGGGTGTTGGTGGCACCAGTTTGCTAGGAAAGGCAAGACCCCTGCCAGAGACATGCCCCAGTGGACTTCTGTTTGATAATTATAATTTTCTTTAAAAGAAGAAGCATTTCTTTTAGGCAGGCAGTCTTCCTCGTGGGAAAACTCGTGAATCAGTTTCTCCCTCCATTCATGGAAGTAAACATGGAAGATGAAGGACAAGAAGTGTTACACCAAAGGGAAACATCAGGCCCCTCCTGATGCTGAAGGAAAGATGCAGGTGCCCTCATGTGTGCTGTACAGAGAGCTCAGCAAACCAGGAGTGAATGCCAGCAGCAAAGCAATGTGCATTTTAGAGGTGAAAGCACCTAACTGAGTCAGGCACCATGTATCAAGGTGTGAGGCATCAGTGACATGGTCACACTGGGGGTCTGCAAGGAGAACTGGGCAGAGGGATGGAGCTGGGCCAGCAAGAACTTGCTGTGCAGTTGTTAGGGAAGTCAGGGCTGTAATAGGGTATTACCACCAACCCAAAACTACCAAGGACCTCAGGCTGCTGCTCAGAACATGCCCCTGTAGGAAATAGGAAATTATTCCAAGCAGACCATGCCCCTCTTAAGAAGAATCAAGAAAAAAAAGAAAGTTCAGTGAGCCAAATGTTTGGAATCTGGGGAAATTTTTAGGATTTGGAATATCTAATTGCTTGGTTTTACCTACACTGTGCTCTCTCTTTGCTTCTTTTCACCTCCACTCTCTTTTCTATTTTGCCTACAAGCAGAAGGATCTTCATTGGTCTTTCTGAGCTACTTCTCACTTCAGAAAAATATTTGTTTGGATAGCTCAAATCAATCTTAAAATTCTAACTCTCAAATCTAAACTTCCCACTTCCCCCTTGTCACATTTTGCTGAACCCAGCTGAGGACTTGTTGTGAGATGAAATCCCCCCAAAGCTGGTGTATCCATTCTGAGAGGAAGACTGGGAACAGAAAACATTACTTGTGGCTGGAACTGCTCTGTTTCTGCTCTTTCTCCCTGTGTCCAAGTGAAAGAATTCCTTTTACGTTCATCTGTCCTCCAGAAAGCCTGGAAGAGGAGGAGAGATAAATGATTTAACATAATCTAAATAGAAAGATTTTCTTCATTCTTAGAGCCTTTGTGACATGCTCTCTTGGGAATCTTCCCAACCCAAATGGAATTTCACTCCCTTCTTCACAGATCTCATAGTGCTGTTGTGGAACACATGAAGCCTTTCAGGGTCACTAATTATGATGTCAAGAATTGTGCCATGGTGAGAACACAGCAGGCATCTTGGAAATATGGGCAGACATGGAAATATATAAAAATCCATCCAAGCAAGAAACAAACCTAGTTATTAAACTTTCCTACTCAAACTCTGCAGTGCAGCAAGAAGGGAAATGCTTCCTCTGCAGACACTGTGATAGCAGCAGCATCACCAATGGGCTCAACCTGCTCCCCTCTCCTGCTGAGCTGGATGAAGCTCCAGTGGGGTGAGATCTGTAAAGATATAAATATATCTATTAGATGTGCAGTGCAGGTGCAGACCCACAGGCCACATGAAGACCCTCCCAAAGGGCCCATCCCCAGCCCTCTGCCTTCCCCAGGCTGGTAGCAGAGCAGGGCTGGGGGATGGAGAGATGGAAGAAAGAGAAACAGGCAAACAGCTCACACACTGAGAGCCACTAAATCTGTGATGAAAGAGTGTGCATGCGAGGGGATGGTGGGGCTGACCTAAAGCTTCTCATTAAATGAGCTTGGCAGCTGGGCTGTAACTCACAGAGGGAGCTGAGGAGCCCAGTGGATATTCCCACTCCTTATACGGGACCCTGGAGGATCCTTTCCAGCTCATCTGCCAAAGGATGAATCCACGTTGAAATTGCTCCTGACAGCATGATGGCCTCAGCTATATATAGTGGTCTCCAGAGTGAGGACTTGGCAAATCTAAACAAAACTGACCACGGGCAGATACTTGGAGGAGTTGAGAAAAAAACGTGTCTGAGAAGCCTGGTGGGATTTGGTCTTGAATGTGGAAGACAATCCCAACCTCATCCCAGTGTTCCTTGAATAAAGGTACCAGCACTAACAACTGCAGCACAGCTCCCAGCAGGAAGAAGCAGTTGGAATTTGGATTTACAGATGAGCCTCAGCAATCTCTCAGCAATCTCCTCCCCAACTTCTCAGGGAACTGGTGATCTTCATTTTCTTGTGCTCCTCTGAAAACTGTGGCTTTTAGGAGCCAACAAAGATTTCTACCTACTTCAGAAATGCAGTTATACAAATGTTGTCTGCTTTTGATAATTGCAGGGGTGATAAATAGGGAAAAAGTAGAGTCCTCTGTAACGGAGGGCTGGTAATTCAAGAATTATTCCTGTGCCAATGCAGCAGAGCACTGAAGCTGGAGCATCACCAGGAGGGGGATGTTCCCACAGCAGCCCATTTTAGCAGCAAAAAAGTAGAGGAATTTTTTTTTTTTTTTAGTTCCCTTCAAAAAATAATGCAGCATTCCCTAGGAGCAGGGGAGGAAAATGAGACACGTTTGTGCCCATCTCCACTGCCTTGCAGCCTCCAGTTCTCCCACTTGTTGCATCTAACTAACTGCCAAGCTGCTCAGACTTAGTTTATTCACCCTGATAACCATGATACTCAGTCAGGTTCCCAGCCATGCACTCCAGCTTCTCCTTTAATTCCAGAGGCTGATGTGGGTTTATGATTTTTAGGCTTTGGGAGCAGCTTGCTCAGCATTCCCCACACCAGAAAGGTACCTGAATTTTCTACTGACCAACCTAACTAACAGAGCCAGAGGCAATGCTTGCTGCATCCTTTGTGGCCTCCAACAGGTATCAATATCCAGAGGCATTAATCCATACTCACTGCCTCAAGTACTGCCCGTCGATTGGCAAATTAATTCTCCTTCTTATTAGATCAAATACTCTTAATTAATAAGCATTGCTAATTGGATTTCTTTTTTTTTGTTGTTTTTTCTTTCTGGAACTGGCAGGATTGCACTGCAAGGATGCACCCTCTCTTGCTGCGCTGGAGATTTTCCCTGCCTGTGCAAGGGGGTTGGAAGCAGATGATCTTTAAGGCCCCTTCCAGCCCAAGCCAGTCTGGTCCTTGATGTGAGAGCATCTGATGTCTGTTCCCCCTCTTCAGGGACACAAAAAAGCCTCGGGTAATTGGTTTTTTTTTTCAGAGAATGGCATCAGGCTCAAAACATCTCTTTGTTTTTTTGGTTTTGGGTTTTTTTTTCTTTTCTTTTTTTCTGATCAAATCTTTCACTTTCTTTCAATTTCTGCCCTTGGCAATGCCTTGACAGCCTCAGTCTGACCCAGAAAACTCTCACCAAGCAAGTCAGGGTTTCCAGTGCTGCAGCACTTGGGCTAGAAGTGAACCCCCAGGATGTTGTTTCCCCCCCAAGGCAAGGAGGGAAAAGCCCCCAGCTCTGCAGGGGGGCAGCCATTTGCTTTAATAATCCAGGAATGTGGCTTAATAGGTGGAAAATGTCTTATGCAACAGAAGAAAAATAAATTTTCACAGATGCTTACAGAGGTAAAAACAAACAGATGAAAAATTTGGGAGAAAAATTTGTCAGTCTCTGCTCTGCTGTCCCAGGGACCCAGCTGGTGGGTGGCAAGCATGGAAGAACTGGTGTTTTCCCAGTGGAAGACAATAAAAGGGAGGAACAAAAGCTGCCTCTGCAGACCAGCTGCTGCACACAAGAGCAGGTAAAAACATTATGAAGCACTTCTCGGGTTCAGACTCAGTTCAGTGCCTCAGGAAGATGTGCCCATGATGGCTGGGAAGCCACACCAACTCCTGAGAGCATCTGCTTTGCTGGAGGGAACATCTTTGAGACCACAAAATCCATGAATAGGCAGGATGCTGAGCTGCTGCTTCCAGCTCCTGCTCTGACACAGACCTGCAGCCACAGGAGATGAAGCAGCTGCACAGAATCATTCTGCTTGGAACAGACCTTGAAGATTATTGATTCCAACCACCAGCCTAACTCTGCTGAGTCCAGTGCTAACCCATGCCCCTCAGCACCACATCTACCCAGCTCTGGAACACCTCCAGGGGTGCTGATTCAGCCACCTCACATTTCTCTGCTGGTGGGCAGCAGTGGCAGCAAGGTCCAGCCTGCAAATCTGCAGCAGGGGTGAGTGTCTCTGCTGAAATGGAAAATACTCTGGGCAGTGCCTGACAGTTTCTGGCTGCACAAGTTTATCCAGCCCTGACAAATGGCAGAGTGCAGTTCCGGCCACTTTCCTGTAAGTAAAAGCTGGAAGTTTCTAAGAACTCATCTGACTGATGTGGTAGAGCTCTTGGCTTGGGCTATGGCTGGCAAACAAAACAGCTCCTCACCAAACTCCTACAACGGCCACTGCAGCTGATAAATGCCCAAACCCCTCAATCTGGGGGAATCTGAGGCTGGGCAGCAGTGTGGGAGGTGCTGACTCCAGCACTTGCTGCCAGGGGGAGTGCCAGGGGACACTGCCAAGGTCCCCAGGGCTCCCCTGGGGGTGGCACAGCTTGCCCTGTCCCACACTGGTGTCCTCCTGGGTGACTCGGGATGGAGGCACCCACAGGTTCCCCTCCCCAAACACCCCCTGGCTGGGGAGGTGGGTGGGCACCACATCTACCCTGGGGACCAAGAGGAAGGTGAAGAGCAGGTGAAAAAGTCTATCAGAAAATTGAAATAAACACAATTTCTCAATTGCACCTTCTCAAGACTTCCATCAAACCCAGAATGCCACCAGCCATTCCAGGAGGATCCCTGCCCTGAGGGACCTGGCTCCATCAGCTGCTCCTGCTCACCCTGGTCCCTCAATGCCATGGAGCCACCTCACAGGCTGCAGCTTCTCAGAACAGACACAGCTCCACTGGTCTTATTTCTGGCCTTAGCACTGCACAATTATTTTCCAGGAAACAAAGGCAATCTTTCTTCCACACAAGTGTGATCTGGGCCTCCACATTAAAACCAAATTCCCCTTGAAGTGTAATGCAATCTGAATCCACATCTGCAAAATCTAATCAAAGGCTGAGATGCACCCTTTTAGCTGCAGAACAAATGTGCTATGAGGCACACATGGTGGATCTGGAGTCATCCCTGTGCGAGGGGGCAGGTGGGGGTGACTCCAGAAAAGTCATAGGAAGAACTATTTTGAGAAGATCTCAAGGGATTATCTTCAGTTTGGACATCTCACCAGCCTCACCTCCTACCATTCAGCCCCTCCCTGTAAGGACACAGTTCCTGGCAAGCATCAAGTAGTGGGGAGAAAAACCTTATGGCCACCTCCAGGCTGATCCTGTGTGTGTTAGGAAAATCACTGAACAATTCATTGAGAATGTTGCTGCTGGCAGCTTCATCTGTCCTTTCTCCAAATAAATGGTAGAAAGGAAATTCATGTCTGCAGAAGGCAGCAGCCACAGAATTAGGGCACAGACAAGCTATTCATTTGGTGGGAGATAATCCTGATATAACCCAGACACTCCTGTCCCTTCATATGCAGCCACAGACCAACAGTTCCCAAGCCAGGACCTGGACAGCAGAGCAACCACACGGTTCCTGGAAAACCATTTGGATCTGAGACTGCCTGTGGACTGGCTCCTGCCAGCTGCTGACCTCTTGTAACCACTTACCACCATTCTGAAGGAAAACAAGAACTAAACCACAACCCAAAATGTTGCACACAACACCCAGCCACCTCGCTGGCCCTGCCCTCAGCTGCAGTGTCCCTGGAATCTCCCTCACCCTCAGATCTCAGCAGGACCTTCCCTCGGGAGTGGTCCATGCCCAGTGGCTAGCAGAGCCCTCCCCTTGGTGTGCTAGAGGTGGGCAAACCCCAGCAGAAGGAAGGGTTTCCTGACTGCAAAGCTGCTTTACATACAGCACTGAGAACCCGACTTGATTGCAAGAAGATAAAAGGTTCCAGAGCTGGAGCAAGAATGGAGAAGGGGTCAGCTCAGCCTCTGGTCCACCAGAATGAGCCATTCCAAGGCCACAGGTCATACTGGGACAGCAGGACCCAGCCCATCACCGCGGGGTGCCCCAGGACTGCTTGGTGTTGCCTTCTGCTCTGCTCCAAAGCCCCAGGGCTTGGCTGTTCCTGCTCCACCCAGCCAGGAGGAGCCCAGCCCAGGCAGCTCCTCTGTTTGACATTTCAGTGGAATCTTATTGTGACATTTGTGATCTAGTTTGGAAACGTCTATCAGGGATATGCAGATGAATAGAGAGTAATGAAAAAAATTAACTTCTGGTTCCTGATCTCCTGGGGTGGGGTAAGTTCCCAGCCCGCCACTGCCACCTAAGGGTGCAGACAGGCCCCAGCACATTCCCATCTCCTCACCAGCTCCTCACAGGCACCGGCAAATCCTCAGCTTATCCTTTCTGAAACTGCCTCTGTTCACCACTCCTTACTTCATGGAGGACACTACACAACTATCTGGACTGGGAAGACAGACATGCAGTCAGATATTCAGTCAACAAAACCTTGGAGCCATAACCAGGAGAGATGAGCACAGAAGATGGTTTGGACAGGAGCAGGGAGGTCCCAGCTCACACAACACAACCATGCCTTGGAGGCTCTTCCTCACCAGTTGTGCCCTTGTCCAAGAATCACAGGAGCTCCTCATTTCCATCCCACATCCCCTATGGCACCTTATTGACTTGGCACAGGCTTTCATGATGTGTTGGGCAATGCAAATTAGTCAGCCAGGCATGCCTTCATCCCAACAATTAATCTCTATTTAATCACTCCAGATAATCAAGAGCACTCTGTTTGTGTGCCAATATGCTCAATTGTTTGCTGCCCAGAAGGCACAGTGCCTGCCCAGGTTGATAGGGTTATCCTGCACTCCCAGTCTCACCCCAAAGCACTGTATTGACCCAGTATAGAAAGCACAGGTCTTGAATTTAATTACAACAACTCACAGTCTTTACCTGTTCAGAGCTCTGCCTGTGGTCAGGGCTGTGCTGGGCTGCTTGACATAAGTAAAAACATCATTTTCCCACAGGAAAATTTAAACAAATCCAGGGTTATTTCATCACCTGATTTGGAATGCAAGTAGCATACAAAAAGGTCAAAACCAAGTAATGCATCAGGGAAATTCAAAGCATGTTTTAATTAAAATTATTCCAACCAATATGTAAATCAAATTGTTACCACAATTAACATGACATGATTTTTTTTTAAGTGAAAGAACCCTATTCAGAAAGTTGCCATTGTTAAGCAGGTAGTGGATTTAGCTTCATTTTCAACACTCCATAAGATACCAGCAGGTGAAAAAGTGTTAAGTCACACTGACAGCCTAATTAAAAAAATAATAATCAAAGGTAAATCCATTTTAAGTTGGACTGTTGGATTAGAAGAGTTGAGAAAAACCAAGTGTGCCTCTTGCAGAGCAGTAACAGAACCCAGCCCTTGCCACCTAACACCCTGGTGACAAGTGAGAAACTGATCCCTGAGAGAACTGGGTTAATATTTCTGAGTGTGCAGCAGGGCTGCCCTCCAGCACAACTTATTGACAACAGACATTCCAAATCCAGAGGAAACACACCAGCCCCATGGGGGACACAGGCTGCCTGCCACCCTGCACAGTCCAGGCACAGCCAGACAGCAGCAGCAGCAATGTAACAGCAGGCAGAGAGCTCCCCGGGGAGCCAGTGCTGGATTGAAGAGGTTGCAATTCTCAAAGGCAAATCATGAGCAATTCCACTTTCCTTGTCATCTTCTTCAGCCATTTCAACCTTCAGTTTCCAGTTCCAGTGCTGAACATCACACCTTCTGGCCTGCAAACTGCCACAAGAAGGGAAAAGGAGACACCATTATGCTATGCACCTCCAGCACACATGAACCTTGTTTTTTTTTTTAATTTTCATCACTAAGATACACTTTAGCACTAGATCATCTTCATGCTCTGTGCTGGCATACAGGAATACATGCAGTTGCTGTTGCTAATATCCTCTGTCACCAAAATAAGAGTTAAAAACAGGAGGACAGAAGAATTTCAAACAGTACAAACTACTACAGAGCTGCTACAACTGCTGCAGCACTCCAATTCCTACTACACCCACCAGAGCCCACGTTCTGTCACATGGAGGCAAAACTCTATTCCAAACATTTTCATTGTTTTAATTCTTTTGGGGGAATGCAGGTGCCTGCAGGGATGCAGAGGGATAGTGCTGAAACTGGTTCTGCCTCTGCCATTGACCTGGAACTGGCTCAAGGTCCTCCAAAGATGGTGACCTCTGTCCTTGGTGTTGGAAGGACTGCAGAGCAGTCACCAGATCTGCAGAATTCCCACTCAAAGAAATCCAACAGATAAACCAATGAAATTTATTGTGCTCCTGCAGTACAGAAGTACAAGCTGGGAGAAGGGAAGAAGGAAACACATGATTCCTTTGACATTCCAGGAGTGAAGTTCTATAGCAGGAAACAGGACACCTGGGAAGGGAGCCCAATTTTAACCCATTATTTGAAATAGGCAGCAGTGGGCAGAGGAGTATAAGCAGTGCTTATAAAGGAAACAGGATTACCTAATTATTCAAATCATTGAACCATTTGGGTTGGAAAAGAGCTTTGGGATCACTGAGTCCAAGCCTTCCCCCAGCAGTGCCCAGGCCACCCCTGCCCCATGTCCCTCAGCACCACATCTCCAGGGGCTGAAACCCCTCCAGGGATGATGGGGACTCCAGCCCTGCCCTGGGCAGCCTGGGCCAGGCCCTGACAACCCTTTCCAGGCATTGAGAAATTGTTCCCCAGCTCCAACCCAAACCTCCCCTGGCACAACCTCCCAGCAGACAGCGTCGTGAGAAGGGCAGGGGAGAGGAAATTATTTTTAGAGTGACAGCACCAAGGTAACAACCCACTGACCACAGCTGTTAGAGCTTGATCCAAGTCTTCCACCAAATCTTCTTCATCTTCCAGACCAACTGAGAGGCGAATCAAGGTCTCACTGATGCCCAGAGCTTCTCTCTCCTCTTCAGGCACCGATGCGTGAGTCATGATGGCCCTGGAGGGAACCAATTGCCTTTTTTCTAAGAAGTTTTTACTTTCATCAGTAAAGACCAAACATTTGTTTCCTGGCAGCCTCCCCTAAAATGCTGTGAAGATTTTACACCTTTTGTGTACCACCTGCTGGTGAACCCACAGATGGAAAGAGATCTCATCATCAGTCACTGCAAAACCTGTGAACGGCAGGGAAGTCTCCCAGCCTTTCAGTAATGATACAAATTATGAACAAAAAGTGGGTACTTGACAATTCAGAAATCAAAAAGGGGAAAAAACTACACAAACAAATGCTATTCTTCTTCCATCCAGACTTTTTTTCCCCAACAAAAGAGTATCTAAAAGCTCTGCTTCAAGCATGGGGATAAGCAGCTATAACACACAATGCCCAGTATAAAATCTCCAGATTTTTTGTTAACTTCTGCTTCCTCAGTTCACTTGTCAAACTCTACCACTTACACTGAAGAGTTTATCCTCTCCAGCTAGGGAGGGTACTGGTAAGAAGCTGTTTCCCCATGATATCCACAGTGGGCCATTACCTGTCAGCTGCTTCAGTGTTTTAAGGTTTGCCATTATTCTGAGTAAGTTAAATTATTTAGCATATAACATTAATTATAACTTTCTTTGTATCTGTTTGAAAAGCAAATCGGTTTTAAGTAAAATAATCTAACACCAGAAAAATCCTATTTTCAGCCTTTTAACCTGGACATCCCCACCAAATTTAGCAGCTGTGCAGAGAGAAGCAGGCTGGTGCAGCAGGCTGAACGTGCCCTCTGGTGTCTGCAGGCAGCATGGCAGAGCTCCTTCCTCAGCAGCCTCAGCAGCTCTGCTCTGTGCTGCCCATTCCAACAGACTCCTGGATTTCTTATCACAGAGACAAATCGTCTCTGTTAGAAGATCAGAAGTTAGAGCTTGTTAGAAGCAGGAAGGGTGGAAACGCTTTCATCATTGCCCTCTAACACTCACAACAGTCACCCTCACTTCTGCAGCAGCCACTGGTGATTTTGTGCCACATAACACTCTGCTTGAATTGCTATTATATGCAAAATGTTTTAGATTTCTGTACTAGAAAAACTTCAGAACTCCCATAAAAATGATCAGAAACTGTTTGTTGTTGTTGTTGCTCTGCAGCTTTTTCAGACTTTGAAGATGAAGAACGACTTACGGATGCTCTGCTAGGCTCTCATAGCCTCCCAGACTCTCAGCCAGTGCAAAAACCTGGGGGATAAAATAGACAGAAGTTAACTGTAAGGTTATGAATGCTTAGAAACAGGCAGTTAAGGGAAAAGGAACACCTAGTGGTTTGTTTGGGGTTTTTTGTTTTTATTTTTTTTATAATAGTTTTTATATTATGAAAGGTATTAGCACCACCAGGGCTTTCCCTCTGGAGGAAAACTTGTTCTGGACTCAACTTTTTTCTCCAGCCCTGGTTGCTCATATTGATCTTTTTTGGGGGCCTTTTTAAAAAAATACAGCTACACCTATCAATCAAGGAATCCTCTTCTCAGCCTGGTTTAAGGAAATGTCTTTACTTTTGTATCCAACCTGGTGACAAACTGATGGTTATCTGAGTCAAAGGGCTGAAGTGAATACACCCATAAGGGAATACTTCAGAGCCCTACTCTGTTTTTCTTTTTACCAAACCTGGTAGATCTCCTGTCCTAGGATTAAATGCTCTCCCTCTTGTAAAGGGATGTTGACTGGGAAAACCTTATTTTTAGTAAATTCATTTTTAGTTTATGACATTAGCAAGCAAGTAAGAAAGATAGGGAAGGGAGTTCTGATTTGCCTTATGATTTGTTTTCCCATGGAACAAAACAGCAAAACCACAAGATTTGCAGGATGCAAATTAACCAGAGATCAAGACTAGCAAACACATGGAAGAGTACATCAGAATTGATATATTGCAAAGACAAAAGCAAAAGCCTATGGTCTAAGTAAAATAAACAGAGTACTGTTCTCCAAACGGAGGGACTCCCTCCTTGCTCCATGATTCATGTCATTTCTCAATGTGTTTTTCTCCTGAGGAGTGCTCTGAAATATCACAACAGTATTACACCAGCCACAGCCTCTCTGCTTCCAAAATTTGTACAAAAGGCTGGTATGCAGGATCCTCAAGGCCAGGGCTTGCCTGGAAATACTCCACCCCACCGTGTAAACAAATACTTCAAAGGAGCTGAGGCATCCCCTTTTCTTCCCTCTCATTAGCCTCCCATTTACAAAGAATCTATCATTTACAGATGGTTACACCCCAAAGACTTCAGCAGCTTTCAAGCAGAAAAAGACTCTCCTGGCCCCAAGAAAAAACACTTCATTCCTTCCTCCTTCCAGCATCAACCCCAGAAGCAGGGCCTGGGGCCCCTCCAAGCTCCTGCCCTTTGCACAATTTGCATTTCTGCATTTTGCAAATCCTGCCACTCACCTTTACATTCTTGAGGAAGGTGGCAGCGTGTTCCAGCCCTCCTTTAATGTAGAAAGTCACCATCCCGGGGCAGCCAGTGCACTGCCTCTTGAACAGCTCATGCTGGGGGTGGGAAGGCAAGCCTGGAATCGGGAGAAGTGCATTCAGTCAGTGAACACTTCAAAGAGCAGAGCTGGCTGTGTGGGGCTCAGGTGACACCTCAGCCAGAGTCACCAGCTGCCAAGGGTGCACAGGGGCACGTAGTGGGACAGTCCCCAGGCGTGGCCTCCTTCCTGGGTGTCACCAGCTCTGAAACCTTGCCAACCTACCTGGGAAAATGACTTTCTCCACCCGGGAATCAGACTCCAGGAACCGAGCAACAGCTAAGGCGTTGTGGAAATGCTGTTTCATCCGGAGCGGCAGTGTCTTCAGACCCCGGTTACACATGTAGCAGTCAAAGGGAGAGGGAACAGCTCCAAGAGCTACAGAAAGGGAAACAAAATTAATCCCCCGTGAAAGTAAAGCCCTTGTGGTGGTGGTTGCTTTTTTAAAATACAGTCCAAATTTAAAAAATTTCTAGGGTTAGAACAAGACACCTGATGCAATCTTTCTTCCTCACCTCACACAGGTAGGAAGCCAATTCATGAGCTGAATTAACAAGGATTACATTTATTAGACATAATAGGCCTTTACTCCTGTTGTAGGCAGAGGGCAGACAGAATGCTGTACAGAAATGTATTTATTACAATTAAAAGGCAGTAAAATTATCAAAAATCAACCTATATATGAAAATCCACCATTAGACACATCTTCTGATGTGTGAGTGAATTTAAACCCCCCAGATGTACCTGACACAAGTCAAATAATGCATAATTTAAATGGATTTATGCCTCTTCATACAGAATATCAAGTGAACATAGGAAATGGTGGTGCTCTTTCTGCCACAGTCTTAACTACAACCTAAAGAGAGTCTCTGGGAGATGTGCCCCATCTCCTGCCTCTGCCCACAGCCCCTGTCACCAGGGAAGAGAACTCAGGTCTCCTCCACCTGTGTGACTGCCTTCCCTCCAGTGATTCACACCTCTGCACATTTAATGCCTGAGCTACACCTCTGGATTGACTCCACACTTGTGTGCAGACAGTGAGCTTCCCATCACCAGCTGCTGTGTTGAGTAGGATTCATTCAGGGTATTCCCATTGACCACTTACAGTTTTGTAAGAATTTGAGCCTTTGGTAGAGTTCATCACAGTTTACTGAGACCAGTCCCATCACAACATCACTATGCCCTGAAAAGTCAAGAAGACAAGAACAGGATCAGCCACCCCATCCTCCCCAGGGTTCTGCCACAACCCCCCATTTTCTCAGTCTTGATGCTAACACAGCCCCAGTTTTGTGAGACAAAAACATGCAGCAGGGGAATTCTGTGCAGCACAGGAATCCTGAGGCAGATTCCAGCTTTTCCTAAAGCTCTGGTCAGCTGTGTGCTCTGCCCTGTGCTGCAGGCATCTCCCCAGACACTTCCCAAGCCTGTTGATGCTCGCTGCTGCGAAGCAGGACATGTCTCAGGACTCTGGGCTGTCCTGGGGAGCAGCTGCTGCCTTACTAAGAGTGAACCCCAGCCAGAAAAATTCCACTTCTCCCCACAGCTCCAGGGATGTGTGCTTACAGCACAGTCACCTCAGCTCCAGACCTGGGATGACTGGGAAACAACATAGCCCTACTAAACCTCCTTTGAACCTTCATCTAATTTGTCAGCCACCTTCTCCTGAAGCCACTAGCTTTGTCCTACTCAAATTAGAGCCAGCCTGGCTTATGAACACCTCCAGCTCTGTTACCTGAAGTCAGGTTCAATATTCCTTCTCCCAGGGACAGTTTAGGAGTGTTATGAGGACTAAGGGCCTATTCAATGGTCCATCTCCTCTAATGGTCCATCTAAGAACAACTAGCATCTAAAAATCACATTAGCTTTAGGGAAATGGCAGCCTGAGCTTTGCTGAGCTCACCCCCTTACCGTTCATGTATTTGGTGGCAGAGTACATACAGATATCAGCCCCCAGGGACAGCGGACGCTGAAAGGAAAGGAAAACAGTAGCTCTGATTACAGCTGGTGTGCACTCTGCTTCCTTTCTGGCCATCCAGACAGGTTGTGATCCAACACAGAGAGTAACAATGTGTGAAGAAACAAAAAAATCCCCCAACCAAACACATCACACAAAAACTTAACACAAAACTTAACATTTGTGTTAGTGAACACCACCTGAGAATGAGTAAGTGACAGAAACAATAGCACAGAAAGCACTCTGGATTCAAGATGAGCACAATAAAAAGAACTTTCCTATATATAAAGAGATAAATAAATAATAAAAAGATTTCCAATAAAAATAAAAAAAAAGATTTTATTTCCAATAAAAAGATTTCCAATAAAAAGATTTCACCCCCTTCCTGTTTCTGAAAGAAATCACCAAGTTGCTTGGCTGAGGCAGGGACTTGAAAGTACACACCCCTAGAAAACAGAGACCTCAAGCCAGTCTGCAAGGGAAATTCAATGGGATTGCTTCCTAGAGAGCTGTGCTGGTGACCCTGCACTGCAAGGACAGCTGACAGCCTGAGGAAGGGCAAGTGTTTTGTTTGGCAGGTCTCTCCTCCCTAACCCCCAGAGGCCTTCTTAAGGTGAAGCAGTAAGTAAAGAACAATAGGGTTTTCTCTAATCAGTCACTAAGTAAAGGACTTCACTGGAAATATAAATATATTGTAACCACTGCAGAGTATCAGTGTGTTAAAAGGTAACAAAGCAAGCAGATTTGGAATAAAACCCTGCTGCTGCCAAACTAAACACACGTCTGTTCCAGGGAGATGGAAAATTTGCACTCCCAAGGTGCAGCCAGGAGGACACAAACACCAGTGCCTTTGACATTCAATATTGCTATATGTATATATATATATCACTGGAAAAGAATGAGCTTAGTACAGCCTATCAGCAGCAGACTGGAGGGAAGACATGATCTATTAAGTTTACTGGAATTAATCATTACAGTTTAGTTTCTTTTAACACCAGGCCAATAAAAGATCCATTAACTACCTCCTACATCCAAATGCTGACTTTGTTTCTTTCACACTTCTTTTCTAAAGTAACAGGTATTGCTGGGAGGGGGTAATAATCACCAGCCTCTGGGGTGTAGAAGACAAAGTCAAAGGTTGCTTTAGCTAAACATTACCACCTTCTGGAAAGCTTTATAAAGATCTTAGTACATAAGAGAGACAAAGTTCCCTTTGCACTTACAGAGAAGTTTTACTTTAGATCTAATATACAAGGGATTGATTAGCTCATCTCCTGGGCATACACATGAATTTTTCTAGCCCGTGTGAAACTGATCAAGACTTTGAAGTCCATTATTCTGAAGCTTTTTAGAACTCAAGAAATTGTCTTCACTTCATGTATTCTAGCTATAAAAGCAGGAACTTTATACCAGCTGATGAGATCAAATTTACAAACTTCTACACCACACATTCACCAAGGTACTGAAGAAAAAGGTAACTTGAGCTGTCCCAAAGAAAGATGTAAACCAGTTTCCTTGGTTTAACTTTGTCTTCCATTGACTTTTTTAGAATACCACGTGGTTCAGAACAGATCATAAACAGTAAATACAAAAGAATTGGTATAAAAAGCTCAAACTCAGAAGACAGGGCACTTTTAACATTCCTGTTATGACTTCCATTGGTGAAAACTAAAAACTATGATTTCTGAATGACAGAGAAGCCATTCCCCCCTTGATTATGTGTTTAATTAACTGCTGAGTCACATTGGTTCTGCTGGTACCACACCAGTATGTGGCCAGCTCTAAGAGACTGCCTACCACCTCTGCTGATGGCAACAGCAGCAGCAGCATGTGGGTTGTGTTTAGGAACAGAACAGGTAATTTCCCCATGCTCAGCCCTAAACTACAGCTCCTTGGTGGTGCTTCCATTAACAAAATAAAAATTGCATCACCAAGGGCCCTGAAATGATGGGGTACTGCAAGCAAACACAGTGCTTACCTGGAAATATGCAGACATGAAAGTGTTGTCTACCACGAGAAGAACATCTTTGTGCTTGTGTACTACATCTGCACAGGCCTTGATGTCAATGACCTTCAGAGTGGGGTTTGTGGGTGTTTCAACCCAGACAAGCTGCAGAAATTCACAACAAATCAGTATCAGAGATTTTATCAGTGATTTTTACAGAGATGATACACATCTCAGTCATAAGTGCTTTTAAAGGGCAGCTTCCCATGCAGGTTTGCAGGGTGGGAAGAAGGAAATGTCCCTGCTGAAGAAAGAGAGAGAGGCAATATTCACCCCCAAACCAACTGATGGATGGAAAGAATGTCAAAGCTTTTGAAAACTTGAGTGCATCACAGCTGTAGAAGGTCTGACAGCCAGAAGAAAGTCTTCACACCCCAAAGCCTGCAAGCCTTTTCCAGATGAATTACCTTCCACTGGAGCAGTGGATCAGCTGCTCCAGTGCCATGGAGCACCTCTGACTCTGGTGTTCCCGATGCTGTTTTTCATCTTTTCCCTCCTCCCCTCTCTCCTTATGGTGTTTCTTGCCCTTAAAATGTTTTCAATAACATATTTTCTTTGCCCCAAGCTGTCCCTGCAGAGGCCACCCCTGCAGCCTGACACACACACCCAGCACCACGAGTGCAAGAACAAAAATTACTGAATGACATCAAACAAGTAAGTTCAGCAATTTTGTTCTCCCCTACCTTGGTCTTTGGTGTAATTGCAGCTTCCAGGCATTCCATTTTTGTGCAGTCAACAAAAACTACATCCAAACCCATTTTCATAGCTACTTGCCTGAAGTATCTGTTTGTGCCTAAAAAACCCCAAAAACAACAAACCAAGCAAAAAATCAGAGAGACAAAATGAAACACCTTCCTTAACCTTCCTTCACTGATCTCCAGCCTCTTCTAGACATCCACAGAGTGTCAGGAGGGTACAGTTTTGTGCTGTATACCATAAATGGCACATTAGTGTGTTTTTTTTTCCTAAAATGTTTAAAGATGGGCTGTAGTTTTAAACATAATGGAAAAGTAATAATGGGAATATGAAATATAGTAAATACTTTCAACTCATTTGGGGCTTTTTTAATCAGAAAATTAAATACACCCCTTTCAGTTTCCCTGCCTCTGATCCTCCTTCCAGCCCTTTGCCATGCACAAGCTAGCAGTTCCAGTTCTTGTATCCTCCTTCCTCTACCCCACCTTTAATAACTTTTTTCACCACATATTTTAAACTCCTTTTTTCCTATTTAATGAGCTTCACTGAGAATCTGGGAGGAGAAAAATCAAAGGGACGATTCCAGCTACTGTCTCTCTTATCATTCTATTAAATAAATATGTAGCCATTATTTCCTTCTTTGCTGTCCTTGAAGTCCTCCATTGGAAAGATGAAAAGAAGACACCAGTAGCAACCAGCTGATCACTAGATGTGCAACATACTTGCTACCTGGCAGCCCTGCATGGATTGAAAATTAAGTCATGAGGTCTTTCTGCCAAGGCTGTCCAGCACTGACTCACTCCTGCAGGTCAGCAGTTTGCCACCTACCCACAAAGTCATGGCAGGGGCAGGATGGAATTCTCTGTACTGAACCATACATCTGAATGATTGTTTTTTAAGAAAAGACTTTTATTTCTACAACAAGCTATATATTATATCCCCTCTGCCAAAGGACCAGGGTGCAGGAACACGAGCAGGAAAGAGAACCAGAATGGCCAGAAGAGCACAGCCTTGTAGAGGAGAAAGCAGGGATTTGGGAGATAAGGAGCTCCCAGTATCTCAGGGAAGAATGAAGGGGCTGAAGACACACTGGCCATGGTGGCCAGTGGCAGCTCTGCAGATGTACCATGTCCCAGGGTGGGAACTCTACTCACTAAGGCCACCTGTGGGGAAGCTGCTCCCTCTACAAACACAAGTACAAAAAAAAAAAATCAGGGAAGAAACAATAAGATTCATCAGTGTGGAAAGCACCACAGGCTGAGGCTTTAATGAGCAGGTGAACTGATTTTACTTGAAAAAGACACTTAGGGGCTTTCCTGAAGCGAGGAACTGGTAAGATGCCTTGGCCAAACATCTCTGATTTACCAAGTTCTGTGGTGGGAGGGCTGTGAAAGAAAGGGATCCCTGCTGCCTGAGCTCAGCTTGGCTCCAGATGTGCTTTGGAGAACAGCTAGCTGGCATGACAGAACTAAGGCACTAAAAACAAATGTGTGTATTTTTATTTGGTGGGCACAAGCACATAGAACTGACTGGCAAGCAGTAATCACTCTTAGCAATGGAAAAGCTGATTATTCATGATTAAAATTTGTTCAGCTATTGCTGGGAAACCACCACCTGTTGCTGGTCCCTCTAACCTTCCTTTGGAAACAATGGACTGGATCTCTTTGTGTCCTTCAGGACCCTGGCAGAGAGAGGTGGAAGCACTCTGTTACTGGAAAAATGGATCAAAGAAACTCATGCAAGGAGGCTGCAGCATCACTGCAGCATTTGGAAGACATGGGCACGACAGATGCAAGCTGTGCTTTCAGGGAAGATGACAGAGAAGTTGTCTGAAACACTCCAGACAAAAAGCTGGTTAGTAAAGGGTCAAATCTAGGAAAGGAATAGCAGAAATACCAACTCAGCCATGCTGGACTGCAGCGTCCTGCTCTGCAAGCACACCTGTGGAAAGCTAGGATGTTGCTATTTTACCCTCATTCAAGCACTTATTACTAATGAAGTGTATTTTATAAAGCCCCATGTTGTGCTGCAAAACCTTTTGGTGTTTGAAGTTCTACCACCCAAAACCAGACAGGAGTGTTCTGTGTTCTCATGAGGTGAAAAGGCTTTAAAGAACAGTAAGGTCCTGTGTGGGAAATTCAGAAAGTTCAGGAGAATCACGGATTGGCACAGGTAACCATTTGCATAGCTGAGATCAAAGCCACACTGGAGCTTTACATACCTCCATAGACATCATCCATGCAGATAATTGCATCCCCTGCCTTTAGCAGGTGAGTAATATTCAAAGTAGCAGCTAAGCCAGAAGCATAAGATAAACCTGAAACAGAAAAGAAAAAGTGGCAGCAGAGTGTATTTTGCTGTGATACAACCTTGTCAGACTTGCCTGCCCCCCCTCACTTTGCTTTGAAAAGGAACCTGTTGTGTCACTCTCACTCAGGCTCTCTCCCTGACTAAGTGGATCCAGGAAAAGCATCAGTCTGGTGATTTTCCCCCGGGTGGGACCCAGGATGAGCACTGGCCACACAGCCTGGGAACAGCTGCTGCTGCCTGCTGCAGGCACTGCTGCTGCACCACCACGGGTTCCCTTTGGCTCAGGCATCAAAAGCAGCATGAGGAAGCATGACAGAAAGCCCATGACTGAACTGGCCTTGCCTAGATGATAATTGTTGGGCTCTGTTCCCACCACAGAGCAGCCCTTGCACATAGGCAGAGGCTGTGGGAGCCTTGCTGTGGCACAACTGCTGCTGACAATGCAGTGTCCATGCTCCCTGGGCTGTGAGGCTGGCAGAGACACGCATGCTGACAGCCTGCTTGAGGGACAGATGAATTGCTTACAGTATTTAGCTCCATCCAGCACTGCCACAGCCTTCTCCAGGCAATTCCGGGTAGGGTTTCCACTCCGGCTGTACTCATAACCCTGTTGGGAAAGCAAGAAACAAACAACAGAACTTAAGACAGAGCACTGAGAAAGTTTTGTACAATCCATCCACAACCTCTGGTCTATTTCTGTTGGAGAAAAGGCCTTGGGGCTGAGACAGTCCCCTCTCTCTCACGTTGTTATCTGGAAGAACATGTCCCATCTCCACAATGCTCTGCCTGAAAGATGCTACTGGGTACCCATCACAAGTCCTTGGCAGCTCAGAAAGTCTCCCTGGCATGCAGGCAGACCAAGTGCCACGTTCCAACTGCTTTTCTGTGACTGAAGTTTAAGGAAAATACTCGTGCATGCACGGATGAACTTTTTGCAAAGAGAATCTGGATAAGAGATGTGAATTTGTACCATTTCTTACCTGGTAACCATCCCAAACTAAATGACAGCTCAAAGACTCCCAGCTCTTTTTACAACACATCCACAAAAAAAAAAAAAAAACCAAAACCAAAAAAAACCTTCATCCAGTCTGGAAGGAGAACCAAAGCACAATCTGTGCCACAGATAAAATTTATTCTTTACCACTAAAAATCACCCTATATCTACGTCCCAGCCCGCTGAGGGGAAAAGCCCTCTCTTCCAGCAAGGAAAAAAAGATATCTGGGTGATTTTTCAGGAGGGGAAATATTTACACGAGCTACAAAACAGGGGAATCCCCTCCCCTTCTCGACACCTCCCCTGACCCCCGCGGTGCCCCGGGGCCCCCGGAGCGGGCATCCGCCCGCTCNCCTCAGCTCTGCTCTCCTCACCCCCTTGGCTCTCCTCACCCCCTTGGCTCTCCTCAGCCCCCCCTGCTCTCTTTTTCTCTCAGCCCTCGCTTTCTCCCCTCAGCACCCCGCTCTCCCCCTTATTCAGCCTCAGCCCTGCACTCCCCTCTCCTCAGCCCGCCCTCTCTCCCGTCAATGTCCCGGTCTCTCTCGCCCTGTCCCCTGTTCTCCCGTGCACTCAGCCCCCATCTCTCTCCTCTGCTCCACTCCAGCGGTACCGGCCCCGGGAAGGGCCGTGGGGCTGGCCGGGCACTGAGTCGGTGAATCCCAGGCACTTCCATAACAGTTCTGTTTCCTTTTTATGATCATTTGCATTAGGAAATTCAGGGTACGAATCTGTCAAGCTGAGACAAAGGAGAACATGGAATTACTGCCTACCACATCCAACTGCCTCCTCTCCCTCCAGTTTCACACTAGTTACCTGTGCAGCCCACCGTAGCCTTTTGTGGGTTATTTCTGCAGGAGGCTGTCCTGCCCGTAAGGTGTTATTCCTCCTTTCACAGACACAGACACCCTCACCCTCATGGCCACACAGCTGGTTGCTGCAGCACTTCACCCACTAAGTACAAAAAGGAAATCTGCAGATTTAGTTCCAGCAACCTGAGTTAATAGCTGGTGGTTTTTAATAAGGAGAGATTTTTAATGGATTTTTTTTAAGAGAGACTCTCATAGGGAGAAAATTTCTGAAGTGCTTTGGGACAGTGCCAGCTGAAAAGAGAATCAATACTTCCACCATGTCTTAAAATTTCTTACCTATTTTCCCTGTCAAGTTTAATGTCCTTAAACATTGTCACTTTGAAAATCGTACTGGTCTCTAGCACCTCCCAAGCCACTCATTCTGAATGCCCAGGAGAAGCAGGCTTTAATTTCTCCAGAGCTGGCAAATTCCATTCACTGTCCTCCAGGACCTCTTTCGGTTTTGTTTTGCCTTGTGGAAGTAAGGAGAAAGGCAAGGGGAGAGCACTTCTCTGTACTCAGGTGCTTTCAGTGTTTTGTTAGCTGCTCTTCACAGGTTTAAATATTCCTGTTAGACTTAACAGCTAGAATAAATGCAGCCAGATGCACACTGGCAGTCTACCATTTCCACCTACTGCCTGCCTCTGGGGGCTGTTCAAATTCACTCTTTTATTCCTCTCTATTTTTTGACCTATTCATTTATATACTTTAAAAAGTCAGTATCCCTCCTGCAGAAATACACCCATGAGAAATCACACCTGCGTTATGCATTTCCTACTGGGGGAATTCTCTAAGTGAGGTCTTCCTAAGCTGTAGGAAACACGGTTCCACACTGCCACAATATATCCCATCCTCCTACTTTTATCTAAATTGTGTGGTGGCTGGAAGAGGGCAATTTAGGGCACTTTAGAAGTTGGAGAACATAAATAAGACAAACTACTGTTGTTAGATGGTAAAAAAAGACCCCAAACATCCTGAAGAACTCATAGGTGTGTAATAATTATGCAGCTCGGGAGGTCACCTGGACTGACCTGCACGCCAGCCCTCCCGGAGCAGTTCTCATTAGTAATGCATTCATTATCTTCCTGGGCTGAATAAGGGATGAGCTGGTGAGCAGTGACCTCATGCCTCTGCTTCCTCTTAGCTGGGCCCCAGTAATTAAAAATGCAACGTGAAGCTTCCAGCACCAGCTAAAACCTGAGCCCGTACACCTCCACCGGGCTGGGTACGGCACTGCAGCAAGGGGCCTCTGGGGCAGCGCCAGGCAGGGACAGGAGACAGCACCAGTTGTTTATCAGTGGGCTTTAATTTCCTCTAAGAAAAAACAGAAAAATCTTGTTGGACCCAGGGAGTGCAAAGCAAAGGTGGCTATTTTTTTTCTTCCTCCCCCTAGAATGATTACCAGTTCCCTGTTAGCACTATGAATATCTGCAGGGGAAGCAGCTGTGCTGTCACTCTGAAGAGACGCAGGCACAGAAATCGTGTCCCCTCTCCACACAGAATTCTTCAGAGACACTTAGTATGAGAGGAGGGGATGCACACTGGGTAAAGAAAGTGGTCACCAGACAGGCAGCTCTGTCATCACGGCAGACCTGATCTTGCTGACAACTTGAAGGTTGTTACCTGGATTTACTGTGAGGGTGAGGGAGCCCTGTCCCAGGCTGCCCAGGGAGGTGGTGGGGTCTCCTCTGGAGGCTTTCCAACCCCACCTGGATGTGTTCCTCTGGCCTGCCCTGGGTGGTCCTGGGTTGGATTCACAGAATCACAGAATGAGGAGAGTTGGAAGAGGCCTCCAGGGATCATCTGCTCAGCTCTCCCGCTAAGGCAGGATCACCCAGAGCACATCCCACAGGAGTGCAGCCATGCGGGGTGAGAAGGGAACTCCACACCCTCCCTGGGCAGCCTGTGCCCGTGCCCTGGCACCCGCAGCTCAGGGGAGTGTTTCCCGTTGCTAATGGCACCTCTGTGTTCCAGATTGTGCCCATCGCTCCTCGTCCTGTCTCTGGGAACTGCCGGGAAGGGTCAGGCTCCATCCTCCTTGCACCCACCCTTTGGATACTTGCAGACATGAACACCACCTCCCCTCAGCCTTCTCCAGGCTCAAGAGCCCCAGGTATCATCAGAGAGATGCTCCGATCCTCTCTGTCGCCCTCCGCTGCTGCTCTCCAGCAGCTCCCTTTCTCTTTTGAAGCGATTCCATCACCTCTGGATCCAGCCCCTGACATTTTCTGATCCTATGAGGGGCCCTGCCCCGGTCGGAGGGGGCCGTTCCCCGGGGGTTCCGTACCCTGTTCGGTGGGGCCGTTTCCCGGGGCGGGTTGGGGTCCGTTCCGCGGTGTGTGTCGGGGCGGGGCGG
>JAAWXA010000049.1:860496-902456 GCA_038090715.1 Florisuga fusca
GAGCCCGGGGCCCGTGGGGGGGGTGGCGGCCGCCTCACAGCCCCGGCTGAGCTGCGGGAGCTCCCCGGGCTCCGCCGCAGCCGCTTCCCCCTCCTCTGCTCGGCCCCAGGGCTCCCCTCAGTGCTGAGGGGGGGCCGGGGGCTCTCCCGGTGGGTCTGGGGGCAGCGCGGCCCACGACGGGGTTTGGGTAGCAGGAGTGAGCCCTGTACCGGCTTCTGAAGCAGAGCAGTGCTGGGACAGCTTCCTCTTACAGGGTGTTCCTCGTGGCCAGAAAACCCAATTTTATTTAAAAAAAAAAGAAAATTCTTCTAAAGTCAACTGCCACCTGTTTGCTGTCAGGTATGATGGGTGCACTCAGGAGTGTTGCTTTGGCTGTTGGGGAAGCTCCCTTTGATTTTTTTTTTTCCCTCCAGGCTAAAGAAAACAACACTACAAAACTTTTTTTTTAAAGGCTTTAGTTTTGGGGGTTGAAAAAGCCAAGATCCTGTTTGCTTGCTTTGCATATCGAACTGGCAGAGTTAGAAATGTGATCCTTGTGCCACTCTAACACATAAATATTTAAGATCTTGCTAGGGCATCTTAAAATAATATTTAATTTGGGGCACGCTTTATATTGTTGAAAAAATACTCAGCCTGTCAAGTCAGACAGAGTTTCACGGTAAGTTTTCATCTCTACATTTCCCACCTATTTCAGGAGTAATGTGATACATTTCTGCTGGAGAATGCCAAGTTACACCCTATGTGGTATCTGGAGAAGTTGTGATTAAAGGGTACAGTTACCTTGTTTTTCTGGTTGGGACATAAACGTTGCCTTTGTTTTAGGTTATTGTGTTACATGAAATAAAAAAGGAACGTTAAGGTGATCCTTGGGATTGGTGCAGTGGGAAGAATAGTGTCCCTGGGAATGGAGAGCCATGTCCCTGATGAGGTTAGGCACTCTGAAACAGGCTGATGAATGAGGAGAAATACACAGTTTGCTCAGTCAAGACAAGGAGGAGTATTTCTTGCAACTGCCATAACATTTTTCTAAGAATGTTGCAGCAAATATAGCTACAGATATATTTATCCTGTCATCTTCATTCCAAACCTTGCAGCACTGGGAGAATGAAAGCAACAGACTCTGGAGGAAATTTTCTCACTCAGGAGATTCCTTCTGCTGGCTTCTCCCTGCTCCTCCTCCAGCTCCTCACCCAATAGCTCATCATCCTGAGCTCTGTATCTTTGCTTTGGAGGCACCTCCAGATCCATCTTTGCTGCACTGTCAGGTGCAATGTGTGTCCCAAACAGTGGTACCCTCCTGTTTTTAATGTGCATATATTTATTTAATGAATGTCTTCCTGCTTCCCCGGTGCCATGTGCAGTAGGAAGCCTTTGGGAATTTCTCATTACCTTCCCCCAAGTTTTTGCTGTTAGCCTTGCTTTTGCCATTAAGTTTTAAAAAAAAGCCAGCACCAAAACCCTTGGTGTCTTGACATTCCACAGGTCTGACTAATATTTCCTGGTTGTTTTCTTTCTGTCTGAACCCATCTGTCACTTGTTTACATGTTTGAATTGTGAGTTATTTGGGGTAGATAACTTCAGTATACAACTATTCTCAGAAATAAGCCAGCAGAATCCTAGTGTGTGACAAGGAAGTGACAGAGGGGAGAAAAAACTTGTAGTAAGAGTTATTGTTTATAATTCCCTCCCATTTTAATGTGTGGCTAAGGGCAGCAAGTGCTGTGGAATGCTAAACTCCTGGCCTCCTGATGAAACAAATGCTGGCAGTGTCTGTAAATTGAGTGGAACCTGCATCACTCCCTCAGCTCACCTCAACAAGCATTGCCTGTCAGAAGGCCAGGATCATTGCTCCAAGACCTGTCAGTTTCTTGGGAGAAGCTTTTAGGTATGCCTGTTAGATTCCTTTTAGTTTTACTGTAATATGCATTGAAGAGTTTAAAAACACTCAGGCTGAAAACACGTTGTGTTCTGGAATAGCCAAATCCTCTTGGAAAACAGACTGGGCTTCCTGGTGGGTGTGCCAGCTGCCTGATGAAAGGTGCAGAGCTGCACACACACACACACACACACACACACACGTGTGGGCAAGTGCTGTGTTTAATCTGTGGTTTTGTGCAAACAGTGGTTGCTTGCATGCCCTGGCTGTGTCCCTGCAGAGTTCAGGCACTGCTGTGTCCCTGCTTCCTTGGGAGAAGGCCCTGTAGGCTCAAGGACTTGGGGAGGGAAGTGTCTGCTCATTTCCCAGAGCTGTGGATGTTGTGAAGTTGTCTTCAGATGGAAGGGAAACGTGACGTTTGTTTCTACAGTGAATCAAGCTGCTGCCAAAAGAGAATTAATTTGATTGCAGGCATTGAAGTATGTGCCTGCTCATGTTCCAGTTGGTGTCTAGAAATGATCCTATCAAACACCTTATCATTATGATTAAGTTGCACAGAAGTCATCAGAACTACACGTCAGCCACTTAGTTATTTACAGTGCCCCTTTTATTGCCACTCTGCTACGTAGGTAAACGGCAGAGTTGTGTGTTTGCATCCTCCTCTCTCTCCAGCAGTTGTCTCAAGCAAAGCTTCTTGTTTTCATGGAATCTAAGGCATACAGTTGTGGCTTGTGCTGTGGTCCATTCAAAACCTCAAGCTGTGAAAACCCTCTGTGCAACTGAAAGAATCATAGAATCATCAGTTGGAAAGAAAAGACCTCTGAGGTCAAGCCCAACCATCCACCCTACAACCCCTAACCACTGAACTATGCACTGTAGCACCTCATCTGCCTGTCTTCTGAACACCTCCCTGGATGGTGCCTCCACCACCTCCCTGGGCAGCCTGTTCCAATGCTTAACCACTCTTTCTGGGAAGAAATCTGAAGTGGAACAGTCCTCTCCCAGCCTGGCAGAAACACCTAGTTGCACTGTGCACTGGCTAGAAAAACTGATTTGTGTTCAAGTTCACAATTTAGTTGTTTGTTGGTTTTTTCATCAGAAGAAGTTTACCTAGAATTATCCTGCAAGCTATGGATGGTAGGTGGTGTAGAGGAGCCACAGCTGTTACGGCCATGGTGAAGCAACTATATATGTATTTTAGGACTGATGGACCTTGAGGCTGCAGGGTGGTTGTATTCCATGGAGCAGTTCCCTTCGAGTCCTGTGCACACTGGTACTAATCAATTGTCAGTCTGGGGGTCCTGTCCTCTGAGTGCTAGCAGGAGTGTTACAGTGTGGCTGTGTTCAGCAGCTGCTGGGACTGGGTTTACATCATTTTTTCATTTTGGGACATGCAGCCTTACACGGTTTGGGTGGCTTCTTTTGATAAGTCAGAGTCACATTTGCTGCTGACAGAGACCTCATTTTGTTTGTCCCAGAGAGCACCAAGGCCTCCCCAGGCTTATCTGCTCTGAAGTCGGGTGTTCAGTGGTGGAGCTGTGCAGAATGCTGTGCCAGGGCTCCTGCTGTGTCTCGGCTCTTGCTGAGACTGTTTTCCTCTGAGGAGGGTGTCAGGGAGGCACTGTTGTGAAGTAGCCAGTGAGATTTTGGTGGAATAAAGAGGTACAGGGGATTACTGCAGTGCTGACTTCCTGTTCCTGTGCTCCTGTCCCCTTGGTACAGCACCAAACCTCTTGTTTTATTTCCCCCTGGCTGTTAAACCTGAGACACTTCCTCCTCGGGAACTTGCTGGCTGAGGACCAGCAAGCAGGATGTTGCCTCTTCTCAGCTTCCTCATAAACAACAGCTTTCTGTTCTTTTCATGTGGGGTTGATTTATTCTAGTTTCTGTGCTTTATTGGTTATTTCAGTGTTTCTGCATCTCCTCTTCCTCTCCCCATTGCCTGCTGTACCCAAGTTTCCTGCCTCATTCTTGGATTTTGCATACTTTTTGGTATGAAGGCAATCACTGAGTCAAATAAAAATCTGTGCTTGAAGAGCTCTCTGGAGGTAACCTGGTCCAAGCTCCTGCTTGAAGCAGAGATCTCCAAGGCTGGAGTTACATCAGATTGCTCAGAGTTTTGAAATGGTGTGTGCTATGGCACAGCTCCACTTTATGCTTATCTGCTGAATGAAATCTAACAAAGTTTTCAGGAAAGCTGTCAGGGCCCTGCTTAGCTTTCATTTTGTTGTTTCTTGCCTTTATTCCCAAGTGTCATAGCTGCTGGAGCTGTCTCTGGTTTATTCACCATTTGAAGTGGGGGGGTTTGGTTGTTTTGTTTTTAAATTTTAGTGTTTTTAATGTAAGAGAAAACAGTGATATATAAATATATATCCTGCTGAAGTGCTTGATAAGGTGAGGAAAATGTTTACCCCTGGCTTGCATAATTTGAATTTTCAGAGTAGGTGGTTTGGCTCCCTCTCAGGGTTGCTCCTCACTGAGGCTGTTAGTTCAGTCACTTATCAAAGGAGGGCTGCATCCAGTGTTGTAAATTGTGTTTTGGCTCACAGATGTTACCAAGTCTATTAATAGAAAATTTGAGGTTAGCTTAGAGTGTGCATAATGAACGAGGATGTAGCTGCCTGTGAGGTTGCTGGTGGCCCACAAGAATCATTTGTAGTACATGCTGAGGAGCTGATTCCAAAACCACAGAGCAGCTCTGCCTATCTCCATCAGAGATGTCACGATACTGCAATCTGCTGGCAATTACTTCCTGCAGCAACCTTTCTTTGGTTTGAATGTCATCCTTCACAGGGGTACAGCACGTCACCCTTTGCATGTAGCAAGTACTCATTGCTAGCACCAGATTGTAAAATAACCCTAAAGTTTAATCATTTGTTAAAATTGCAAAATAAATTTGTTTTTTTCCAGGATTTGTTCTGTAAACTCCACTAAGAAAATGTTTAAACAGCTGAACAGTGACACAGTTAAATGGAAGAATTTGGTGTCTTTCAGCTACATAAATAAAATGCATCAGAATTCTGGTAGCAGCATTAATCCAGAAATACAGCTGTCTGTACCTTGCAGTGGATATTTAAGAGCAGAAGTCCAAATGTGTCATGTGCACAGCCAGGGAGGCAGGGTGTTGTTTGTAGCATCTGCTAATAACCTGGGAAGCTTTCTTTGGAAACAGGGCACTAAATAACTAAAAGGCTTTTTTTGTAATGAAGTTACAGTTCCTTTGCAATTGGTACAACATTGTATTGGTAAAAATTTTTTACTAAATCTCTGAAAAATTAATAAAACGGGCTCTTAAAATTTTCATAAGTATCATATCTTCAAGTAGCTTTTAACCTAGATATGTCATTCTTTGTAAAATACCAGACTCTTCAGAGCAGGGTAAGCACAGAAGTTTGGGTTATCTCTTTCTTGAAGATACAATTGTACCTCTTTGGCTGGAGTGAGTTTCAAGATAAAACAAGCTCCTTTGGTCCATGAAATGTGTCTCTCAGATATGTTTATTTTAACAAGTAAAATCCAAGGGCTTGCTTAGAAAAATGTAACTGCTCTGGCATAGTGTGTTCCTTGGTTAGGTCATGCAGCTTAAGTTTGTTAACTCATGTTTGAATTTTATGTACCAACACCTGAAGAAATTACATGAATCTAACATATTTTTATTTTTTTATTTTAGGAAACACTCCTTTGCATCTTGCTGTGATGTTGGGACATAAAGGTAAGTAAAACCACCAGTTTTGTTAGCTCCTAAATTCTCTCAGAGACTTAGGGCCAAGAGGCAACAATTTTTTTTTTTCCAGTTTTCCTGAACAGGATCTTGTATTTCAAGCAAATTCAAAGATGAGGGTTTTCTGGAAGGAGGATGCCATGCAGTTTTAGAAGAGAAAAGCTGAAGAAATTACAACTGTTCTTTAGGCCCAAACCAAGGAGCTGGGGAGTGAGTGGGGTGGGATGGAAAGGAACTGAAGCAGTTGGACTCTTCATGACCCTAGATCAAGAGTAGTGAGTGGACCCAGCTCTTCTCTTTTTGCAGAGTTAGAACAGAATTGTGAAATTCAGTGTCATAGCAGATTGAGAAACAGCTCCAAGCAGAGGAGGCAAGCACATGCACACCTGCTTCCCCTGTGGTGTCCAGGCAGCTGAAGGGGAGAGATCTGCTCAGTGTGTAGGGAGGGGACTTAATCCAGGCATATCTCTGGTTTAATGTGCACTTAATTCAGGGCACAGAAGGGTTATTAATTTCTGCTTGTCTGATGATCCCCTTCCTCTTTGTCAACACTTTGCTGGTTGTTGGTGTCTCTGTGTTGCTGGTCTGCTCACTAGAGGTGTTGAACAACCCCATTTAGATTTTTTTTCCCATTGAAGTGAATCAGAATAACATCCTGTAGAACAAAATGTCTGTGGGTGGATATGTAATTGCTCATCTGCTTTTTGCATGATCCTTCAGCTGATTCAAATGCCCTCTGTGCCCAGACTGCCCCGTGTGGGGCACAGGGCTGTGCAGCCTCTTCATCCACCCTGCCCCTCACCTTCTCAGCTGCCCTTCCAGGATCTCTTCACAGCAGAATTCCAAGGCACAGGATTTAAATTTCTGCTGCAGATAGAAAGCATAGAAGTTGATGTGTTTCACGACTGGGAAGAAACTTGAAGAATGATAAGTTCAGTCTCTGTGACAGTGGAATTCTTCTCCATTACTGGCACCAGCCTGGCTTGGTTTCTCTCAGCTGTGCCAGTCTGCTGCCTGGGCCATGGCATGCTCCATGAGAGAGCTGCTGTGACCCAGGCACCTGGCAGCTTTGGGAGAGGGGAATGCAGGGAATGCACTAAGTTGTCTTGGGATGTTTTGGTAAGGTCACCTGTGAAGTGATGTGAGATAATTGGGAGTTAGAGTGGGAAGTAATTCTGAAGGAAGAAGGGAAAGAGCTGGCAGCAGTAGAGCCTGCTGCAATCTGCCAGTATTGGTGTACCCTGTCATGATTTTTTAAATAAATAGAAAATGGGAAGAAAATAAAAAGTAATGCAATAACTTCTTGAGACAGCAGCGAGGAAAATATGTTTTACAAGCACCTGACTCCTAGAAGTCACAGACAGGAGTTTTTTTCGATTGGAGAAAAATGGTGCTTTGTCAGACCTGCTGTTTTCCAGTGAGGGTCCTGGACTAGAGGCTTGGTACAACAGAAGGGAAGGAAGGCAGAAGTCTTTCTTTAGTTTCTCAGCCTTAAATAAGGCATTTTTCACCTTCCATACAGCTAAAACAATATCATAACACATGATACAAACAATTTGGATAAAGATGCTTCTTCTAATAGAACTGGTAGAAAAGTTTATCAACTTTAATTCAGTCCTGCTGAATATTTGTTCTGTGTCTCCTTTAAACTTTGGTTATGTTATGCTTCAGTTCCAGGATAAAAAGCAATGTATTCAGTGTGTGACAGATTGCTTGAACACGAGTTACCCTCCTGCCTGGTACAGTGAGGAGAGGCATTTTGTCCCTCTACTCCTTTTCTTGTTGGCCACATGGCAGTGTTGCAGCAATTTTTGTTTTGGAGAGCAGGGTGAGCTTGCATCCTGTTTGTTTAACTGGAGGTGTAGCCTGGCTGGGCAGTGCAAGCTGATGTGCCTGCTCACTGGAGTGTTGTTACTCTGCTAGGCACTATATTTAAACAACCATAAAAATACTTCCCCCTGTTTGCTGACAAGTCGTGGCTTTTGTTTATTTACCAGGGAAGACAGTTTATTCACCAGTGATGTGTCTCTTCCTTTCCAAGTGCTCTGCTTGCCAGTGACTCAGGAGTGTTGCATCTGGAGTGACTCGTAGGGTTTCCTGCAGCACCTGTGCCAGGAGAGCAATGCAGGAAGTTCCTCTATCAGCCATGCCTGCCCATCTTGTTCATTGTGAGACAGCTCTTGGCCACAGCCCTGGCTTGGTGCTGCTCTGTCATGTGCAGATGGGTCAGGGTGATTTTAATGAGAGGTGGTGAGGAAACTTCCTGTAGTTAGGAGCAGATGAACCGTTCCCAGTGGGGTCAGCCTGTTCAAAACTTGGAAACACTGACAGCTTTCTTCTCTCTTGAGTTTTAAGGACTGGTTTTCATTCCACCATCACCTTGTGCCCTGGCAGTGGCAGTTGAGCTGTGTCTCTGTGGGAGATGGGCAGGCTTTGCTGGGGTGCTGCCCTGTCTGTGTGGGCAGGGTGTGCCTGCAGGGGTTGTTGGTGAGAAGTGGAGCACATTGCTGGCATGCCTCTGGTGGTGTGACCCGGGACCAGGAGGGGTGTGCTCTGTTATCAGGCTCCAGCTATCCACCTCCTTAGCCCCATCGTTCCTATTACTCATTGTGCAGGTGGTTCCACACACGTGCTGAGGCTTTCCAAGGTCAGAGTGTGTCTGTCCACTGTAGATGCTGTGTTACCTCAGGACTTGGCAGCAGATGGGGATGTGTTAGTGCCAGAGCTTCCCCTCTGCCTCCTGGACACACCAGTCCTCAAGACTTGTCTCCAGTCCATGTCTCCATGCGTGTTTGTAGCCAAGCAGTTCATCACTGACTTTAGGGTGAAGGGGGCTCAGATAGAGGGGGAATCCATGCCCAATTCCATGTCTGGAAGACCCTGAGGTGTGTCATGCTACATCATGCAGCAGAGAGAACTGATGTAATGTTTTAAAAATACTTGTTAGGTGGCTGTGTGTGTGTCTGTGCACTTAGAGGACAGCTCTGTGAGGAGCAGAAGGGCCATCTCTCAGTGGCTGTGAGCTGGTGGTTGATCACCAGTTACCTTTTCAGTGCTAGTGTTTAACAGGGAAGTGCTCCAAGTATGTACATCAGTGTTTTCCTGCTTTTTGTATAGAGTCAGAACACAGCTATGTATTTTGAGAAACTGTGTAATATATTGAATATATACTGTTGCTTTGTTGTTGCTTCCCTTATTATGAATAATAGTACTAAGTCTTTGCTGTTTACTGTAACTAATTGTTACTGTTTTGTTACAGAATGTGCCCACTTGCTTTTAGCCCATAATGCTCCAGTAAAGGTGAAAAATGCTCAGGGATGGAGCCCTCTTGCAGAAGCCATCAGCTATGGAGACAGACAAATGAGTAAGAAACTCTGCTTCCCAGTTAATCAGAACAAAGGCTTAATTCAGTACAGGAAAAAGCTTTTCAAGCTAGTTTTTTTTATGATGCTCCTATTTTTTTATTTATCTGAAGAGTTTACCTTAGTAATCAGCTGAACTTTGTATATATAAGTCTGATATGACAAGCTCTGCAGGTGTCTATTTCCTTACATGATGCTAAGCAGAGCTAAGATTTTGCTTGAAGTGGTTGTAAAAGCTCTGAACTAGCATTCTGTGTGTAAAATTGGAGTTTCAAGGACAGAATGAATATTAGGTGTGTGGGATCACCTTATTGGAACTGCTGCCTTGTGTGGTCATAGACAGATTTGATACATCAATTGGCAGTGGGATATTGATTTATGTTGCATCTCAGGCCAGTGGGCAAACTGATTCATTTCAGATGGGAAGTAGTAAAGGGAAAATTATTCTACTGCTACTGACTAGTGGATGTTAATAGTATTTGGTGTTCTGTGTCCCACAGTAGAAAACTAACTATATTTTAATATGTCAATGCACCAGTTTGTCATCTACTAACAACATTCTGCATGTCAGCTCCTCACTGCTGCAGGATTTTCTCAGTGGGAGCAGATGTTATGCAGTCTGCAGGCTCCTGCTCAGTCATACACGTGTGTACCCACACGTTCACTAATACAGGTGCTAAAAGACCTCTTAACATGATTGTAGACTTTATATTATAAACAATTACTGAGGCTTTCCTTCCTGTTGTGATCAGAGTAGTGTGCAGGTACTGTACCTTAAAATGAGTTTCTCCAGAGTCTGATGAAATGTTACATTTGGATTGTTTGTTTTTTGTTTGTTTTTTTAAATGTCAAAAAATGACACAAACACTTAATGAACCAACAAAGAGAACAGATTTACCTCATAGTTAATTTCTGTTTAGTTACAGCACTCCTAAGGAAGCTTAAGCAGCAGTCCAGGGAAAGTGTTGAAGAAAAGCGACCTCGATTATTAAAAGCCCTGAAAGAGGTAAGTTAAAGGCAGTGGTGTTGACAAAAGAGGTAATGATGGAAAGCAGTGGCTCATGTTCTAAGTGTGAATGCTCTGTGAGGCTGCACAAAAGTTTTTTACTTGCTTTTACAAGTCTCTTGTGCTCCTAGTAGCAGATTTTTAAGATAATACTTCTCAAATTGTAGAAATTCAAATGGGAGGTTTGTGTAAGGCAGGCCTGCTGTCTGTCTTTGCAATTTATAATTTAAGGAATGTATTTTAAATCTGGTTCTTTTATTGGACTTTTAAGACTTTCTTAAACATTGTTTTGGTTTTTGGTGAATAATTCACAGGGCTTTCAGAGTCGCTGGTCATGGATAACACTTCTTTTTCTTGCTTATTAATGAAAGAGATTTTTGGTTTAATTCTTCATCTACATGCAGCAGCCAGTTCTTCTTGAGCACAGTGAAACATTCCTCAGTTTAGGGAAACCAACAAGAAAAGGACAGTTTCTTCTGTTTCAAACTGCTGCTGGTGTGCTAAAACTGTGGTTATAAGAGGCAGGTGTTTGTTTCCCTCTAGATGGAATGAGCTTCTCCTGCCTAGTCAAGTGGTAAAATGTGAATGGGTTTGTAGAAAACCAGCTAGTTATCTTCATTAAGCTAAAGTTTAATTAAAAGTGAAGTTGAGCTGAACTGTACCAGTGTGGACTCTGTGAATAGGCTCTACCAGCATGCTGCTGTTTTCATTGATCCAAGAGAAAAAACAACTTGCTGCCTGCCCAGAAGTGAGAAGCTTTCAGTTGTTGTGTGAGAGCAAGCAGAAAGCAGGCACAGCCTTACTAAAACAGCCCTGCAGTTCTGTGTTCCTGCTGCTGCAAGAACTGACCTAGAGTTGGGTATTTTTCTTCATGTGTGGAGTGGAAGCATGTGGCTCCCTCACTGGGTTACCAACATCTGCTAATTCTAATCAAGTCACCCCTTCCTTTGCTTCTTGCTCTGCATCCAGTTGAAAGGAGTTGGCTGGCATGTGTTTGTGGAGGGAGAGGAATTTTTATAGGATGACTTGAATTTATTTCCAGAAGGCAGATTGAGATTTGTGTATGTGAATACTCTGATCTGAAACCTGACTCATTAATTTAGAGCCAGAACATAGAGTTCCATGGGGTTGGATGTGATCAGTCAAAGCAAGCAAAGAGCTCCATAGTATGTTTTGCTTTCTTTTAAACACATATTTACAATAAATCTTTTACAATCCATGGCTTAATAGTTGTGTAAATTTTTATTTTAAAAAAATAATTAAAAATGGGTAGTTCAAATGACTTATGTAATTTTATTGTTACTGATTCTACTCTGGTTAAAGCTTCAGAAGTGTTTAAGTTCAGTATAAATTCAAATACTAACAGAGAAAGAGTTTTCTTTGGAAAACACATCTCTCTTTCAGCAAATTTGACAGTTGTCCTTTAGATTAAAAAGCTTGTTAATGTATTCTTCTTTCCATCTCAGCTAGGTGACTTCTATCTAGAGCTTCACTGGGATTTTCAAAGTTGGGGTAAGCAACTGTACATTCCTTCCAGAGGGAGACAATATACTCAGTCTGTAGCACCCTTGTCATCTCAAGCTTAAATCCTCCTCTGGTTTGCATGTTGGAGAGTTCACAGTCCCATTCTTGAGACCTCAGTTGTAAAAACAGGATGGATGGGCAGCTTTTTTTCTGAATTATTCTTGCATACTCATTTTTGGATGTCAGTTCTGTTCTGTAATCCAGTGACACAACATGGGGGCGTGGGGGAAGCTGTTGTTTACTCTAAGAGATTGGTTATTAGAAGAGTAAAATATTAACCTGTTTATGTGGTCAGTTGGTGTCCCTGTAGAGCAGTGGTTTGGACAATTGAGTTGAGTAACTGGAGTTGGGGCATTTATTTCCTGGATTCCAGCCTGAATGGTGACATTCAGTAAAGTGCAACTGTGTGGCAGGTTCTTCAAACCCCAGCTTCACTTCATGTGACTGTGTCATGCTTTCTGAATTTCCACCTCCTCTTAGCTGGAAAAGAACAATCTAAATCATTAGTTACTAGTTGTTAGAATTGATGAATTATTTAGCTGTGGCTGTGGATCTGTTGAATGGTGTCCTGATGCTGAAAGCAGTCTGTACAATTACAGATCAGTTTTGCAGGCACTGAATGGAAATAACCCTGGTGTTAGTTGTGTTTGTAGTGGGATCATGATGAAAAACGGGTAGGCTGTGTTGGTATTAAACACATGAAGATTCAACCTGATTTATAGTTTTAATAGAAATGCTTTGTGGAGGAACATCAGTGTCCTAATTGTGTTCTCTCTCCCTGCCTTTAGTGCCTTTACTTTCCCGAATTCTGCCTTCTGATGCATGCAAAATACACAAACAAGGTATAAATATCAGGTAAGAGCTGCTGTTTGTCTGTGTTATCTGAGTCATAAGTACCTCTGTGTTAGTGGAAGCTCTGGATTCCAGGGGGGTCTGAAAGAAATCCCTGAGGAGTCTCCAAAAGTTTGGGAAACAGCCCTGGGTTTGTACGTTGCTGTTTTAAGAGGCAAGAGTGGTTCTAACTCCAGACTGTTGTTTTTTCCTCTCTTGGTCTGAATTTCACTGCAGTTCCTGAGTCACAATACAAAGCAGAAGCAGTTAAGCTGTGTAAGGCTTCATCTGCCAGGCATGACAATGATTAATTGAAAAATAGAAATTTGGTACTTTTAATGTGATTTCAAATAAATGAGCTTTCAGTCTTCTGTGGAGAAATGTTGCTGCTTCAGTCCATGCAGTAAAAAAGAGGTTTAGCTTCTCTTTTTAAAATGCTTAATGTGGCAGAGTCACAAACTCAGTGGGGTACTTCCAGGAGTCTTTCCAAGCTCAGCTCCCTAACGAGTTTACTCTGGGGGTTTGGATTCAAATTGCTGGTCTGTTTTTTATTTTAGATTCCAAAGTTTAAAACAGTCAAGAATACAATTCAGAAGATTCAATCTGTAGAGAATTTGTTCTATCAAAGCTGTTAGGTTAGGTGTGTTAACTGACTTTTTGGATTAAATTTGTGTCTGAGACCATTTTTTTTTTCCTTCTCATTTCTGTGTGTTCTGCCTGAGCAAGACTGAGAGTTCTCAGCCTGGCACTGAGTGGAAATAGCTACAAATTCTTTCTTGAAATCAGAGGCCAGTATATGATGATTGTTAAACAAGCACCCTTAGAGCTGCAGAGGTCACTGAATTCAGGGCCTTCAACCATCTTTGTTAAAGCAAAATAAAGTAAATATTCTGTTGACAGCAGGCATGAATTGCCAGGGAGATCCTTGTCCTTGGCACCATCTTCTTGTTATTCAGGTCAGCAGAAGCATTTCTTTTGTGTTGGTGAGGGAGGAAAAAATAGAAATAGCAACTAAAATAAGTAAAAAAAAAAAATCAGTCTGTTTCATAGTCGTTTTGATAATGTGGGTCATGTCCTAGTAATGCTAGCCAAATCAGTGGCTGTGCCTTGTAAAGTGGGATGCTGTCAGAATAGTTTGGAATGCCCTTGCAGTGGCAGAGATGTTACAGTGTGAAGTGTGCTAGATATTTTTAATTTCTGCATCCATGCTTCATGTGTGAAGTGTTCTGTAAGAACTCGGGCCTTGGCGCGTTGGGTTGTGATGAAATAACACAAATAAAAATGCTTCTGCATGTGAACTGAAGTTGCTGGCATATTTGGGTGTCTGTGGGTTACTTCTTCTGAAGCACTGGTATGTTTTCACAGGCTGGACACAACTCTCATAGACTTTACAGACATGAAGTGCCAACGAGGGGATCTAAGCTTCATTTTTAACGGTGACGCCGCTCCCTCTGAATCTTTTGTAGTTTTAGACAATGAACAAAAAGTTTACCAGCGAATACATCATGAGGTAAAGATCTCTGAAAGAAGGGTGTGAAATTTCCTCCAGCTTTTACTTCACATCAGCAGTCTGCCTTAATTCATTCAACCAAATGCCTTTCCAAAAGCCCCAAACAAGCTACAAAGCAGTGAATTTTTTGTTCAGTTGTTACAGTTTAATCTGTAAAGGTGATAGAAAATTGTCATAAAACCCAGTCCTTTTGAGTACAGACTTGTACATGAGGCAAGAGCTAGAATGGGAATCTTTTGGGAAAAATTACAAATATATTTCCAATTACGACACATGCTACTTCTCATCTTCCCAGTGTGCTTAATTTAGGTGTCCTCTGGTGGGTTTTCAGACTTGCCTGCTGCTGTTTGTGATATTGGCTTTAACATTTGAAACATGACAAGTTTGCAATGAGGGCTTCATCCACCAAGCACTTCAGCATATGGATCTGTGCCTGTGGAAAGGTGTGGGTTATCTGACTCTTGGATGCTTTATTTGCATTAGTATTTAAAATTAAACTATTTGGTAACCATTTGGCCAGAGCTTCTGTGAGACAGTTTGAAAATTCAGGAAGTGCTAGTTCTGGGAAAAGATCCAAAGGAAAAGGTTTATTAGTTATTTTATAAATATGTATATATTTTTTTAGAAGAAGTCATCATTAAGTTCTGTTCAGTATATGGTAATTTTTCTTTCAGGAGTCTGAGGTGGAAACAGAGGAAGAAGTTGACATTTTAATGAGCAGTGATATTTACTCAGCAACATTATCAACCAAATCCATCACCTTCACACGTGCCCAAACGGGGTGGCTCTTCCGAGAGGACAAAACAGTAAGCTGGCAGAACACTTGGCCACTCTTCAGCTATTAAACAACCTCCTCTGTCTCAAAGTTTCCACTGATATGAAATAACTGTTCCTGGTGGAGACTTTAGGTCTGTGTGGTACAGACCTTACTGGGGTTATTCACTGATAGCTGATGTGGTTGGTTGGTAAATGACAACATTTCAGCCCTGAAGTTACCTGCTTGTACTAAAGTGCAGTTATTTGGATGGACCAGATTTTAAAGGTTTTTATTTTGTCTTCAGCGAGTCATTAATTTCCACTTTTCTTTTCTGCAGGAAAGAGTAGGAAACTTTTTGGCAGATTTCTACTTGGTTAACGGGCTCGTATTGGAGTCAAGGAAAAGAAGAGAACATCTCAGTGAGGAGGATATTCTTCGAAATAAAGCTATCATGGAGAGCCTGAGTAAAGGTGGCAGCCTGATGGAACAAAACTTTGAGGTATACTCAAGTCATTCTTATTTTTATTGCCTTGACTTTAAAATAAGAAACATGGCCTACAAGGATAATCTGGTGGTATGTTAGTGAATTAGCCTCATTAGTACACTCATTGAGGAATTTCTGTAATTGTAATGGATGTATCAGTCTTAATTTGTCTCTTAGTCAAAGATGATGGGTTTGGCTGTGGCAAATCACTTTAACTTTGTTTAGAGCAAATGTTTATTATTTAGAATGCCTTCCTGCTTTCCTTCTGAATGGTACTTTCCTTCAGCTTCATTACCATGGGCTAAGCCTGTCATTATCACCATGAAATCAAGAGCTATTCAGAATGAGCCAGCCCTCCTCTGGGAACACACACACAGCCTGGGGAAAATGATTAATTTCTTTGGGTATTAGCTTGTGTTTTGTCAGTTGTCATTCAGCCTCTGGAATGAGCTGATTAGCTGCTGTGTGGAACCAGCCAGGCTCTGTGTGACACACAATCTGAGGCCAAATACCTCAGTGGGAGCAGGAGATGGAGCAGCCCAGGGAAGTGTCAGCTACAAACTGGGGACAATATTGCTGTTCTTGGCAGAATTGTAGAGTTGTGTCTTTTGCATGGCAACAGTCTCAGAGTGTAAGGTGAGGCTGGGAGCTCAGAGGTGTTTTATCTTCACAGCCTGTCAGGAGGCAGTCGCTCACCCCCCCCTCACCCAACACCATCACCTGGGAGGAGTACATCTCTGCTGAAAATGGAAAGTAAGTGGCTCTGGTGGGTGACATGCACTTACACAGGCACCTTTAGGTTGTCAGCTTGGGGTTGTGGCTCCAGGTTTTGGGGGTTTTTTGTGTGTGTTCTCGAGTTTGTGGGTGGCTTTTGTTTTCTGGGGGCAGAGGAAGGTTGGGTTTGATGTTTAATACTCTGCACCAGGGGAGCTGAGACCTGCATATGAAACAGTATTAGTGCATCAGCTGGTGATAAAAATACTGGATGGGTGTCTGCCTGATACCCATGGCTTGAAACTTACACATTCACATCTAAGCTGGCTTTTCTTTTTCAAGAAAGATTTTTCTGGCCAGCTCACTGCTGTAATTCACTTATGACAGTAATGAACTATCCAAGCCATCATGTTTAAAATAAAAGTTTGATTTGTTAAGACTGTGGTAGCAGTGGCAGTGTACAAAAATGTGTAGGGAATAGGATGGTATCAGAGTGCAGGCTTACCAAAAAGGCACATGGATCTGTTTTGGCTTTCTTGTTTAAATTGGTTTAAAAATAAAATAATGACATGTATTTGAGGCAGAAAGAATATTCAATCAGAATAAATAGGTTATGCTTGAACAACCATTACTGTTAGGACAGAAATATACATATACAAGATTTCACTTTGTTTACTGACCTGATAAACTGAAGGGAGTTTAATGAGAAATCTAAGTTTCTGGCTAATGTAAAGCAAAAGAGGAAATTTTTTTTTGGTCATATTTCTTAACCTGTCTATTCTCCTCGAACAGAATTTTCTGTCCTGTGTTTTCCAGCATTACATTCTAGTGGTATTAGAGTAACTTTTGTGCTTTCTCTCTTTTGTATTTCAGGCTGAAAGCAAATTAACCTTTTTCTAGTACAACTTGATACTTTGTTGACATACAGACTATTTTAACTAGTCTCTGAAGTCAGCTGTATGTGTTTCTGGGCAGTTGTCATGTCTTTCTGTAGCATTTATTAATCTGATGTTCATAAGGAGTTACTGGGTACTTGTCTCCAGTCGCTGCCCTGAATGTGTTTGACTCCCAGTTTAGCAGAACTTACCAGTTCTGAATAGAAGTGGTTACTGACTCATCTTTACTCATGCACAGGTTTTACCTTTAAAGTATTTGCTTTGCTGAAGGGATACTTTACTGATGTTTTCAAACCTGAGTCTTTCTTCCTTCCTTTAAAACCAGTTTCCCTGACAGCAAAGCTGACTTGATCTTTCTCCCTTCCCCTTGCAGAGCTCCTCATCTGGGCAGAGAACTGGTCTGCAAAGAAAGCAAGAAAACCTTTAAAGCCACGATAGCTATGAGCCAGGAGTTTCCCTTAGGCATTGAATCGTAAGTCAGAGTTATTGCCAGGGGTGTTAGGGATGTGTAGGAAGTGAGTTAATGTGTGTTAATGCAGGATTCTTCATATCTTCAGATGTGGGACTGGCAGTTTAAAAGCTGTGAATGAAGCTGTGCTGTTCAGGAAGCCAACTCTTAACATTACAGACCTCAGGGTATTGGAAGAGCCAAGTGCTTCTCTTCACTGATAAGACCAGAGGCTTGACCAGGCGTACTTGGCACAATACTGATGTGCCTGATTCTAGAGTTATAAAAACATCTTTTGCCCATAACAAGTTGTAGCACAAAGTTATATCCTCTAAACAGACACACCCCCAAGTTGGGTTCCTTGTTTGGGTGCAGAAGAGGGTGTGATACCTCAGTCTCTTGTGTAAAACAGGTGCAAGAAATGAGTATCTTGATCTTTGTTTGTACACCTGTGGTGATATGGCATGGATCAGACATGAGGATGCTGGAGGAGACATATATAAGCATGATGTAATTTTTCAACTCATTGTCACCTTGCTCTTTGGGTCATTTGTATCTTTTCTAGAAGGAAAAAGCCTGTGGAGCCAGAACGTCTCATGAAATCTGTTTTCCTTTCCAGGTTGTTGAATGTTTTAGAAGTAATTGCACCCTTCAAGCACTTTAACAAACTTAGAGAATTTGTTCAAATGAAGCTTCCACCAGGCTTCCCTGTGAAGTTAGGTAAGGTGACTACAACAAATCTTGTAGCTTTACATTTCCAAAATGCCTGTACTTACTTGTGCAGTGTGGTCAAAACTTTGGTTGGCTTTTGCAGAAACCTCTTGGGTTGGGATGTGTTGCTGTAGGCTTCAGGAGAACAACTGAAAGGTGGATGTAGTCCCAGTCAGGAAGAGATCTCTGTGATTTATGTTTCCCTGCTGCTGGGGTCTTGCTGGAAGGGTGCTGTAGATCTGCTGGGTTACCCTTGCATCAAAGCATGGTCTCAGTCACCAGTTACCTCTTCTGTGGCATTTTATTTGTTTTTCCTCAAGAATTACCAGCAATACATTTTTCACTTACAAATAAACAGAAAACTACTACACTTCTAGCAAATGGAAATGCATAAAGCAATTTAATCATAGCAGAGGTTATCACAGCATGAACTGCCAGAAAGTGTTTGTGCCTTCCTGAGTGTTACAGGGTTGCTTGTGTGCCCCTGAGCTGTGTAAACCCAACAATTCTGAGCAGACTATATTCTACCCCCCGTTGTATTTGCACAGCTCTGTTTATTGAGGACTGGGTTTTGGCTTAGCTCCTGGGCAAGCCAGTTTTGTTTAGATAACTCTTCAGCACTCAGCCTCAATGCAGGTTGGAAAAGGGTTAGGTTGGAAAGCAAAGCTTTGTCTTCCCATGGGGAATTGCTCAGCTGAAGCCTACGTGTGACGAGGTTATTTTCTTTTTGTAGCACCTTCAGGCCCATGTCCTCTGTTTTAACAGATGGATCTGTATGTTCTCAGCTCCTTGGGTTACATCAAGAAAGGAGACCCACTGAATTCATATTGTCAGATTTTTGAGTGTTGGACTGAGCTGGGTATTGTCTCTGTGCTCAGGGAGTCTGAGTATATTCTGAAATAACTTTCTTTAAACCACCTCCCTTTTTAAGAGCTTTGAGTCCCCACTGTACAGAGTTCCAACCAATCTTCATCTTTAGCAGGTCTGAAATTCCAGACCTTTAAGTGGGGTCTGTAGTTAATGGCAACCCTGGGTGTCTTGGCTCTTCACTGTTCACTTTGCTTCCTCTCCAGATATTCCTGTGTTCCCCACCATCACAGCCACTGTGACTTTCCAGGAGTTCCGTTACGATGAGTTTGATGACTCCATCTTCACTATTCCTGATGACTACAAGGAGGATCCCAGCCGTTTCCCTGACCTCTAACTCAGCTGGAAGGCTCATGGTGAATACCAGCACCAGCAGGGAAAGCACAGAGCCCTCGGGGAGAGGTAGAACCCTGGGTCATACAGGAAGGGATAAACTTAATCATGCAGAAGAAAAGGGAACATGCATCAAATGACTGATGTACTGATACTCACTCTAACGGGCATCTAGGCTAGTTCCTGATTTCCAGCAAGTCCCCTGATGTGTCCTTCACACTTTTATACATCCAGTACTGCAAGCCTGGTAGTCTGGCACCTCGGTGACCCTGAGGATACTTAACAGCTGTGAGGACTATCCTTTGTTTTTAAATTTTTTACATTTCTTGGTGATACAAAAAGCACTCTTGGACCATTAGCATAAAAGTTGAGATGTCTTAGCTGGATATTAGCCCTCTAAAGCCCCCTGCCCTACTTAAGATGACCATATTATATTCTTTCAAGCTTTGTTTTCATGAATTGTAAACTATGTATCTTTATGTATAGCTCAGTAATTTGAATGTTAGCTGAACGTATATTAGAAGGAATGTGTTTTCTGTAGATGTATGAACCAAAAGGTAACCATTAAACTTCTGCATTCTCATCCTGCAATACACATCAGAAGTAGGATTGGCTCTGCAGGGAATCAGGTACCTCCTCTAGCACCCTAGTGCAATCCCTGGTGGTGCTATCTGTCTCTGACACACTCAGTTCTTCACCCAGCTCTTTGTTCAGCTTCCTTTCTCCAGCTCTGTGCTTAACTCCTGGCCATTGTCCTGGCCTGGAAGCCCCTGCTGTGTCAGTCATGCTGTGCTGGTTAGCATGCTCAGAGGTTCTTCAGCTAGAAGTTGTCACTTTCTGCTTCTTTTGTCACCTTCACTTGGGAGACTTGCTCCATAATGGTTGAGCACTGATGGGGGTGTCTTTGTGTTTGTCTCAGCACAGGATGCAGAGTTCCTAGAGCAGGAAGCTCACGCATTAAATCTTCATGTAAGGAAAAGTATCTCTTGAAGTCAGTTTAATTGTAGTGCACATTGAATAGAGCTGGCACTGGAAGGTTTTATTTGCAAATGCTGAGGATGTTTCCAGATTAATTTCCTTCTTCTTAATATTTGAAGAGGTAGGTGGCTCAGTCCTTTAGCTTTTTGAGTTTATCCTCATTGCAAGTGGTTCCAGTCTCCTAATTTGACACGAATCCAGCTTTTTGGTTTGTTGGGAAGAATTTGTGAAAAAAGGCTAATGGTGCTATTTGTTTGTATTAAGAAATTTAGATTAAAGTGCTGTGGTGTAATTGTACAAAAATGTAAATATTTTCAAAATTATATTCTTTGTGCACTGTAGTTAAAACTTTTTTTCTGGAAATGCATAGAGTTAACTATCAAACTTTATAGTATTATAAAGAGTACCATCAATGTGCTTAGTGCAGGTAGTAACCAACCTAACTAATCACCCAGGTGAGAAAGGGAGATGGTTTGGCACCAGGCAGTAACAGCTTGACTGCTCAGGCACCTCGGCAGAAGTGGACCTACAGGTGGGAAGCAGATGTTCTTTCCCAGCATCTGGAATCTGCCCAAGTGTCAGCATCAGCCAAGAACAGAGGCACTGAGAGGTGAGGGTGATCCTCTCCTGGCACCACCATAAACCTGCGGGGCTGCCCCCTGAGTGGTGTTTGCTCTGCAGAGTGGGATGGATAACACTGGAGTTACTTATTCAAACTGAAAATAAATCTCCAGGGGAAAAAGGCAAAGGGAAGGGTGGAACTGTGATGCCTTTTGACTGACTGTGTCTGTAGCAGATGTTGAACATGCAGTGGGAAGGACAGAGCATGTTCTGAGTAGTGATGAATTCCTGCAGTGTTTCCCATCTGTGACACCAGCTGAGCCCCAGGTGTGTCACACCAGGGGAGTGTCCTTAGGGACAGGGTTCCCCTGCCAGGGCAGGGGGCAGGGGGAAGTCTCAGCCCTTCCTCCCCTTGTGCTCTCAGACAGCAGTTGCAGGGTGAAGGGTTTGTGCAGTGCTGCTGGGGGGGCTCCTGTGCTGGGGGGGGAGCAGGTGCCCTCTGGACCACCACGTTTGGAAATTTCAGCAAATGCAGAGGATTTAGGCATCGGGTTCTAGACTTTAAAAAAACCAAAACAAACAACAAAACAAGAAAAAAAGGACTTAAGTTTTTTGTGTGGCCTGCCAGGAGAGCAGAGACTGTCTGCCCCTGGAGCAGCCCCTGCCCTCTGCTGTGGCAGAGGTGTCTGACTGGAAGCCCTCTGCTTTGTGGAGGTGTTTCCCGTGCTTGCCATGGACTCTGGCTGCAGATTTTCTGGGTGTTTTAACCTTCCTTATGACACAGCTCTCAACTTTGATACATTTGAAGATTTGCAGAAACTTCAGCAGGTTGCTGCTGCAGGCTTGCTCTGATCTGGTGGCAGCAGAGCAGAGTGGACACAGCCGTGGGTGACCCTCATCTTTTTCCATGGTGGCCACTCCTGCTGCTGCTTTCCTCCTCCTGGAGCTGACTGCTCTGACTCCACTGGGCTTTCCTCCCCACCTCCACAGCTGATTCCCAGCTGGTGAGCTGCTCCTCGGTACGTTTCCTTTCCTTCCCAGCCTGCTGGTGTCTCAGACATTCCTACGGAGGTGTTTGGAAACCAGCCCCCCGGGGAGGTTTGGGGCAGGAACCACAGGGACCCTGCTGAGCCCACCTGGGGGCCTGGTGTCCTCATGTCCCACAAGGGTAGCAGCCTCGGGGTGTGTCCACACCCATGGCAATGCTTTAGCCACTCGTTTATTTTGCTTGCCAGGTTTTGTGTTGCACTGATGCCAGGTGTGTGTTTGTCCCTCGTGGGTGAGTCTGCACAGCAGCTTGGCCAGAGCTGTGGGTGGGGGAAGGTGTCCAGGCAGCCACTGTCCCCAGCTGTGCTGTGGGCACTGCTGTCCTGGGCCACCTGCCAGCTCCTGGCCACTTCTGGATACTCACTTTTTTCTAGCAGGATTGATCTAGCAGAATGTAACTTGTTTTTTTGTTTCCCCCCTTCTCATTTCCTTCAGACCCTGTTGGTCGTTCAGGGAAGGTTTGGTGGTCCCTGTGGAGGGACAGAGGTTGTACCAGGGAAAGGTTTGGTCCCTGTGGAGGGACAGAGGCTGTCCCGTGTCCTGCTGCACAGCAGGAAGCATCTTGGCTTTAATTTCTTTGACTTGTGCACATGCACATGGCAACAAGGGCCCCTGGAATGTAAGAGTATCCGGGCAGCTCGAGGCCTTCCTGGGCACAGCAGCAGAGGGGTCGTGGGGCACAGGAGTTGCACAGGCTGGGCATCAATCAGGGTGCACAGTGACACCCTGGGGTCTTTGGGGTGACAGCAGGGTGTGGGTGACACGTGGAGGAGGAGATGTGTGCACCAGAGCCACGGGAGATGCCTTCTGCTCACCTGGGGCCTTCAGCCTTTCTGAGCTTACCAGGTGGGTTTTGTGGTGGTTTTGGGGTTTTTTTTCTGATGGTCGTGAGGTCTTTTTATGTATAAGTATTAAAAGACAGCCATTAATTTTGGTAAATGAAATAAGAAATTGTTGCAAAAGAATTCCATGGGTTTGTTTCTTAACCAAACTGTTTTACTGGTCTTCCAAAATGTTGCTTTAATTTGGGCAAAGGGAATGCGTTTTCTTTTTCCTTCCAAGGAGCTGCTGTTCCAGTCACTGTACTCACTTTACTGCAATTCTTGATTTGTGTACTGAAACGATTTCTTACAAAAAACACCTCTGAATATATGTGTGCTGGAAACCCACCTTGTTAAGTTGGTATTCAGAGCAACTGTGGTTTTTTTAAATGTATTTGTTCTTGATCCGTAATTCATGCAAGGATAACTGCATTATTTGATCTGCATTAACAAGTTTCCTGTAATGCTGCAGTTTCACTTTTATTTTCCTTAAAATTTGTCATTATCATGGAAACAGTGTCACTTTTTGCATTTTACTAGTCGTCTGGTCCATGTTTTTTAATTTATCTTCACTAATAGTAATTTTGGTTGTATCATTTGTTAGAATAAAGACCAAAACCAGCTGTTTGATTCTGAAGCTGCTCAACATGTGAAAAATGAAGTTCAGTTCTCCTGTCACAGCACTCCTTAAGGTGTGTACCTCCTCTCTGTGTCTCTCAGAGCTGGGGTTCAATCTGGGGGGGCAAGATGAGGCTGTTCCTGCACTTTCAGTGCAGCACTCTTCCTGGAGCTGTTATTGTACTGTCTACCACCCACTGGAGTAGCAGCTGTTCTGTCTTACCTCCTAAATCAAGATTTTAATACGTTTTTTGGGGATGTGTTGTTGTGTTTTTTGTTTTGTTTTTTTTTAACTTAGGATGGCATCAGAAGCTGAGCTTGCAGATATGAGGATGTTGCTCTATAGTTAAAAGCTTGCTAATTTTTTCAATTTTTATAAAGTTAAGGAGAAATGGTTTGGAATTGCAGAAAGTGCTTATGCTGCCACCATAATGAAGTTTTCAGTCAACTGCAGTTGTAGGTTGGATGTTGCCTTTCAGGGGCAGAGCTGTGCCCCCCTCCAGTGTTATCACACATGGCAGCAATCCAAAAGTTATCTGTGGAATTAGCAACTTAAAACTGGTTTCTGCAGCTGGAGGGGCAGAGTTCATAAATAAACTAAACCCAACTTAATGACATCGATGTCTCTCAGGGCCCTGGCTGGGTCCTGCATTACAGCAGGAGAATGACTTCCACACCAACAAGGTCCAAGGATTAAGGAGATTTATACTTTATTACTATAAATTGGTTCATGTTCTTGTACTTCACATATAAATACTTGGATGACAACAAAAGGCACATCTCTGAGGACAGTGTGCACCTTGTCTGTGTCTATTGTATTACAAGAACACTGCTAGAAATAAAAGCCTAGAGCTGGTGCTGTGACACACACCTCTCTCTAGTGACAAAATACTCAAAATGGTAAAAGTTTCCATTTCTACAAATTCTAAAAATGAGGCTGCATACCTAGAGGGCAGGTTCCACTTTGCCTGGGGCAAAAGGACAGCTTAAAAAGAAGTTTTGACTTATCAGATTCCGGCAGTTCAAACACCACATGTCACAGCTTCATCCCAACACTTCCTGGTCTAAATCAGTGACAATTTCCAGGTGAGGTTACCAGCAACTCCCCAGCACTCACTTTCCTCTTCCTGCTACGCTTCTCTCACCACCCTGAAGACAAGAGGTGAATGTTCATGTTTCCATGAAAAATACAGAAAAATTGTACAAATACAGCTTTCTTTTTTTAAAAAGTACTTGTCCCACAGTACCTCTAGGTTCCCATTCAAGCCCAGTCCCTTCATTCCCCCCCCTACAAAATAAAATAATTGCTTCTTTAGTGGAACATCTTTAACAAGAGCTGAAGGGGCACAGAGCTGGAGGTGGTACAGTCTTTTGAAAATAAGATGAAGAAAAATGTCTCCTCTGCATGACTGAGGTAAAGTTTCATACATTCAGTGGTGTAAATAAATACCAGCAGAGTTTTATAGCAACATGAGTATAAGTTTAAGGGTTTTATTATCAAAGTCTTGTAAAACAATTTCAGAAACTGTACATCAACATGGCACAGACTGCAGCCTACTTTTGTCTTTTTTTTTTTTTACCTGCACAAAAGTAAAAGCTCTTGGACTTCTGTAACTAAGGAAACAGCTTTGCCTAACTACTTTGCATATAACATGGAATCACTGTGTGCATAAGATTACTACTGCAGTGACAGTAAACACAAATTCATTAGTTTATACAACTTGAGATCAAGTAAAAAGTACATTATCAAGTAGACTTGCTTTTAAAAGCATACCATGGTCAATTTTAAAATGCACCACCTTTCTGCCATGTCTTTATCTCCGTAACAAACAGAACAATCTGGGTTATTATGAAAACTGCACAAAGCAACCTTTAATCACTGGGCACTGATTGAGCAGAGCTCTTCACTTCCCAAGGCTCAAGAGGAAAAGTTAGAAACTATTACAACCAGCCTGAGATGGATTGGAACTGACAGATTAAAAAAAACCCAAACAAAACAAAGCCCTCAAAAAGGTCAGTGCATTTTAACTTCTGCAAAGCCAAACAAAACCCACCGGGAAAAAAACCAAACCAAGCTGAGCCACATGGCTTTGAAAAAACAAACAAACAAAAAATCCCAAGAAATTAAAAACTCTATCAGAATGCTTATTTTCAGATGTAGGCTAAATTTTTTTTTTTTTTTTTTTTTGTGTAGTCACACTTAAGACCCTTAAGTAGCTCCACCATATGTTGTGGGGTTTGGAACATGTAGGATGTTTCTGCCACGATCAACATGCAGTCAGTGCATTCCCTATACTGCTCTATTACTGCAATGAATCAAAGTCTAGAAACACTATCATAAGTGAGCTGATTTACAACAGGAGATCATACAACAAACAGTCCATGCCTGCTGTAGGTAGATGCATGCAGCTTTTTTACTTTTGCTCGAAGCACCACCGAGTTAGTAGAAGTTGCTTGGCTAGCAATCCCTTTCGGCCGTAAGGAGAATGATTACCTCTCTAGAAAGCTTTGGAGGCAAGTTAGTATCAGGAGATTTACAAACCAGGTATAGCTGAGAGCTGTATACATCTAGATTTAGGATTAACAAGTACAGCATAAAAGAATCACACAGGAATGACACTGATGCACGTCTGCAGCTCCGGTCACTGCAAAGTTCAGTCACTCATATCCATGTCCTCTTCGTGGTGATCATCCCCGTTCACTTTGGACTCCCTTGCTGAGTCTCCACCTCCTTTATCCCCAGCAGATTCCTTTACTTTAGGGGAGGAAGAATCTGCCAGTTTCTTTTCCTCCTTTTTCTCCTTCTCGCTGTCATACCCTTGCTCCTCTTCATCGTAATCCCTTGTGACCTGCTTTGCCAAGAGAAAAAACACCAGTAAAACTCCCCCTGAAAGCCCTGTGGGGGTGAGGTGAGCACCAGGGGGGCAGGGCAGGTGATCAGGTTTTTAAACATACTTTCACATCCTTATCACTCTCTGATTTCCGTTCTCGATCCTTCTCTTTGTCTTTGCTTTTCTTTTTCTTGCTTGTTGACCTCTCCCTCTCGTCTCTGCTTCTCTCCTTGTCTTTATCCTTCTTCTTTTCCTTTTTATGCCTGCAATGATTCAGAGTGTAAAAGGATGAACCTCCCCCTCACACCATTCCATCACAAGAACATCGACCATGGCCAGACCCTTCCCCATTAATTCTAGTTTGTTACCAATCCAAAGGGAAAAATGACAGGATGCAACCAAGATACACCCTTCACCCACCCAGAAGTCCCTTGACTCCTCCTGTAGAGCCAAGCAACAGGCTGGGAACTCCGGTCTCTCCTACTCATCCCCCTGGAATACCTCACAGTGGCAATTCTGGGCACTAAGAAGCTCTGTGCTAGAAACCAATTGAAATCAGACAAAAATCATCAGGCAGCAGAGATCCACCCCTCTCTCTCAAGAAGTCACCCTATGGGGTAGGTGTAAGGGACCAGCCAGGCCCACAACCCCCCATGCTCTCTGCCATAGCTGACACCCATACCTCACCCAGACACCTTTTTTTCCAGCCAAGAGGCTCACTGACCTTCTTGGAGATGGGGACCTGGACATTTTCCTTTTAGGAGACCTGGGTTTTTTGGGTGACCGTGTTCCACTCCTGCTTCTTCTACGTCGTCTTTCTCTGTAGGAAAGAGACAGCAAAATTGTTTGTTTGTAAATACATCTCTGGGTCCAAAGCCATCACTTCTCAAAAGGCAGCAAAAGACAACAACTGACAGTGGACATTGCTACTAGCAAAGCCCACAGAGCTGCAAGTTGTCTCCTGTTCTGCCTTCAACTTCACCAAACTGTCAGCTCAGACTCTACCAGGGATCCTGACTCTTGCAAACAGAAAGAAAACAGTTTGTGCTTGTTCATATTGCTAGATCTGGAAGTTTTTAAAAAAGAAGGGCACATGTTTTGCATGTATTTATCCCGTAACTCAGGAGAGAATTTAACAGTAACCTCAAGGTATCATGATAGAGAACAAGCAGAAACTATGCATAGCCCAAACAATGCCTCCAAAAAACCTGCACTATCAGGGAAAAAAACCCATAAATCATAGGAAGTACATGTGCACTTGGGCAGATACATATATACACCCACAAGAGAACTGTCATCCTTTTACATACAAGAAATTTCTTTCTGTTAAGTGGACAAAGCAGACTGGGAACAGACCAAGGCAGCCATGCACTGTACCTGCTTGTGCTTCTTGATCGTCTCGTTGTGCTGTAGCTTTTGGGGGGAGTTTTAGAACGTTTCTTTTCTTTCTCTTCCTTCTTTTTATCCCTGTTGGTAAAACACAGAATCTAAGTTTCAGTAATTTCCAAACGATTCAAGTAGCATTCACTGTTGTTGCTATGTAGGGGTATGAATGAAGACAGTGACAGGGCTGGATGGCACAAATGGGGTTTTGTGTCTCTGGGGCAAGTCAGGTGACACAAATGGAAACAAAGATGACAATTACCTACAGAAAACTAAAGGAACAGCTCTTCAGAGCTTCCGTGCACAAGAGCACAAAATCTGCAAGTCAAGGTGCTCACATTTCCTGCTTTCTAAAAGCAATGCCAGGGTGAGTCAGGCCAGGCCTGATGCCTCTGCCAGCTCTTGGGAAAAGCAGGTTACATGGTTTTATAGAGCTAACTGTGCACCTGTACAAGTGCCACACAATTCCAGATGTTACAACAGACTGTGACTTGAAAAAGAGCCACTGGTTCATCTTGCACAATGTTTTTTTGGTTGGTAAGTTTTGTTTGTTTTTAAATTAAGCAACAAAGTTTCATTTCTAACAAGCAGATCACACTATTGAAACAATTACCTGGATTTGGATGTGCTCCTAGACCTTCTGCTTCTGTCTCTGGAGTGAGATCTTCTTCGCCTGGGACTTTTCGATCGCCTCCTGCTTCTGGATTTTGAATGGGATCTTCTCCTTGATCTGCTTCTGGACCGTCTGCCAGTCACACATGGGACAGGGAAGTGAAACACAGGGATACACTCATCAGTCACAGGATGTCAGGGGTTGGAAGGGACCTCTGAAGATCCTCGAAACCAACCCCCCTGCCAGAGCAGGACCAACACTGGGGCAAGTCTCTCAGATATGCCAGAATCAGCAGGTCTGGGAATGCACAATGGCACAGAAAAAAGCATACAGGAAAAGAGCAGAGTCCAACAAGGAAATGGAAAAAGGAAGTGCACAGATGGTAGATGACAAAAGAGAAATGATGCTTCCAATAGCTCTCTTAACTACTCTCCTTGTAGGAAAATATCCATCCCCCATTGCAGAGGACAGCTGGTAAAGTTTGTGTGAGGAAATGTTTATAGACAAATATTAACCAGTTACTGGACATGCAAAGAAGTACAAATGGGAAGAGTGTAGGTAAAATGCTTGCTGGTACCACTGCCTAACTGGGGCTGAGAAGCCAACAGCACAACCAGACACATTATTTCTGATTGGGCAGGGCAACATTAAGATCTCCTGTCAGGCCACCTGACCAGACCTAATCTCCCAGTAAATGATCACCCAGATACTCCTACTGAGCTGAACTTGCTGCACGTACTACAAACAAACAGCCCAACCAGGAAGCATTCCCTGTGTTCAAATAACAGTGCTCAGAGAAGCCTCTTGGGTTTAAGACAAATTCTAATTAGCACATGAGCACACTGGGAAGAGGCTGAGGACAGGAGAGGTTTAAGGAACCATTGTCCAGTGGACAGGCTGTGATGGTTTGGAGGTGCTCACAGTAGTGAGGGTTGTGTAAAACCAACCTTGTGCTAGTCTGTTTCACTTTTCTCTCTGTAGTAGTTTAAGGTATTTTGAGGTAGTTTTTTCTACCTTTTCTTACCCACCCTTTCTACAAACACAGAAGCAGGCCTCCATCTCATCTCACACCACAGCCAAATCCCACCCTCAGCCTTCTGCAGACTATTTGCATCCTTCTGTCAGCCTCCCTGAGTGAACTATCACTTCCAAGAAGCAGTTTTGAAAGAATTTTTTCAGCTATGGGGGATTTCTAAAAGCAAAATAAAGCCAGCTACCTGTGTCTAGATGAAGAAGGTGTCCTCCTCCTCCTTGAGCGTGATCTTGACCTTGAATGCCTTCGTTTCTCATCTTTTTTGTCTGGAGTTAAAAAGGATAAGCCAGGTAAAGAAACCCACGTTACTGTAGCCCTCAAAAAGATTTATATAGGAAAAGAAGTTGGCCTTCAATACTGTAGATTTTAGATTTAAAAAAAAAACCCAAACCCACAAAGATTGTGACAATGAAATTAGATCTTTCCTATGTTTACTCTTTTAAGGAAAAGGAAAGAGTGAACACATGACAAAGACATGGATGTGACATATAACAAAGTCATATCTGAACTGCTGCATTTCATACCAAAATAAAATCTATTGAAATAAGCTACAAAAGAATTATTTACAGGTTTGCACAGGTGAGGCAGTGAAAGAAAAGAACTAAAGCCCAAGAACAAACAGCACCAGGATGCCAAGTGGTCAAGTCTCTGGGGGTTTCCAGTGGCACCTCAGAGCTGGCAGTATGAACTTCAACTACAGGAAGCTGAAGCACTTTGCCATCTTCAAATCAAATGAATTTTGGGGAAAAACACAGATAATTAATTCCCTGCATCATTCTGCAGGGCACATGCAGCATCATCACTCTAGGGTAATTAAAAACCTGCCAACTGTAAATTAAGCTCTATAGAATGTGGCAGCATTTAGTCAGTGCCTTGGCAGGCTGTTAGCTTTTATCATACCCTACATCAAACATCCACCTTGAACTGGGTGAGGTGTTCTAGGATTTGAAATTACCTGGCTCTATAGCAGCAGAAATTAATGACTGTGCTTCTCGTACTCTTTTCATAGCTTCTTCTATTTCTTTACTGGAGGTATCTGATTTCAGACTTGGTGAAACAAGACCTGCAGCTACATGGTTCAACCTGGCAAATAAAACAGATGTTTAGAAAATCAGTATTGCTGAATCCAAGAAGTGCATGCCTAGACTGGCAGCCTGCAGCCTAACTAAGTCAATCAGAATCTGCCTGCCTGTTGTCATCATTCAGGTAAATGAGCAGCAAGTCTAAGATGTGACATCCCTGCTCAAAGTAGTGTCACAAAATACAAGCACAAATGGCTCTTAAAAGTCCAGTAACCAATAAATAGCAGCAAAGTTTGCATTGTCCTGCACAGACATGTTTCTCATGACACTTTTCAGAACATTTTTTACAACACAATTTCAGTTCTCCTCACCCAGAAGAGCACCTCCCCAGGACACAGCAGTAACTCAGGTGCTGGGTTTTTCATAGGCCATGCTGAGATAAAATTTAAAGTTCCAAGATGTGTGCTACAGGGTGGCTTTGAGGCCAACCAGGTACACCTGATACACCTGACTGATGTCTAACCATCCCATTACCCTGGGTGTTTTGTTCAGTTATGCACTGCCTGCTTACAGAAATGTCAGTTTAAAATAGAAAAGAATATGCCAGAACAGTACTAACAGTGACAACAGCTCATGCACAGCTTTATCAGACAGCTCTGACTTCACCAAAACACACTGCACTGCCAAGCAAGGTGAGAAGAAGAAGTCTGTGTAACTTCTAGAGCAGCAGGGTGAGCACTCACTGCCATGCTGTCCTGCAGCTGAGAGTTGGAAGACTTCTCCAAAGCTTCCTGCACTCTGCAGTACACAGGCTCTCTGAGGCAGATGTTATTTCTTTGCATTTAGTAGACTTTTAATCTACTAATTTGTCCAATGTTTTGTTTTTTCAGTGCCATATGCTTCTACCATCCCACTGCAATGTCACAAACAGCTGGCAGCACACTGGTAGTAAGTGCTGCAACCCTCCCCACTTGCAATACCACTTTGAACTAATCTATTGCCTTTCTGAACACCCAGATAAAAATCACCAAGTATCAAGTAATAAGATGTGCTATTTTTATCCTCTGGCAGCTCTAACATCCATCAGCCCAGAGCAGTGTCTGCACAAGGCTCAACCTTTCTCCAACCTGAATTAGATCCAGCAGGACAGACTGGATGCTGAATCATAACATACTCCCAAGACCAAGTGTATTACAACACAGGTATTTGTAAACACTGATGCTTACTTTGGATCCACTGTGCTCATAAGTTTCAGTAGCTGATCTGCTGCAAGAGACTGTGAGGGAAGAAAAAAACCATAAAATTAAAACCATGATGAAGATGTATGTGCTGAGGATTATCTTCTTTGCACGTCCCCACAGCAGTGGCTAAAGCAAAAGGTCTACAGATTAAACAAAACAGACTCTAAGCACCTTACAGAGAAAGAAGCATTATTGTTCCACTTAAAATTTGTAGATGGTGGTGAGGGTGTGAGTATTACATTTCAGTGGTGCTTTGGTAGTATTTTTTTTCCCATGTGGACAAACATGGACCTTTCTTGGACAGAACCAAATATTATTTAATATTTAAATATGTTAATTTGATATAAATACAATATCTATATATTTATAATAAATATAAGTTATATAATATATTGGTGAACAGGAAGAGCATCACATACATTAGTAAAACTACATATGCACCAAAAAGGGAAAATTTTAGAGGGTGTGACATACCTGAGAGTTTAAGTTTGCTCCAGGAAGCCCAAGAGCAGCTAGGGCAGGATCGAGAGCAGGAGCTCCTAGAGCAGCTAAAGGAACAGCACCAATCTGTAACAAGGACAGCAATCAGACAAAGCCACACTCAGCTGACAAACAGGACTGCCAAGCACTAGACATGTGGAAATTTCAACTGGGTTTTACTTAAGACTTCTAGCTACAGAAAGCTTATATTAAGGTCAGTGAAAGTATGCAAGTTTTCTTTGTTCAAGTATTCCAAAGCCTGTTATATGCAAGATTTTTTTCCATTCTATATTCTAAAATGAAATTCTGTTCCTCTCCATCCCAATGGATATGGAGAAAGAGAAGTATAAAGTAAAGCTTTCCAATGGACTCAAGAAACAGTTGAAAGTGACATCCTTTTCCAGTGTTAAAATGAAAAATAATTTTAAGTCTCCCAGCCAGCTACTGCATCTCTCTATCAATTCAGGACTGAAATGAACAGACATTATGTTAAAAGACAATATAATTTTATTACATCTCTGCACATTTCTCAGTTTTGCTTAAAACCAACAAACTGGCTGAAAAGCTGCTCAGGGGTAAGAAGGATGATGGCCTAGGTCTGAATTCTTTAAATTAATCTAGAAGCCTCATTAAAGAACCTCTTTTTTTTTTGCCCATTTAAAGCGAGATGATCAAATCATACACTGAAACAAACCACACACTGTGTGAAAGGCCACACAGGGCTGTGCTGCTGCTACGAGGTCTGGCTTTCCCTCCCTCCCCTCTCACTGCCTCCTTTCTGACTGCTCTGGCACTCCAGACTCATTTCTCAAGCAATTCACCCAACGAGCCATCAGATAACTTATTTTTGTGCTGTCTGCATCCAGCTAACACAATAAGCCACAGACTGATCTGATGAGCTCCAGAGCTGGCATAAAAGCAGCAGCAAGAGCACGCAGCCAGGAGCAAGGGAGCAGAGCCTGTCGCTGTCTGACAGTGAGGTTTTCACTCAGATGATCTCTTGGTGCTGAGGCTTCTCCCTGCAGTCTATGAAGAAAAAAGCCACACTCCCACTCTGATTTTGAGCACATCAACTACAGCTCTAATTTGTTTTTACTGGGTTAAATGCCCAACTCTCAGCAGCAATTAACATAACAAGTTTTCAAGATGTGGCTGAAAAAAAGATGTTTTCCATGAAATGGATTTGTTAAATACATTTTACCATGAAGTGGATTGGGAGGAGTCTGAGATTCACACTGATGGAACCAAAACTAAAGGTGGTTCAACAACCATTGTCAGGAATTTATAGACATACAGTCATTGGTGAAAGAAATCTTTAAGATTGGTTTCTTCCACCCTTTTTGTTGAGGCCCTAAGCTGAACTTCAGACCTTTCCCTCTATGTATGCTTAAAGGGACCTTTTGAACTACAGGAGTACACCTTCATGCTAACAGAAATCCTAAGAGAAGATACACAAAGAAGAGCTAAAGCACAAGGTGAAGCAGATCTGAGAACTGCAGAATTAACCAAGCATTGTTCTTATTAAATTGCCTCTTGTCCTTTGACTCGCTTGTTAAAGATGTCTGCTTTAACCAACATTTTTTCCATGATGTATTAGTCTTGCTGTTCATCTTCCACATGAGTTCTTGTGTGTTTGGATAACAAGCAAATCCAGGATGCAATTTCTTCCCCTCAGCTGGAGTATTAACTGAAGGTTAATGCACAGCATGTCAGCTCCTTGAACTTCATGAATTAAAAATCTCTGAGCTCTCTACTGCTCGTCAAACCCGTCTGTGAGCGTGCAGCAGATAAAAGGGGTCAGAGAGAGAGAGCCACAAGGCCCCTGCGACACCAGAAGCATCATGTTAGGGAAATAAAGCATTTTATCTAGCAGCTTATCACTGTTTTGCCACAATTCATATCAGAAAGCTGTAGCAATCCATCAAGGTACACAAACTACAATATTCTAGAATCAGCACTAGCATGTCAGTTTATTTTCCTGAAAAAAAAAAAACCCCAACGGAAAGGAGGTCAGAAACTAAGCAAATCCACCTGTTCCCCTGCCTTCAGCCTTACCTGAGAAAGAGGGTTGGGAGTGGGCAGGAGTCCACCTCCAGGCAGCAGACCTGCCACAGCATTAGCTGGTGCCAAGAGAGACAAAGCCTTAGTCTCATCAGGAATAACTCCTGCAGAGAAACAGCCTCACATTAGAACGCATTCCGCTTCAGAGGCAGAAAAAACACAAATACACCCAGAAAATGTCTCCCTGATACACCACCTGAGTTTGTTGAAAGTACTTATGTTGGCTAAAATACAAAGCTTGATGTCTAGTAATATTTATCATTAATCTTTTTTTTTGTCAGAATGCAACTTCAATGTGTGAAAATCTGACTGTTCCTTTTTCTCTACAAATGGTTAAGTTTCTAGAGCAAAAAAATAGCACAATACACACTACTTTTTTGTTAACACTGCCAAGATTTCATCACCTGTACTCGATTTTTAAGTCATGAACCAAACGTAAGCAAGCACAGTCGGTTCTCCAGGGGTGTGCTCTCAACTTTCAAAAGCTGTTTTATGAACAACGACTCGTGTCGGCTGCTTCACTATAAAGCACACAGAAAAATCAAGATACACAAGACAAAAAAAGTTTGATTTAGGGGTTAATAATATGGTACAGTTCACTATGTTTTCTTTTACACCTACCATACAAATTTCGTAAAACTTAAAAAGAGAAGGCATGGAAATATTTGTGGCTGAATCAAGCGTAGGGCTTTTGCTGACTTGTCACATGAGCATGAAAAGTCTCTGCAGATCCTGGGGGGCTCTGTGTGTGTGTGTGTGTGTGTGTCTGGGGGTGCTGGGTGCAGACGTGCAGTGCAGGGCGGCACATTCCTTACCTGTGCAGTAAAATGCATTTGTTCCAACATGTGCCATGCTTATTGTACCAAGAGTGCTGCTTACAGACTGCCATTTCAGAAGAAACTTCTGGCCCAAAATCTTGCAGCCAACTAAGACAAGGGTCTGCTTTTACTGCCTGCTCTGCACATGGAATTGTAAGGGTCCTACTGCGGAACAAGTCATTGTGTAGGTGTTTTTTACTCTATCCAACAGCAAAAGCCCTATACAGATGGATTAATTTGTTAATGTGCCCAAGCCCCCAAAATGAGAGAGTTCAACAAAACAATTTTACTATATAGTTGCAAATACCAGTAGTGTTTCTGTAATAACATATTAAGAAACTGCATCTCATCATAAAACATACAATATGTACAGGGCACTTAAGAGAAACTGGATAAGCTGCAGAAGAAAACTGTTGGGTGGTATTTTCAGCAGGGCCTGGTATATAGTTCAGGCTGAACCAGGGAAAAGAACTGTAAAACACAACAACAAAAAAGAAAAACCACTGTTAAATAAAGGTAATGGTTCCTTCCACCTATACTGAGAAGTGCCGATAATATAAACAAATGTATAATACACAGCACTGATATCTTGCTTGTGTCATTGAGCTGTCATCAATTTAGATACCAAAAGTTATGGAGGGAGAGGGGGGGAAAAAGGTCATTTAGATAAAGGGCATTAATGCATCAATATATCAACAAGCCTACAGAGAGATTATGGGGTAATTTTGCATGCAAAATTATGTCTCAGAGGATATTTATCAATTATAGCTAAACATTTCAAATTAGTGCTACTACAACATTTCTGGCATCTAAATACAAATCCTCAGACTTATCTTGAGACACCGCATAGAAGATCTGCATCCATTAAAAAAAATTCATGCATCCGATCCTCTAATTGTTTTTTTAAAAAAATATTAATAAATAAATAAACTACAATTTTTTAAAAAAAGCAATGAGGCCCCTCACCAGTTAATTTTCATGCTTCAAGAGCTTTTTTTACTGCTGCTTTGTTAGAACCATGAAATACTGCATGAATGTGTAGAAATGAAAGAAAAAGAAACAGACAAAAGAAACAAACATTAACCAAAGAACCTAAATACCCCCCCCAGCCACCTTTAATCTTAAAGAGTTCCTTCCAAATCTAGGAATATCACAGAGAAAATTACAAATACTAAACCTTACCGTAGACTTTGTGTATAGCTCTATAACACAAAGCAACAGCCAACACCAAAGTGTCTGTGTATGCTAAAACTGGAGTGCGCTTGTGATATAGGGGACAATGACTGCACTGAACAGACAATAAACACTTTAGTGGCAGGCAAATATTCATACAGAATTAGCACAACAGAAAATCAAATACAAAAGGGCCCAGTTCAGCACAGTAGTTAAGCACAGGCCTGGCTTTAAGCACATGAGCAGTTTCACTCTGGTTTTAAGAACCTTGCTGCATGGTGCTTCAACAGCTGCTGGAGTTGTGAGGGTGGGCAGGGAAAGCTGTGCTCCAGGACAGCAGACAGGATTACAAAACCAGGGGCACAACTTCACTGCCTGAACATCTCTCCTGTGACACGCTGCCCCATTGTGCCAAACCCCACATCCTGGACCTCCAGGACACCACAAGGAGGGGCCCAGGAGGAACTCCTTGATTTAAACAGGCCCATTGAAATAATCTACTTCATTAATCCTATTTTCTTTACACAATCTGAACCAAAACTACTGGGCAGGTTTCTCTCTGTGCCAGATATATCCATCATGGACAAAGTCAGACTGACAAAGAGAAAGATGTTTTTATCTTTGCTGGAGAAGTTAAACTCTAACCTTAAACTTCTTCCCCACGGGCCTCAGAGAGTATTTCAGCTCTACCTCAGAGGGGCTGCTGCTGTATCATGATTTAACACAAGGAGGAGGACAAGATGCCTTCAGACTGTGCTGTTACGTCTATGCTATCAAAAGCAGAAGCAGTAACTGAGTGGCAATTTCAGAATGTGTTCTGCCCTCTGAGGAAGCAGCAGACCTCAGTCAAAGGTCACACTGCAGACTCCTACACTCCAGCAATTAAGCTTTCGTATCTTGTCACCTGAAATTGGGTTTTCGTATCTCATAAGTTTAAGGGATACAAAGATAAGAACAGCTCCCCAGGCCTCAAAAGACAGCCTACAGCATTACAATGTCTTGGCTACAGGTCTGAACCCAGGCCACGTATCAAATTTATTACTGTAGTTCAACTTAATCTGCAGAGATTTTATTTAGTTCAAGCGATCTGGGAAAACTTATCATTTCAGAAGTAAACCAAGAAACAGTACAATGGAAATCAGTTACTTCTAAAGCAAGTCTAGAAGAGTTTAATAAGACTTCTGTAAGAAGAGGTGTCTTCTCAGCAGTTTGTTTTTAAGGTAAGTTCCAAAAACCCTGCTCATTGCCTTTCAAATTACTGTAACACCCTAAAATGTAAAAATAAAAAGAAGAAGAGAAAATGTAGTTAACAAGTGGTTACACCAGGAAAACACTTTGGGACTTGAGTGCTTGCTGGCCTTTAGTTAATGTCTAGAATCCCCTGTAGCTGCAGAGGACCCACTGTTTTTCAGTCATCTGGAAGGGCTTTGCATTTGCCTTCTCCACTACAAAAATCACACACACAAATAACAGAGAGAAGAGTTTATTATTTAGTGAAATGCTATAAAGATATATCAAGGATGAACAAGAAAACTTGGAATAAAATACTAGTACCAGTGCCCATTTGGCACCTCTTGGAAGATCTCACTTTCAGATTAAAGCATAATTATTCAAACCCTTGGTATACTGGACTCCACAGCGAGTGCCTTTCAGGGAAGTTCCCCACTAAAGGCAGTGGCAGCAGCTCCTAAGGAAATGTTCAGCTGCTCTCCCACGGACTCCCAGGGAGGGAGGAACCATTGTCAGGGAGAGATTTATGCCTACGTGCACATGACAAACACTTAACTCATCAAGGCACAATTTCCTTTAAAATGCTGACCTGTTTGCATACCTCTGGTTAGGAAAATGTCTCATGGAGACTGGTAACAGCAAAATTTTCAAATAATTCTGCCTAAAACGTTAATACTCTAAACTTAACGACACACAAAACCAGCAAGAGATAAACTTTCCACTTTCATCCAGTGGCATCAGATTAAAAAAAAAATAATGCTTTTATCCATGGGCCAATGGCAATATACCAAGGGTTTCAAAATGTTAATATCTTACACGTCTGACATTTTGCTAATCCTTATTTTTTGTGAACTACACTGAAATTAAAATGCCACCATCTGGTGGCTTCATAGGCCATTAAACAATTCACAAACCTTCTGCATAGGGTACGACTATCAAGGCTCTGTCAACGAATACAGTGTTTGTCAGGTGCTGGGCCACAACTGCAGAGTCGGGGTCGTGGAACTTTACAAAACAGACACGCGAGGAAACAGGCAAAGGAGAATCACTGGAAAAGAAAGAAAGAAAAACAGAAAGCAATTACCTCCCCGGAAGCAAGCCTGGCAGTAGGACACTTCTCACTTCTACTGACCCAGCCAGGGAGCTGCAGGGGACTGACACCATTTCAGGTTTTGTATCAAACATCATTTTGCTTGAGCAGAGGGAGGAAATCAGCCTGAGTGAAGCCAACTCACTGAAAACCTGCACAGGTCTCACTGCCTCCTTTGGAACTGGACATTGTTCTATTAGGCATGATACAGCCACGAAACAAAAGGAAAATTAGCCCAAAAAATTAAAATTAGACTACACTTAGCCACCTAAACAAAAATTAGTCTTCATGACCTGCCTGTGAGAAGGGAGGGAGTCAAAGGAAAACTTTGCTTCAGAAAAAGTTCCCCAGTAAGTCTACTGCAGAAGTTAACAAAATCAGACACCTTACACCCTTTACTTACTCAGTTCAGGTAAATTACAAAACAAAGAGACACTGATTAAAAGGGCACTATGGTTTTACTTATCAACACACAAAATGTATTATTTCATACAAGCTTCTAGACCAAACTTCACCATCATCTTCCTTCTCACACATACAGCAACTGCCAGAAATAGTTACCAGAGCAGCATCCCACTGCCAAAACGATTCTATCTGGGCTGCAGAAGGTTGATCAGGTCTTACAGAGTTGTCAGAACTCAGGAGAATGACTTTGACATCAACAAGACAGACAGCCAAGATACATTTTTCTTAGTGCATGTTACACAAACTCAAGAACTGCCCCAGACACCTACCAGATCACACTTTAATATACTTTAAATTCCAGCTTGAATGTTAAAAGCCAGATTGGAGCCAGCATACTGCAGCTTTTAACATGCTAAAAATAAGAACAGCCACTTCACCCAGCATGTTGCCAAATTAATAAATTGGAAAGTAACACTGAAGCGAGTAATGGCACCCAGACAGAAAAACTGAAACTACTCACTCTCCTGTATCTCTGAACACACAGCAGCCTGCCAAAATGGTGCCTCTTCTTCCCCATTTGAAGCATTAGTAGAAAAACTTTAAAGCAAAGTAAATCGGGGAGTTTTGGTGTAGAGGAATGGTTTAGTGACTTCCAAAAAACCCAAGCTATTATTACATAAATGCAGCACAATTCTTTTCAAACATTCTTGAAATGTCTGTGATAAGGTGGTAACATCAAACAGAGCATGTCCTGTTTCAACACACCAGTAGCAACACTGCCTGCTGTGCTGTCCAGCTCACTGAATCTACAGGACCCATGAAAACACACCAAGCAGCCTGACACTATTTCCAGGCATCCCAAAATCCAAGCTGTGGCTGAGCAAAAATTCAGCAAGAACTGAATGTTCCAAACAGTTCCCCAAAAAAGGCCATTATTATTCTAATCCACCAGAGACTGAAAAATACAGTAATTCTCTCTCAGACATCAAACATCAGCACCTTAAACATTAGATTTTTAAAATTTAAGGGATACTTCTGCCACTTACATAAACACTGGCATGGGCACTACAAGTGATGTAAGATGATAGTGAATGAAGTGTCCATGCAAGAGCTGTTCTTCAACACTACCATGCCCACAGGTGGGAAGGAAGAGTTTAAAAAAAAACTAAATCACCAAAAACCCCACAGAAACCCAACTTCCCCAAAAAAGAACCAACCCATGTGCTTCACTTGGAGCCAGAAGTTGTCATTGTGGAGGATAAAGCCATATGGAATACCATAAAGACAAGAACTGGGCAATGGAGCTGGGGAAAAGCAGGAGAGGAGGAGGGAAGGAAGAGCTTGGGGAGGAAAAATGGAAGCAGTCCCAGAGCTGGTTGTGGATTGAAGATGTAATGTGAAGCTGAGGAACACATAAAACTTGTGACAGCCAATGGCACAAACTGGGATGAGGGGAGAGAAAGGCAAACAGGAAAGAAGTTTTAGTTTTACCTGATCTGGAAGCCCAGGAGAGTAAGGAACAGGGGACAGCAGAACCAAAGTGAGCAAAAGAAAGATCAAAGAAAGAGGCAGAGCCATGGGAAGAGGACTGGTTACTGAGAAATACTTTGTGCAAGAAAGAAGTCCAGGATAACCTGGGAGATAAAGAGATCCAGAGCATGGGGAGAAGGTACAGACTGTAATTGATATCCTCTGCCCTCCAAAAATGGATGATCACATGGGCAGGGAAGTCAGGACCTGAAGTTTAAAGGAGAAAAAAGGCAGAAAAAAGGCTTCAGAAGAAACTGATAGAAGAACCTGTCACTCCAGGAAAATACTCCCCTCTGGTGTGAAAGGAAACCAGAGACTCTAAAGGACCCAGAGATCATCTCCCTGAGCACCCCAGCAGAGCTCCACAGTGGGTCTGGGGGTGCCTGAGCCCTTGGCATCTCTGTATGGACAGTGACAGAAAGGGAAAGGCACAGAACCTCCTCCAACTGGTACAGTTAACAATTAACCCCATACCAAGAGGGTCTGATCCAGCATCAACTGCACAACCTGCACACACCATTTTTAAATAATTTTTTTTCCACCAAGCCACAGATTCTACAATGAGGATACAAAACAATGTTCACTTCAACAGCTATTCTGTCTTTTCTGCACCTGCTGCACCAGGCCTGGGTTGTCCCCCTCTATCTCCTGTCCTGCATTAACTTCTTCAGTGGCTTTTCAATACTTAGGACTTCATACAAGTTATAAATCTTCAAAATACCCCTAATAGATGAACAAGTGTTATCTTCCAATTTCAGTTTGGGCTTTGAAATACTGAAAAAATTTCAGCCAAATGTTTTGGTCCTCCAGTGTGAGCTACTGGCACCTGGGTTCCAGCAGCCTGTTGCCCACCCTCTCAGTGAGGGGGAAAGGCAGGCAGGCAGCTGGTATCCCTCTACAGCCCCCCAGTGACCCGGCCGGAGTGACAGGCACACCCTGAGAACAAAGGAGGCAGAAGGACACCAGAGTGAAGGGCAGGAGCACCGCCTTCTTGTAGAAACAAACTTACTCTGATACCACAGAAGAAATCTTTTAACAAAGGAGTTAATATGTATCTAAAACTAGAAGGTGTCAGAAACAGCACTGCCTTAAAGAACCTTCCCCTAAAATTGGACAAAATGTCAAAATAAACATCGAGTAACTGGGTCTGTTTAGAGGTGGCTGCTGGGCATTAGTGGTTCTGCCTTTTCATACAGTTACCCCAGCTATTAACAAGGTAACTCTCATGTCAGGAGCTGTCCCTCAATTACACTTACATACACATTCATTTTCCTTCAATTTCCAACCTGAAATTGCCACAATCCAACCCAAAGCAGCAAACTACAAGAACACCAGAAACAGTGTTCCTGAATGTGCAGGATGGGTGAATTTTCCTGGGTTTGTGCTAGCAGGGATTCAAGATCCCACGATGAAAAAAAAATACAATACTTTGTGGTAATTTTTTCCCCCTAAAGTAAGTAAACCCAAACAATCTTAGGTATTATAAAATACTCGACTGTGTTTTTGAGTGATTTTTTGCCAAACAATCCTCATCCATCCTGGCAGAAAGAAAGCTTTTCCCTCACAAAGTACATTTGCAAAACATCAACATAAAACGACGTCGGGTTCTGTAAAACAAATCGAGCCGACACCGCCGAACCCAAGGCTAACCCCTAACTAACAAAATAAACGCGTGTCGTTCGTGATCGCCCGCCCATTTCCCACAGAATTCTGTCCAAGGATTTCCACGTTTTGCATCAAAATTCTGCTTTTACGGCCAACGGCCCAGCCAGCGCCTCCGGCTGCAGCAGAGCTTTGCTGGACAGCCCGGGCACCAAGCGCTGAAGGGGAAAATCGTGCATTTCACCGGCGGGATCCCGCGCCGGGAGCCTCTGCCCCTGCCCCTGCCCCTCCACGGGCGCGCAACGCAACTACGCGAATAATTACATCTGCGCCGAGGCCCTCAACTCCGCAGCAACTCCCCCGAGCACCCCCGCGGGACGGGG
>JAAWXA010000049.1:902462-1042701 GCA_038090715.1 Florisuga fusca
CCCTCCGCGTGCGCAGGGCGAGGGCGGGAAAGCAGCGGTCGCGCGCTGCCTCAGGGCGCTGAGGGGGAAGGCGGGAAGGGGAAAGGGGGGAATGGCACCGCCTGAGCTCCCGCAGAGCCGCTGGGTCACTTCAGAGCTCTCTGAGGCCTCAGCCCCACCGTAGCGCTTAATGGTATGGCGTAGTTAAGGGTTCGGTGATGAAAGCATCAAGGAGTGGGTTGGGTTGGAAGGCCTCCCGCCCAGGGAGGGATCACCCAGTGCCACCTCTGCCATGGGCAGGGACACCTTCCACCTGCCCAGGGTGCTCCAAACCCCATCCAGCCTGGCCTTGAACTCTTCCAGGGAAGAGTAACCTGTTCTCTAGAGATCTTGGAGGTCTTTTCCAGCCAAGGTAATTCTGTGTTTGTGTGGGCAGGCACCTTGCTGACAGCACCCTGCCCGAGCTGTGCCAGGCGGGCTGGGGAGTGTTGTTCCCTCCCTCAGCTGTAAGCTTGAAATTGCTGTATTTTACACAGGCTGGGTCAATTGCTACGTGGATTGTAGCATCAATTGTACATGAATTGTACTTACGTGAAACTGAGAGAAATAGGTACATTATTGCCTCAGTTAGCAGAGATGGATGTACCAAGAGTGTCGTCTACACTTTCAGCTCTACCGCTCTTGGCACCTTGTTGTAAATAAAGTGGTTGGTTGTTTCCAAAGTCCATGAAAGATTTTAAAGTTGAATAGTCATAGTTCCAGGAAGCTCAGCCCTACCTACTGCCACCCATTGTTATGATTTCTGCCTGTTACAAACTAAACTACTGCTACAAGCTTAACTACTGCCCTCCCAAACACACCTTCCTTCTACAGGAACAGAGAAACCTCACTGAAAACTTCATAGAAAACTCTGGCATTTATGAGGTGGTTTTAAAATACATGGGGAATTGAAGAACAGTGCTAAAAGAGCTAATGAGACTAAAATCCCTAAGTCAAGAGGTGGTGCCTGAAGGATGAGTTTTGTGCTGTTCACTTTTTTTTTTTTTTTTTTTTTTCTTTTTTTTTCTTCCAAAAGGGCAGTGTTTGGAACACCTGGTGTTTGAAAGTGAAAACCATTGGAAACTTCAGTGTCTACGGGGGAACTGTACTTTTTCATGATTTTGCACAGAGACTGATAGTAGATCTGAAAAAGGCCGAAGCAACTCACAGGTTGAACAGAAGTCATTTGGTTGGCAGCCAGGATTTTTTAGCCTGTACTATTTTCATTTGGCTTGCAAACTCTGGACTAAAGGGAAAAAGAAAAAGAAGTTGATGTTGAAGTGCCTTCTGGTTTGGTATACCCAGTGTGTATGTAAAACACCCCCAGGTTATTTGGTCTGGGTCCACGCTTTGCCTTGGGCAGCTCTCACTTCCCATCCTTCCTATCCCCCCCTTTCTCTTGCTAACCCTCACCAGAGAGTGTGTGGGCTGCAGACAATTTATGGCCGAGTCCCCTTTTTAATAATTATTACGGATTTTGTGCCCTCCGTGGTGTGGCCAGCTGCAGTTCCCAGCCTTGCGTTGCCCACAGGCTGCGGTGCGGTTTTCTCCCCGTGTCCCTCTGACTGCTCCTCAGCCCAGCGCTGCTCGACGGACAGAACTTCTGTCCTCCCACCTGTTGGAGGCATTTATGGCCAAAATTACAAGCTTGAGGAGATTTTCGGGGGTCAGCCCTTCCCGGGCCGGTAAGGAGGGTTTGCGGGCCGGTGCCGCTGCCCTGCCCAGGCACCATTTCACCGCGCTGCCTCCCCGCCCGCAGCGCCGGACGGGAAATGGTGNCGGTGGGCCTGGGGCGGGGAAGGAGGGAGGGAGCCTGGTGAAGGGTTTGAGCCCAGGAACCCCCAGGTCAGGCGACTGGCGCTGGCTTTGTGGGGGCCTGCTGTTCCTTTGAGCCTGGGGTTTGTGCTTCTCAGGGCAGGGAGCCAGAGGGATTTATGTTTTCTGCCTTCTCTCTGCCGTTCAAGCTTATTCTGGGCTGTTGCTGGTGAATTTCATTGTTGTCTGCTCTAGCAGACCAGCTGACCATATGTTTGTATGTGTTGAAAAGCACTATGTCCATGGAAACTTTAGAGTAAATATCATAAGAATTTATCTGGTTCCTGTATGTTTGTGTATGTAGTGCCTCAACACGTGTGGCGGATAAATTTGGATACACCAGAGGAGGCTCATCAGAACCTCTCTTTTGGGGCTGCGGATCGCTGGTGGGAGCAAACGGATCTGACCAAGCTGATCCTTGCCTCAAACAAACTGCAGAGCCTCTCAGAGGATGTCCAGCTTCTGCCTGCACTCACCCTTCTGGATGTAAGTGCAGTGATCCCATCGTGGTAGGACTCTACTCCTGGACGGGAGGTGGGAAAATGTGGTCTTAGAAGCTGGCTTTCCATTTCCCTGAAGTGTTGGGTGTGTAGCATTGGCACTGGTGTGTTCTCAGGAGAAAGGAAAGGTGGTTACAGATCACTGGTAGTGTGCCAGTTTGTATGCTGGTAGTGGGCACTGTTCTCTAGAAAGAGGTAGGAAGTTTTATAATGGACACTGAAGGAAGAGCTAGTACTGGATGCAGCTGGCTGTCCTGTAGCCCCCAGCCCCTGCATATCTCATTTCTTATCATTTACTATCTATTCAGTGGAATTCTGACAGATGCTGGTGCTGGTGCTGGCACTGAGGCATGTAGATAGCTGTAACTTTATACCAAATTGTTGGGTGTATTAGGTTAGCTTGATTTGATTCTGGGGTAGGGAAAGAAAACCTAGGAGGTAGAAATTAGTAACTGTAGTCTAAAAACTGTATTTTCCAGGTGCATGATAATCAACTGACATCACTTCCATCTGCTTTAGGACAGTTGGAAAATCTGCAGAAACTTGATGTCAGGTAAGCACATGTCACAAACTGGGACATGAGAAATACTGCAGCCACTTCCACAGTGTGAAATATCAAATTTTCTCTCAGCAAGTTAGTTTCAGCTTTTTAACTAGAGAATATCAGTAGATTGAGAATTTTTAAGTTTTGGATGAAAATTGATGGTCTTAGGTTTGTTTAAATTATCTTCACTGATAAAGTTGCAGTCTTGCCTCGTGGTGGAAACATTTTGAATACTCACACAAAAGCAACATCAGTCTGTGTGCCTGAGATAATCCTGCTGGTACAAGTGTTGTAACTGGTTTGGATAGCATCAGAGGGAACAGAAGTGCTCTTTGTGCAGTTCAGTTCTTAAAACTGCTTAAGTGTTTTCCCCTTTGTCTTCCATGTCCTAATCCCAGCCACAACAAGCTGACAAGTATCCCTGAGGAGCTGCTGCAGTTGTCACACCTGAGGAGCCTCCTTCTTCACCACAACCAGCTGAGTCACTTGCCGGATGGATTTGGACAACTTGTCAATTTGGAAGAATTAGTAAATTACAACTTTTTTTGAAAAATCCTTGTTTGTATAGAAAGGCTGATTTTCCCATGTCCAGCTCCTTAAAAACACATAGCTCAGGTGGCAGGGCTTTGTGAATCTTCTAGTGACTTGTGTAGGTGGGCAGTTAGTACGTGGTGAGGGCTTGGGTTTTGTTGTCATTGTCTGAAACCAAGCTTTGCTCTTGGTTTGCCAAGTATTTTAAGAAAACTGGAATCCCTTGTGATCTGCCAACTATGGGAAACTCATGTCTCCCATGCACATTTCTACCAGGGAGATCCTGAAGAAGGCAGCCATCTGATTTTAGTGTTCTGCCAGTAATTAACTTCGCAGTAGCAGTGCTAGTGGGATATTTGAAATGTTGCTATTTCTAATATCTCTCTTTCCTTTCTCCATCCCCAGGATGTGTCCAACAACCATCTCACAGACATTCCAACAAGTTTTGCTTTGCTCATTAACTTGGTGCGACTCAATTTGTCTTGCAATCAACTCAAAAACCTGCCTGCAGATATCAGTGCCATGAAAAGTGAGTGATTTTCTTCAGATTATGAGATGCTGTGCAGTCAGCTGTGTGGTTATGTTTGGAAATGGAGTACATATTATTCAAGATTTTAAAAATATATTCTGAGAGAGTTGCTGTACTCTCAAGAATTTAGTTCAGAGTTAATTAAAAATCTCAGCTACAACTACTCTGTGTCAAACTTGAGGCCCCTTATGGTTCATATTTCTTGATAAATGGGACACTGAGTGATCAGAAAAGTGTGAGGATTTGTATTCTTCTGGTGAGTTGTTTTTCAGAAATGTTGATGCTAAATGATATGATTTCTCCAAAAATTGAAATGTTTATTTTAAAAACCAAGATACTTATGTCTCTGTAGAAAAATGGTCTTATTTTCTCTTACTTTCTGTTTGTCACTTGCACCCTTACTTTTATAGGCTTAAGACAACTGGATTGTACTAAAAACTGCCTGGAAACTGTACCTTCTAAGTTAGCAACTATGGCAGCTTTGGAACAACTTTATCTGAGAAAAAATAAATTGCGTTCCTTACCAGAATTTCCCTCGTGCAAATTACTGAAGGTGAGATATGAAATGCTTGGTATACTGTAACTGCATGGGCTGTAAACTTTTGAAATAATAGCTGTTACTTTATACACAAATTTTATGAATTGATCAAATGTTGACAATTCTTTGTGTAGATCTTAATTTAATACATCCCCATTTTCAGTTACTCTTCTGTCCACACTGGTCAATCAATCTTAAGGTCATTTGGGAGACAAACTTGCATCAGTAGTTTTCAGATGGAGAAAATAAAATAAATATATAGAAGAGGAATGACTGAAAAACTAGATTTAGTATTGCCTGCAACAGTTATTCTTTATCTTAAAGAACATGTTCCAGGATAAAAGTACTTTGCTCATTTTATTTTTTTATGTTCAAGGAAAATATGCCTTTTTTTTCATTTTAGTGTAGTCAAATCTTCTAAGTATTTTGTAGCCTTAGGTCCTGATACATTTAAAATTGAAAATCACCTGTTTCAGCTCATCAGGAATTTGTTACTGAACTAACAGAAAACCAATTGGACTGATTACCTGTGTCACTGCATTGTTCCAATGACCAAATCTATCAAAGAATGCAGATACTTCTTAGTTGTGCATAACTCTGAACTCAGCAGTTAAAATCCCAAACTTGAGCATTTTCTAACAAAATTTGTGTTGATATGTGAAGGTCAGCGACTTAGTGTGTCCCACAGCCATGTGTACACTTCTTTTGGTCTAAAGAACCATTCAGCTTTTCCGTTGTAAATGAACATTTCCAATGGGAAGATGGAGAGCTCTCAACTTCCTGTAACTGGGGATGTAAGAAATTTTTTGAGTTAAGAATTCGTTGAGAAGTTTCTGGGAGGAAATTTGTCCCTGGTTAGGAAATGGAACTCAAAGGGTTCTGTGATGGTTTCAGAGCAGCCAATTGACACTCATGTCTCTGGATCTGGGGGGGCTTTGATGTTTTGTCTGCAGATGAAAGGGAACTGAGATCTGTATTTTCTTCACGTCATTGTATGTTTGTGCTGATGTCATGATTTAGGAGATTAGTAGGTTACAAATGTAATTTTACTCGAGTCACATAATTGTGGGTGGCCTTTGTTTCCATAGGAATTGCATGCTGGTGAAAATCAGATTGAAATACTGAATGCAGAGAATCTGAAGCATCTGAATTCCCTCTCTGTCCTGGAACTCAGAGACAACAAGATAAAATCAGTTCCTGATGAAATTGCAGTGCTTCAGAAGCTGGAGCGACTTGACCTGGCCAACAATGACATCAGTAGGTAATACTGAACACCCTGTTAGGTCTGTGGTGAGGCACAGCTTGTCACATCTGTGACAGCTAACTCCCTGTTTTGCTTTAGAAACAATCTTTTAGTTCTTTAGAACTTCACAATAGTGGGCTGTTGTGCAGGTTCTTCAGAAATGAGTTTGTTTCCCTTTGCAGATTGCCTTACACATTGGGGAACCTCCCTCACTTGAAATTCCTGGCATTAGAGGGAAATCCTTTGAGGACCATCCGAAGAGACCTGCTGGAGGTGAGCACTAGGGACAAGAGATGAAGTTTGGTTGTGTCCCATGTGTGCTTGGTCTCCTAATTGTGTGTTATGTGCTTGTCAGCCAGAATGAGAAGTGTTAGTTCCTATTTGGGACTCCAGGTCAGTCCCTGCTTTTAAAACATCAAGGAGAGGCATGTAAAATTGTAAGGAAAACATAAAATAGGTGGGCTGGATGGGATTGTGCTTGATTACTCATGGATTATGCAGATGGTAACTGTGTTTGACCAGTAGCAGTTGCTACAAAAAATTGAAAGCCTAATCATTGGAGAGTCCAACTGTTAAAAACCCATGCAAATTATTACAAACTGAAGTGTTTTTCCCAGAGTTTATAATTTTGGACACAAAAAGCGAGCAGAACACTGAACAGTCAGCTTCCTTGACAAATTTTAAATTTCTTGTCCAAAGCATAACTGTTTCAAAGAGAAGCTTAAGTTTATGTGAACATTTTTTTCCTTGCTCTTGGAACTGGCTAACTAGGTAAGAAGCTAAAAACATGGAGCCTGAGGTCACGATGTGGGATTGGAAATTTTCAACTGGAATAAACAGGCACAATTGTAAGTAAGCAAGTTCACAAGCTGCTGCAAAGGGTTTTTTTCTACAGGAAGCATTAGCTGGCATTTCTAGGCAGCAGCATTGGGGGCTCCACCTGCCTGATTGGGACTGTCCTTCATGGTCAGACAGCTTTAGAAACACTGGCTGACAAGTGCTCACTGGATTTTTTTTGTTTGTTTTAAAGAAAGGCACCCAAGAACTTCTGAAATATCTAAGAAGCAGAATCCAAGGTATGTTGTTCAGTTGCATTGCAAAGAAAAATAATCTCAAGTATTTTTCCCTTGGTCCCTCTCTGTGTTTCAAAACAGACCTTCAGTTTTAACATCTTCAGCTGGCTTTATCTTTCTGAATTTTAAAACATAAAGAAGTCAAAATGACCGAGTCTGCTGGTGATGTTAAATATCATATGGACATGATTATGCTGCAATTAAATGGCAAAAAACATGTGTTGGATCCTTAGTTTAGGAGAGGGCATGCTAATACATGCAAGCAATTTTTATTGAAAATGGTGTGTGTGAATTTTCCTTTTAAAGTGGGTTTTCTCTCCATCTGCCAGAGGATGGCAGCATGAATTAGGCTACTGTAGTGCAGAAAATTGCTTCAAGATGTCAGGTTCCATGCACATCTCACTCAGTATTAACTTGACAAAAATTAATTGGCTGCTGGACTCCATGCTCACAAGCTTATCTGGTGAACTATAATAGATAATAAAATTGTGGATAATAAAATTAGCTAATGTCTTGCATGCACAGCAATGCTTCCTCTGTCACAGCATTCAAGTAGGAGCTAACCCAGTAGCAGTTCTGTTTCTGCAGAGCTTTACACTGGAAAAAGTCCTTTTTAATTTTTTTTTTTTTGAGGTTGTTTTTCATCCTTTTGCCCTTTCTTAATACCAGGATAACTAGTTGTGGTTAGACAGGTGTCAGTAGGCTTTTATTTATGATTGTTGCCAAATTTCTATAGAGGTTTTTTTCAGTTTCTTGTACTGCAAGTTGGATTTATCAGATGTTTGGACTTCCAGCTAAGTCCAAACTTCAGCCTCTTGAGATGTCTGAGAATCCCCAGGGTGTGAGGCCACACCTCAGTGTGCAGAGCAAGGCTTTTGGTCTGCATCTCTGAAACATTCCAAGTGCCCTTGCAACACCAATAGCTTTTTCATGTGGATTGTGAATGGTACTCAAAAGCAACTGTACAGAGGAGGGTGTGATGGAAGAAACCAGAAAGCCAGCAGCCCAGTATTACAGAAAACCCTCACTAGAAAATTCTTGAAATAATTTGAATCAGGTTAAATGTATTTGAGCTGGAACCCAGGCAGAGTTAACAAGGGTGTGCTGAGAGGTGACTGAGGACACTAACTCCCCCTGTGTCACTCAGAGCAGTGTGTTCTTTGCCCTGTGTTCTCCCCAGGTGATGTCCCCAGCCCCAGTGGAGAGCCTCCTGCCACAGCCATGACTCTTCCCAGCGAGTCACGGATCAACATGCATGCCATAACATCACTGAAATTATTGGACTATAGGTTTGTGGTTTGAAATACTGCCTATTTCTACAGTTGTCAGAACACCTGCCAGCTTGGGCTTGTTTTTTTTTAATCCCCTTTATGGTACCTACCAAACTCTCTGCAAATCCTGCTGCATTTGTCCAATTCTCACTTCAGTTTGTGTGCTCAGGAACCGTGCAGCCTTCCCAGGTTTGTGGAGGCAGTGACAGAGCTCAGCTCTTACTGGTTTATCTTGGGCAAGGTGAGGGTGCTGGTGTGGAACAGTTGTCACCCAGCTGCTGTGCAGCATGGTTGGCAGCTTTCTGATTAACAGTCCTCCAAGGACTTCAGATTGTAGATATTTATGTATCTATTTGACTATTCATCTTCTTCTGAAAGAAGAAGGAAACAGCTTATTAATAAACAGGAAATGATTAACTTGTTGGTGTTGCTCAGCTGAATGCTTCTCCTTGTTCAGTGAGAAACAGGCAGCTGTGATTCCTGATGAGATGTTTGATGCAGTCAGAAGCCATCCTGTCACCACTCTCAACTTCAGCAAAAACCAGCTGAATCAAGTTCCTCCAAGGTATTTCTGTAGAGACCTTCCTCTGTTCATTACTTTCTTAGCTACTTTTGTTCTTCAGCATCTCATGTGCTTCCTCATCAAGTATATGTGTGGCTTCACCACTTAATAGTTCATGTTTGGTTGGTTTTTTTTTATGGAAACCTGAACTATTTCCTTGCCTCTTTGCTTGATGGGTTTGTCCCATCATGTAGCATTTGACATTATGGCACTTGTTACTTCATCCAGTCAAGAAAAAGCTGTCTGTTGAGACAAATGGGAACAAATGGTCTTTTTGTGTAAGGAGGGATGTTACAGCATCTCTGGTAGTCCTCCCCCCCCAAAAAAAAATCATGAAAGCTGATCTTGAAGAATGCCACCACATTCATGGGGTTAACCTCTTTCCATTCTTGGGCCCAAGGGTGCTGAACATTTGACCTTCAGCACACAGAACTTGAAGAGGTGTTACATTTTTCTCAGAGGAAAGAAAAGCATCTCTTTTTCAGTATAGATTTAGGAAAGCAGTGCAGTGAGGTAATGCTTGTGCCTCCCATGCCTTTGCACTGGATTGGAGGCTGCTGCATTCCCTGGGGAGGAAGGTGTAGGTGTGCAGCTGCTAGGTGCCAGGGAATTCAGGGGCAACCCAGATAGCAGAGATGAGTATTTTCTCATTTAATTACCTTTCATTTTTAGGGCTGATACAGAGCTTCTGTTCTCAGAATTCAGTACTGAATTTTTGATCTTTTAAACATCCCACATCAGAGCATGTTAATACAATATTCTTTTCCAAGAAGCAGCAAATCTGCCTTTGTGAAATTTGTCAATGCAGATCAGAAAGAAAAGATGTAAATAAAATATCTGTGGCTTTGTGGCTGCTAAGAAGGTGGGTAGAGTCTTTGTTGCAGCACTCACAGGAGGTGGCTGTGGTGGTCACCTGTGCCACAGTTTCTGAAATACCTCTTGCCTGCATTTGAGGGAGCAGGCTTCTGCAGCAGAGTTTGTCTGTGTCTGTACACCAAGTGTGAGAGTCCAGGACAGGCAGCTGTCACACCTGAGCTGTCCATTATGGTCCTTCCACAAGATTGCTTCTGCAGGGTCAGGAAACAAAGTGTCCTTGAGTTATAGAATAAAACAGTTGAATTTTTCAGTAACTTGGAAAACAAGAGTGCAAACGTGAGCTTACATAACAAAAGTATTTTCCTATTGGGTTTCAGGATTGTGGAGCTGAAAGACTCAGTCTGTGATGTCAGCCTTGGCTTCAATAAAATCTCATCTCTTTCCTTGGAGCTCTGCATGCTCCATAAATTGACACATTTGGATGTCAGGTTTGTGGAGGGTCTTGGGCTTCCTTTCTGGGTAACTTATTTTCATGCCTTTTCCAAGCAGCCATCTGTTCCAGTGGAATGACAGGAGGACTGAAATAATTTTTCATTTCCCCAAATGCCTCCATGGCAGTTGAATGACCAGCAGGTCTGAACTAGCAAGTGCCCCAGATTCAGCTGTGATTAAAGAAAAACAGAAAAAAACCAAGTGGGCAAGCTCTGAGCCTTGCTGTGATGAAAGGTCTTACCTCAGTCAGGAAAAACTCACAGAGATGTTGCTATTTAAGAACAGCCCTCAAAAGAAACCCAAGAGCTCATAGAGGATAGCTGGGAAGTAGGACAGTGCAGGGACAAACCTGCTGTGCTGCCTGCAACCAAAGCTGCCTGTAGGTGTTTTATTTGCAGTAGGTAGGTGGTTACTGTCCTTCCACCTTTTCTAACTTCTGAAAAATGCTCGATGCATTTGGTTGGACATCAGGACCAGCTTGCTGGCAGCTCTCTGTGGTGTTTCATGGAGTGAAAAGTATCAAAGCCCAGTTGCAGGGACAGCTTTTTACTTCAGATTGGTTTAAAATAACCTGCCTGGGGTGTGAGATGGTGAAGTATCCTCTTTGTGCAAGGATAATGGAGGCCATGGACACAGACACGCAGGACATCACGCCCCTCTGCACATCAGAAAACACTTTTTCAGTGTGAGGGTGACTGAGTGCTGGCACAGGATGCCCAGGGAAGTGGTGAAGGTGCTCTGAGGGGTTGGGCCAGGTGAGCTCCAGAGGTCCCTGCGAACCTCAGCCAGCCTCTGACTCTGTGACACATGGGCTGCTGGTGGAGGCTGAAGAGAGCAGAAATAGATAATAATATGAGACTGATGAGGGAGCAAGGCTTAATATCTCAGTCATGAAGAATTTAGGCCTCAGTTTGGGCATCTGTTAGTAGTGTGTGGCCTTTATTTTCCTGTCATGTCTTTGTGTCACCCTCAGAAGTACCTTGTCTGTCCTTACAAGCCCCTGTCTGTCTGCCTTGTGTTTCAGAAGCTTCTGAACATCTTCCTGCTCTGGCAAACCGTAGCCACAAACGGGTTTGTTACAGCAGTAGGATACCAGGCCAAATGGATTTTGAGGAGGTTTGGAGTCCTGCTGGTTGACTTTGGCACCAAGATCCTGGCACTTCCACCAGGTTCCTCTGAACCCCCTGAGCTGAATTGCCTGGTGGGGCTGGGGGATGCTCTGAAATCCTGGTGGCTCTTTAGAGGACAGACTTTTAAATCTCCCACTGGCAGGAATGGGAACACAAACCTGGCTTGTGCTAGCAGGCAGCTGTACTTGAGCATGGTCTTGGCCCAGTTAGAGTTAGTTAGTTGGTTTAGACAGCACGTTAGCACTGGTGAATATGTGTTCTGTCTTTGTTTTCTTAACTGAACCTCTGCAGAAGTTGGTGATTGTTTGTCTTCTTTCTGCTAACACAGAAATAATTTTTTGACATCTCTACCTGAGGAAATGGAGGCACTGACAAGACTGCAAATAATAAATCTTTCTTTTAATAGGTGAGCAACTACTTAGATTTCTGTATGTTTTCTAAATCCAGTAACAAGAACTGGGCTGAATTCAGTGTGATTTTCCTCTGGGGGAGGAGTGAGGAGGCCCTTGGCCAGCAAGCTGTCAGCCTAAAGCTGCTGAAGCGAAGCGACTGCTTTGCACAACGGGTGGTGTATTTTAGGAGCTTTCTGCCACTGAGGTTTTGGGGAGGGACAGCAGCAACCGGTTAAAAACATTAAACAATCTTGTTTACAACGTGTCAAAAAAATGGATTCTAACAGGACCATATTGGTTTGCCTCCTGTTTCTTCTTGAAGGTTCAAATTATTTCCCAGCGTGCTTTATCGCATCCTGGCACTGGAGACCATCCTGCTCAGTAACAATCAGGTTGGGTCCATAGACCCTCTGCAGCTAAAGAAGATGGACAATCTTGGGACATTGGACCTTCAGAACAATGACCTCCTCCAGGTGCCGCCAGAACTTGGAAACTGTGAAAATCTGAGGTGTGTGTTTCAAGTGGTGTCATTTTATAAGATTATATTCTGGTTGATTGCTTCAGGGCATTTTTTGTCCAAGGAAAAAATACTGATACGTGCTTATGGGTCTCAGTGCACTACCAGGGTCTTGCTCACTGTTTATAAACAGCTCATTTTCTTCCTTATTTCATAAATATTGGGGGAGATTTAAAAAAATTACTGGAAAGTTTATGTTGCTTTGTGTAAATCTCATGTTAGAGCTGGTCTGTCACCCTGTGTCTGTACAGCCCGGGTGGGTGAGCTGCAGCACTGCCTCTCACTTCATGTGCACAGCTCCTGCCCTGCCTGCAGCTCACGGGGCTACACCAGAGCCAGTGTCCTGCCAGTGTCCCCTTGAAGGACACTCCCCAGGGCAACCTCAAAAAAAACAGAATAAAACACCATCTCCTGGTGAAACCCCCCCCAGAGAATCCTGTGAACCAAAAAGAGTGGGCTGGTGGCTAAGCCAGAAAAGGTGAAGGGTTGTGATGAAGATGGAGGGTTGTGATGAAGATGGAGGGTTGTGATTTTGCCTGGCTTTCCCCTTTTATTGTGCCATTTCTCTATTTCTACAGGATCTTTTTTTCACTCTTCCTTGTGGCAGGTTCTTGCTGAAGAAGTATTGTAATAATACTTCTAATAATAATATAGCATAAATTAAAATTCAGGTATCTCCAAAGAAGCTAACTTGGGTGTGAACTAAGGAAGCAGAAATTAAACTTTTGTAGTAGAACAGAAGAGGAATTATTTACGAAGTTAAAAATATTGAGGGATCCAGGTGCAGTGTATGAAATGTAACAAGGAACCCACAATCTCTCTTTTCCTAGGACACTCCTGCTGGAGGGAAACCCATTCCGCACGCCTCGCGCAGCCGTTCTGGCCAAGGGCACAGCTGCAGTGCTGGAGTACCTGAGGAGCAGAATTCCTGCCTGAGGGCAGCCTGGGGAGGCAAAGTACAACCTGGTGTCACCCTGTCCCTGGTGTCACCCCCTTCCTCCTCTCCTCCCCTGGGTGGTCCCTGCCCCGTGCCACAAAGCGTTGCCAACAGTGGTTGTAGTTTGCACGCTAAGAACCAACTCACCTGTGGAACATTCTCCCCTGAGGTTGCATGTTTTAAGGTTTTAAAATTCCACGAGACATGTTTACACTTTTTGTAATACAGAGCACCCCTGGAAGCTGCCTTCAGCAAGGGTGATGATGTGGGGCTTTTTTTTTTCTCTACAGTTAAGCTAAAAAAAATATTGTCAGCCTCAAAGTATTTGAGCACAAGGCAGCAGTGAACACATTGCTTGCATTTGGTGGTCTCCTGTAAGGTGTTTCCTCTCTCCACTGCTGCCTCCAACAACGTGTCTGTCTGGGATAGAATACTGGAGCCCTTCACCTGGGGGTGAGGTGGCCCCTGGGCTGCACGTCTCACGTGGAATTGAGAAAAATGTGGTTGGTGTTGGTAGCTGCAATGAATCAATAAATGGTTCCTGCTGGATGTGTGGTTTGGGTTTCTTTAAGCAGAGTCTGTAACTGGGTTTTCTAGCTGGTAACACATAGATACTTCTGGGTTTTTATTTAAACACACTTCAACAGCCTGAGAGTGACCTTCCCAGTCCTGTCTTGTCCTCTGCTGCCACCAAACACAAGGTGATGCTGTCCCAGGGTACAACAGCTGCTTCTGACTGCAGAGCTCTTCTTTGGGTACCAGCTAAAATGAAAGTAAAAAAGCTTCCAAACAGAAGACATCCTGGCTAAGCTTTAGGAACAGATACACCTCACTCTCCTGCTCAGCCTCTGCAGGGAAGCTGCCAGGGCACGTGTTTGGGATTTCTGTGGTGTTTGTAAGGAAAAAAAAAAATGTCACAGAAGCATTCCCCTTCACCTGCCCTTCCTTTAACACAGCAGAATTTACTGCAGGTCAAAGTTAAACTTTCCAGGTTTTGAATGTGCCCAGAAGTAACATCAGATACATTTCCTCATCCTCAGGGCCTTGGAATTCACCAGCACCTTGCAGCAAGAGGGAGGCTGAGCAGGGACCCTGACCCCTCCAGAGAGGAACAGAGCTGCCCAGCACAGCAGGAGACACCCGAGACCTGGTACTGACCTGCTCTGGGGAGGGCCTGGGGGTGGTGAGGAGGGACTGGGGAGGGGGTGAGGCATTTCACCCCCCTCCTGGGGGTGGTGAGGAGGGGCTGGGGAGGGGGTGAGGCATTTCATGGTATCTGACTTCTGCACCTCTGACAGCTGTGTCCAAACCAGGCCCCTCGCTGCCCGAGCCTCCTGGAGCAGCCTCTGTGGCAGCCTCAGCTCCTTTCCATCAGTAAAAGATGACAGAAGTGAATTACAATAAGGTGACGTTTTTATTATTTATACAATAAAGAGACTTTTTTTTTTTTATGTTATTCAAAACACTTCTTTTTTTAAATACTGAAAAAGTTGGGTACACCAAAGCCGAAAAATGGCTCTGCTATACACTGCACAGCATTGGTTTAGTCCCTGTATTTGTTTTATGTACAGAAGCCTCTGCAAAATGCATCCTAAACACAATATGCACCTTATGGGGAAGTGTCATACATGGAAGGAAACCGGGAGGATACAACCTGCGTGTGCAAATTAACTAACGAGAATTGATTGCACTGAATCAATAGATTTAAAATAGATTTTTTTTTAAGTACCTTTTTGCACATAAAATGAAGCAGCTTTCAAGTTCAGTTAGTCTTTATACTGCAAAAACCATTAAGTACATTCACAACTTATGTTAATAAAGTAGTAAATATTTCTTCATTCAGCTTTATTTACATTAATACTGTAATTAAACTGAAAAGAACAGTTATTTGTAATATAGCAATCTTTTAACACATACAAAAATGACCATTTTTCTGTATATAATTTAAGCTCAAAATCACAATTATCTCAAAATATTAATTACAATACAGCCATCTCCATCATAATTAAACATGTCTTTTTTTTTCTGTTTTACTTTTTTTTATATAAAATGGTAAAATTTTTTTTTAATAAAGTAAGATGTTGGTTCTGAACTGGGTACAGTACTCACGAGTAGAAAAAACTAAAGGGATGATCGCGTGTGTCCTGCCGGGTGGGGGCGGAGCCACGCGTGCCAGCAAAGAGACAGAGAAGGCCCCGAAAGACAGAGATGAAGCCTCTTGTGCTGCAGGGCTGTGGCTGGGGGTGCTGCTGCAGAAAGTGCCTCTCAGGGGCTGTGGCAATTCTTACACCATGCAATCATGGCATTGGCTTCCAGAATATTCGCTGGAAATTGGCCAGGAAGAGAACTGGCAAAAAAAGCTTTTTTCTTTTTTTTTTTCTGCCTTTTTTTACTTTTTTTTTTTAAGAGAAATCATTTAAACTACAATTTGGCTTTTGACATTTGCTTATCCATGCCCAGCTGGGGGTGCCAGGCTGTGCTGCACACGTGGCTTGCTGCCCACACAGACCCAAACCCAAGGTGTTTCAAAACCAAACCAGCCAAATGAACTAAAAAACAAAACAAAACGAAAAATCCCAAACAAACCAAAACCACCAATTAATTCATATCCTATCCAAACTACTGGCCTGAAAGTTGTATCGTGATGCTGTGTTCCACTCACACTGTGGCAAGAGTTGGGAAGTGACATAAATCCCAGGGCTGAGTGCCTGCAAATGGACTGGTGCTGAAAATTAAATGTGTGAAGGCAGCAGAAGGGGAAGTGCTGGGGTGGGGGGTACTCACTCAACCCAGGGGCAGGGAGCTCACACTGCAGGTACATTTAAAATAAAAAACCTCCTCTCCTTTAGGAATTCTGAATGTCAATTCAACCCCCCTGTGCTGTCAAACACACTGCTAAGGTCAGCAGTGCCTCCCTGGCCACCTGTGGGGCCACGGCCACCTGTGTCACCTCCTGGTTGTCTTTTGCAGGGCTGTCCTGGCTGGGTGGCAGAGGAGAGCACTTCAGGGACACCCAGAAGCCCCCGTGCATCCAGGAGGCTGGGCAGCACCCACCCCAGCTCTGACCCTCCTCCTGCTCCTGGGAATAACCCCCCGAGATCCAGCCACCCCTGTGCTGACCCCTGCATCTGCTCTGCAGACCTCATCCTGCACCTGAGCAGCTTTGACACAGGTGGGTTTCACTGACTGCTCTCTGCATTTACTGTTGCATATATCTCTGATCAGATAGATACATATATACACACATAGCTATAAATAAGCAGGGTTTGATTGCATAAGGTAATTCAATGCTATTTTACAGACCAAGGAACATCTTTACATTCAAAGTGCTTTTTAGCAACAGCAAACCAAGCTCCTGAACACTTCAGCCTGTAATTTTGAGTTGGTTTTTTGGCTCCTGATGATTAGTGGTGTTTATACCATGCATGATTCCACTTTTCAGAAATGAAATGGCTAGCACAGCAAGTTTGCCAGGGTCATAGAATCATGGAATCATTAAAGCTGGAATAGGCCTCTGAGATCACCAAATCCAACTGTCAACCCAACCCCACCAGCCAACTAAACTGTGTTCTCAAGTGCCACCTCCCCAGGGTTTCTGAACACCTCCAGGGATGGCGACTCCACCACTGCCCTAGGCAGCCTCTTCCCATGCCTGACCACTCTCTTTCAGTAAGGAAATTGTTCCTAATATCCAACCTGGACCTCCCCTGGCACAACTTGAGGCTGTTTCCTCTCGTCCAATCACTGTCACACCCTGTGTCCCCCTCAGGAGGGGACTGCCACAAAACAGAGAAGACATGGACATGTTACAAATAGCCTGGAAATCATGAAAACAGGTTTGAAGCTGATAAATGGTCACTTATGAACAACTGGCTTCTAAATACCAAGGTTTATCAACACCCAGATGAAACCTGTAAGCTGGAAATGGGAAAATAGGGAAATTATTAAGACTGGAGCATCCTGCAGGCATTCTGAGGGCTGCTCTTAACTTCCTTCCCAAAATAAGAAAAGAATTTTAAAAAGCAGTTTGGAAGTAGCTTGGGGTTTTTTTCCCCCATTTCTCTTATCCCCCGTAGGCTGCTGGAGATGTGCTTTGGAGCTCATAAACTCCTCAGCACATGAAAAGCACCCGAGCACCAAACACAGGATTATTAACAAGCACTGAAGCTCACTTGTTTCTTGGGTTTGTTTTGTTTTGTTGTTTTTTTTTTCCAGTTTGATGTTTTCTGCATGAAAAAAACAAAGGCAGCTCCACGGAGGAGTTTTAGGTCCATAAGTGACTACTAAGGGACCTCATTCCCATGCAACATAATTAAAAGCCACGTAGGTGCCTACAACTTTATAAACATGATGTTGAATAAACCCTTATTTCTTTTAGTAGAGGGTGATGAGGACTTTAAAAAATGGAAATTTTAGCTTCTGAAATGCCATAAATGCTGGAAAAGTTTTAGGTGGACTTTGCCAGAGCTGGTGTGATCTGAGGGCTCTTTATGAAATTACATCCATGGGATGGAAAACTACAAGCAGAAAAAACCCTGAGCAAATAACGATGCAAAGTGAAATCAGATGATTATTTAAATTTCAAATTTATGGTCTGAATATCATTTAAAAAAATAATATTAAACTTGTAAATTTTAGGATTAGCCTCAGGTACAGCTCCCTGTGGCACCTGGTGGCACGATGCCCCCCTGGTGGTGCAGAAGCTCTTCCAGCAGGAATGCTTGCATGGATAAAATAAAAATTCATGTGCTGTGGGAAGCTGCAAGGGCAGCTCGGAGGTCATGTTTCAGTAATCTTTATGCTAATAAATTTAATCCTTCCTGTTGACTGAGGAGAAAAAGGGAGATGCAAGCCACAAGAGACCAGGAGCTCCGTGTCCCTTTCCAGATGATTGCTGAGGAGACCTGCAGGGGCCCAGCCTGCTGCCTCCAGGGTACAGTTGCCCTCAGCCTCCCAGCAGCTGCCATGCAGTTAATAAAAAAATGGAAAAAGGAAAAAAAGAAAACAATTCCCAGCCATTCAAAAGCTGGTGTTTCATTGTAAGATGAGGGGACAGACCCTGCTGTACTAATGGGTAATTCTTCTGTACGGGGTACTTCATACAGGTTTCCCTGTGCACAGGTTTCCCATCAGCCCACCCTCTCCCAACACCTCTCCAGAGCATCCTCTGGGCAGCAGTCCCAGGACTCTAGAGCAGCCAGGGCTGCACAGCTCAGGGCAGGGTCACCTCCTGGAGCTCAGTTCTGTTGGAAGTATCATTACCTTGGTCAGTGAGTGCTGGATGGGCAGAGAAGCAGAGCCTGAGGCTCTCTGGAGGCTCTTGCAAGGAGACAAGGGAAACATTCCTGGTCGTGCCTGTGTGCCACAGCAATGTCCTCCAACTTGGGGGTTTTTTTGGCGTGTTGCTAATCCAGCTGGAGAAGGTGGGAGTGAGCCTGCACCCCCAGAACAGGTCCTGCTCTCCGTGCAGCCCAGTGCCACCAGTCAGAGGAAACTGGAGCCCAAAAACATCTGGTGGGAGGTTTGTGATGTTTCCCCACCTTGCTCTCAGTGCCAAACACAAGGGACACCTGAGAGGCTGAACCAAGAGCAGGGTTACAAAGATCCATGCCTCCAGCAGTCCCGGGGGGGAACAGCACCAGGGCTTCTACCTGAAGGATTCTGGAGCTGCCTGCTGCAGGGGGAAAGCTCCTCCCAGGCTGGCTGGGTGTCACCTGCTGCTCCACCACCTCTGGGATTAAATCTGCTCCTGTTCAGTGGCAGGAGCCTCCAGCTGTCTCCAGGCTGAAGCCTCGCTGGGGGAATGCAGCAAGCAGGGGTTGGCCCAGCCTGGCCAGAGTGGAAAGCCAGAGCAGTGTGAGACCAAGAGAACAGGGAGTGAAAGGAAAGGGCCTATAATTTTAAATTACAAAGTTAAATAATAAAATTAGCAGCAACAAAAGAAGTTTTCCTGCCACCCATCACAACCTTCTTCCCTTAGTGAACCATCTACCTGCCTGAACTGGCTGCTCGGCTCTTTAGAGTCTCCACATGGGATCAGCTAAAAGCCTCCAACAAAGAGGAAGTTACCAATTTCCCTGTAGGTTCTTTGTATCCAGGTCCCAGAGATGATAGTGGAATTTATGAAGTACCTCACCCTGTATAGTGACATTCTGACTGATTAATATGGAGCCAGCTATACACACTGCATATGTACAGGTATTTTCATAAGGCATATAATATCTTTGCATTGAAAATAAATGAACATTATTAAATTTAATTTAATATATACTTTCTTTCAGGTGTTTATGAAAATATTTCTTCTCTATATTTTTGTATGTGACATGATAGAAATATTTCATGGGAAGTACAGGTTTATATATTTCATCTTTATAAAGGCATATACAACTTTGAGGCAGTGTTTCTGATGGACAGCAGAATTCCTAAAGAATTTGTATGTGCTTCTGTGTTCTGAAATCATATGAAACTGACTTTAAGAAGTAACTTGATTAAAAAAACGCACCAATGCACAGCCAGAGGCTGACAATTAAACTAATACATAGCCACATGAACAATAATTTATATCGTTAATATATTTTTTTCCAAGATGATTGGTACTAACATAGAGTATTATACATTTGGCACTACCGTTTGCCATTGGTCCAGCAATTGGCAAAAAAATTTGTTTCCTATGTATAAATCTGTTTGAACATTAGATCTGCCTAGACATATTTACTATTTATAAAAAAATATTCAGACAGTAAGCTCACGTTGAATAACTAGGTCTACTGTGTTCTGGAAACTCTTCAGTAGTAACACAGCCTTCTCGTGTTCCATATGTACAAAACTGTGTCCATTGGCCTGCAACACACACACAAGGAGAAGAGAAACCAAGTGAGGTTCTACGTAGTGTCTTCATTTTTGGGGAGCAAAGGGATAGATGAAAATTAAAACCAAGGCTAAAATAAATAATAATAATCACCTCATGATTCACCCCCCACATCCCAGAGTCTGACTGCACCACTGAGACAACCCTTTTCTCTCCTCCCCTATGGGAGAGATACAACACCCCCTGCTTCACACAGGGGCTGGACTAGATGACCTCCAGGGGTCCTTCCCAACTTAAAATTATTCTGGGACTCTCTGATACTCCATTATTTTCTGAAGGAAGAAGAGCTCTGGGATGGAAGACTGCTGCCTGCCCAGAAGGCCCTGCTGGGATGCAGACGTCCAGGACATGCAGAAAGAGAACCACTCGCCCAACAGCCTGCTCTGGTGCCCAGGTAACCTGCCCATGCCTCTTACAACACTCTTTAAAATAGGCACATTTTAAGTGTAATTCTTAAAAGGTTCCTGAGAATGACCAATAAGCCAAAGTAGCAGCTCCACCATTCCAGAGAGCAAAGGTGAAGGTGTTGGGCACCCAGTGAGGGTACTGCTGGTTGGTGGACACACACCCTGTCACCATCCATGAAGCCCCCAGCCACTCCCCAGATGGCAGCTCTGGCCTCAGCCCCTGTGTTCCTCTCCACCATCTGATCATGGCTTCCTGGGTACCATCTGCAACCAACTGACCTCCCTGCACTGGAGCTGCCCAGACCTTGGGGTGCCCTGGGAAGGGACCCCATGGGGTTGGCTCATGAGAGAAATGCAAACAGAGGTGGTGGCAAGAGCAGACAAAGGGGGTGGAGGTGAAGTGAGGTTGGTAATAATGGTTTGAAGTCCTTACTGCCCAGGAGCCTGGATGCTTTTAGCTACAGACCTTGCTGATATTTGAGAAGTAAAAAACCTTCATCACAGTTATGGTTTTTTCTCTGTTAGTCCCTTCATGAGATTAATGACCACCCTCTAGCTTGTCACAAATTAAATCAACACCAGGTAACTGGTATTATGCATGGGCAGGAGTAATTGCAAGTAAAAAGGAAACTTCCTGCCAGAGGAGATACAATTCTGTACTGGCAGTGACAAATGAGAAACTCTGCTGGGACTGAGCCTCAGTCCTACCAGGGTGACTGAGAGTGCAGAGTCAAACAAACTTCACCACTGTAAGTGATGAATAAATTAAGAAAGTGAAGTCTGTTACAAAAAAAAAAAAAGCAGCAGTACCTCAAATGTGATGATACAAACACAGGTAAAGGCACTTCTTTACGAACACACATGGAAACAGGAGAAATCCCAGCTCCAGGTGGCCTGTGCCCATCAGGAGAAACCATTTGCCATGACAACAGCTATAGAATGCAGGTCCAAGCAACCCTCTCTGCTGAAGGCACACAAGGTCCCCACACATTCAGTGTGAATGGCTTTAAAAACTGTTATAAACCTTTCAGACAACTGTGATGGCTCTCCTTCCTCAAAAGTAACACTACTTTCTGCCAGAGGTAACACATTTTAATGAAAAAAAGAAACAACTTTATAGGACATGGCAGAAACCCTTTTCTACCTGGACAGCTGTTATTTTGTGTGAATAGGAGTTTTGAAAAGGTATGTCCAGAAATTACCTGTCTTTATATTTAAAATATTCTGGAATACAGAAAATCTTTGTGGCATAAACCAAAAAGCAAACCCAAAGCTGAGGTTTCCCTATGAATTTCACAGCTGCTTCCACAGCCCAGCAGTGGATCCTTTTCCATGCAAGTACATTCAAAAATGCTGAAGCAGCAAAAGAGAGGCAAAAACATTGCAAAATGTTACAATTCTGCCAAAAAAGCAGGACTATAAAGCTCTTTGTAAAAATGTCACATCAGCTGCAAAATGAAAATTATAAAGGTGTCTTGCTTTGTTGTGCACTTGTGCTCATGAACCCCTTCCAGAGCTCCTTTCTCCCTGCACCTCCTTTTGCTGCTGGTGTGGAAAAGCTGGACATGATGTCAGGATTAGTTTGATTTTTGAGTTTAAATTCTGTCACCTGGCTATGCCCCTGGGCTGCAGGGGACCTGGGGGACATCCTCAGTTTGTTTTTCCCATCCTCACTTTGTTCCCAAATGGCTTCATTCCTTCCCCCCAGGACCAGCTTTACTGTAACACTCTTAGGAATCACTATTAAAACATTAAGATATCAAAGTAACTGCCAACTGCTACTGAAAACAAGGTCCCTGTAGGATGCAAAGATGCAGTTCCAAAGCAGTTAAACCCCCCATACCTGGAGGATCTTGTCACCAGGCTGGAGCAGGCTGGAGGCTGGTCCATCAGGCTGAACCCTAGTAACAAAGATACCCTATAAGTCAGAAGTAACAGAGGTTAGGATGCTGTCACCAAGAACTAGTGCCCAAAATACAGGTGTCAGCCTAACCCCTGTCTGGGGAGTTTAGATATTCTGGCAACAGTCTAAACACACCACTTTCAAAAAAAATCTGTTTGTCATCAAACAGCAGCAGGGGTTTGTCCCTTCAGCTAGTGACTGCCTGACACCAAGATAAGTGGGGGTCACTTGAAGCCAAGATTCCACCTCACAAAGTAGTGTCTGCTTTGACTGGAGCAAGAGTAACGAGGTTTCCAGGAGGATCATTCAAATGGAGCAAACATTAATTTATGTGGAACAAACCTGTACTGTAATCTGTAAAGTAATCTTTGCTTACTCCTTGGGAAAACCAATACATTTAAAACCACTTGTTAATAGCCCTTTAGATACTCAGTCCAGTCTGTAGGACTGTCACATGTTTTGCACTTCCCATTAGCTTCCCACTGTAACTCAGAGTGGTGGGGAAGCTACTGGTTTACTCTGTGTTCCAAGCTCAAGTTTTTGAGAAGAAGGCAGAAGGCAGTTTCAGTTTCATCGTTTGCCAAACATTCTCAACATTTATGGAAGTTATTGCTGCCTCTCAGAGCCAAAGCCAGGACTAGCAGAGAACAGACACGTTCAGCTGCCCAGTGATGCTCCTGCTGGAGCAGCATTCACCACAATGCTGAAAGTTTCACCAGGGCCAATAGTGACTCTTAAAAGACAAAAGTAAAAGAGATGATTCTCCAGCAGAGTCAAAAATTAACTTATACATGAAGCAGAAGCCCACATGATTTCTGTTTCTCTTGTCTTCATTAACCAGAAAAAAAAAGTTAACTGTCCCCTAACAAAAAAAAAGCCAAGTATGAGAAAAATCTTCCTATTATCACCACAGAAGTGCTTAAAATTTCATGTGTGTTATCTATGTCTCTGGTATAAGGCACTCTAGAATAAAGACCATATAGAGAGAGTTTATAACTTACCTTATCAGAAGGTTTGAATGGATTTCCTTGTCCACTTATTCCCCCACTGATACTAAAACCAAGGCCAGGATTCTTCTCTATCCTCACACAAAACTGGGTTAAAAAGACATGGCAAGAGAAGTCAATGCCAACATGAAAGCCTGACTAAACAATGGCATCTTCTTCTCCTAGATCCCACTGCACCCCTAAGGAGATGAGGTGACCCTCCCAAAAGCTGTATTGCACAGTAGCAGTCAGTAGAATAGTGTTCTAAACTGATGCAATGACAGCCTAGTATCCACCCTCCTGCTGCTATTTCTGCATGTATCTTAAAACTTTATTTTCAGGAAGCTAAAAAACCCTTTCTGCTTGTGAAAGGGCAGTTCAACTCAGACAAATCTTTCCCATCAGCACTGGGATAAATGTCTCAGTGAGACTTCATCTTCTGCACTTTTATTTTTCCCAAAGGTGTCACAGGAGCAGCATCCCTGGCACTATGTTTGGGAAAAACCCAAGGAACAAGGACTTTGATGCTCAGAGATCTCCAGACCATAGTCAGCACCAGGCCCACAGCCTGCACTGAGCACCCACCACTTTCACAAGTGCCTTGCTCCAGGGAACAGTGCTGAGTCTTATCTTTGAGCCAGGCTGACTCTGAGCACCATTGGGTAACCTAACATAAAATAAAAATGACCTGGGTGGAGCCTAGTGACTGCTGGCTGAGCCAGGCTGAGCACCTCCTCCAGCCACACAAAGAGTTGTTCCTGCAGCTCAGTGCTGTGCTCAGGGACTTGTGTGCATCACCCAACACTTTACACAAGAGGAAGGTTTGCTAAATGTTCTGCCACTCAGGTGCCTCACACAGTGACAGCAGTCACTGAGGCCAAGTGTAATGGGGACAGGAGCAGACAGTGAAGAAACCCAACCATCAGCCCAGCCCTCCTGTGGCAGCTGTCCTCAAGTGCCACCTCCCCAGGGTTTCTGAACACCTCCAGGGATGGTGACTCCACCACTGCCCTGGGCAGCCTCTTCCCATGCCTGACCACTCTCTTTCAGCAAGGAAATTGTTCCTAATATCCAACCTGGACCTCCCCTGGCACAAATTGAGGCTGTTTCCTCTCATCGTATCAGTGGTTATGTGGGAGAAGAGACTGACCCCCACCTCACTCCAATCTCCTTTCAGGAATCTGGAGACAGCAACAAGGTCTGCCCCAGCCCACCCATTGCTGCCCTGTGCTCCATTTCCTGCTGTACACAAGGCAGAAAACCCCAGGCACTGCTTTGTCCAGGAGTTCTTTTCCAGACCCCCATTCCCTCACCTGCTCCTGGTAGGCATCCGTACTCCTCTGCCCCTTGGTCTGGATCAAACACCTCCCACCCTGTGGTGCTCTGGTGCTCTGGGAGGAGGGGATCTGGATGGGCAGTGGGGGTTGGTACTGCTGGATGGTGACTTTGTTCATGTTCCCTTCATACTGCTGCTCCCGGCTCCGGTGCTGGAGGCTCTGGGATCCCATTAAAGTCTGGATGTGGCTACCTGCCTGTGGGCAACGTAACCCGTTAGGCCAGAAATTCAGGAAGCTGCAAAGAAGCAATTATTACAACTTACAGGGTCAAGTAAAAGCAAACCTCTTAAATCCCAGGAGAGGTTTGCCTGCTGACCACGGGTGGAAATGAGCAGTGAGGCTGTGCCCACAGCAGGTGGTGACCCAGGGAGGTTGGAGGGAAATCAGCCATGAACTCAATGGTTAATAAACAGAAAAGATTTTTTCCCCCTGCACCATGATACATGGTTCTGCTCTGAATGCTCTGTGAGCTGAAAACATTTAATACATTGAAGCAGGGTGCATTATTCATCCCAGCAGACTCTGAAGATGCTAGGACATTTTTTTTATTTTTTTTTTTACTTTAAATAGTTTGGAAGAAAATCCATCCCACAAACTCAGGCCCTGGCCAGTGCTAAGCATTGTACATGGAAAACATTGATCAGGTAAATCCCACTCCTCATCTAAGCAAAACACGTGGCTTTTACAATATGTAACTCATCAAATGATCAGATTTCTAGAATATGGTTTTTTCCTCAAAAAAGCTGGCTGACTGCTGCCATCCTCCTGACCCCTCAGTCTTTTGTGTTTGCAGCTGGGATCTAAGGGCTGAGGTTTGCTTTCCATGTCCTGTTCTTGCCATGGTAAAGCTGCAAACTTGTTTCCTCTTCAGCACGTGAATTACCTAATATCTGAGGCAAATCTTTGCAAAATAAATTCAGCTGAGACAATTTTCTACTTTCATATTCACAGGATTCAGATGCTGTGGTTATAAATAATGCCATGCAGCTTGGCACTAAGGGAACAAACAAAACCCAGGTTCCAGGCCTATTGAAATGCAGTTTCACATGAAGTTTACACAGCCAACTACACAACCACGTCTTGTCATGGAGGTCTAATCCTCAGCACTATGGAGCCTTTATGATCCCGCTGGGAGTCACCACCTGTGAGACTGTATTTTAGGCAAAATCACATTTGATACAACAAAAGATCAAAATATTTCTTACCCACTGGCCAATCATCTGGCCTCAGAAGTTAGAGCAGCCAGGGCACTACAATTACTTGCTTGTAGCCAAAGCAAAAATACATCTTAATGGATTTTCACACTTTCTCTGCAGAACACATCCTCAGTCCAGGTGCAGCTGGAGCTCCTCATGTCCACTGAGCCCCAGCAGGACATGCAGTGACTGTGAGCAACCCTGACCTCCTCTGTCCCACTTTTTTGCAGAATGCATCTGAATTCTTCACTTTTTCACCCCAGGTGTAGTAGCCCTTCATGTGTGGCTGATCTGGGATGCGTCTTACTACATCTGTGTACATACTGCATCAGCCTGAGTCCATCTCTACAGAGTGCACACTGCTCCCCTTGGAAGAACAAATCTTCTTCCAGGGGTGTCCCAGGGACAGCTCTACCACACAGTGAGCCTGCCCTGCACTCACCAGTACTGCATTCTTAATAGAAAAACAACATATGCAACAATTTATATTTATGTGGTTTGTTGGTTACACTTAACTTGATTTCTACAGAAGATTTCCTGACTGACTTTAGATAACTGCTGCATTTTAATCCCCAGATGCTGGGAAACCAAGACACTGGAGGTCACTTTCCATGGAGAGGACATCAGCATGGCCACGACAGCATGCTGCAAACCTCCTCCTGAGGATGGTGAGTAAACCACTTTCAGAATTCATTTTCTCACTCCTGTTAACAGATTTTGAAGAGATGATATCCCTGCTTCTTGTGTATTCACACTGGCTCTTGCTGGAGGTGGATAAGCTGCCTTTCTTGGAACAAGGAGTTATTTATTCTGCAGGAAAAAAATCTCTTTCATGCAGACTGCTTCCCAGTTGCATTTGCATTCTTTACTTTATTTAACACCCTCCACAAAAGTTAATTATTTCCAGCTCGGTGTCCAATGTTTACAGAATAATTAAAGTATCTGACAATGGATGTAACCATGGATTGCTCCTCTGAGCTAATCAGACTTCTGTATGGTTACACAATGTTTGTTCCTACCACCTCTGAGCACCGAGATACTGAAACATTCAGAATGTAAAAGAATCTGAGGCTTCTCATTCCAGCAGCACTGAGGAAGCACAAATGCAAGCCATGGGCTGTGTGAGGTGTGAATGGACAAAGGCAGGTTTGTCCCAACATGGCAGTGGAGATAAGCAGGAACTCCTCTTAAATGTCCCATCCTGGTTTCTTGCATGTCAGGGGATAGAGAAACCACTCTAATAGCTTGGCTGGGGGGAGCCAACTCCATCAAACAGTGTCAGGGCACTTTCCTCCTCACCTCACCTGTGCCTGGGGAGGACCCTCTGGGCTGTGGGGGTTTTCAGTGGCTTTTCTCTCCCACCATCAAGCAGTGCTCTGGAAGATGGGAATCTCCCACATCTGCTTTGGTATGAAGGCAAGGGCTGCTGCCTCAGGAGCTGCCTTGGATAAAAAGATGTGAAGCCAGTAGGGAGGTGTTCACCTGCTCAGTGCTGACAGCTAATTGGGAGTTACCAGTGTGCACATTATGACTTTCACACCGGTTTTACTCACTCATAAGACATCAAGAATGAGCAGGACTGATCCCTGCAGAGATAACAGCCAATGTAATTATCACTGCCTACACGTGGGGCTCCACCTTCTGAAGCTGACTGCAAACATGGTTCAGTTTTTCATCATCCTCTGTTCTCCAGCTTCATGGTCAGAGCATTCAAACCTGGCAGGTTCTCAGTCGATGAGCAGAGCCAGGCTGGGGCTGGGAGGGAGCAGCCAATGTTTGCACAGAAAGAGCCCAGGTCCAACCACTGGAATTTCATATCCACAAGGTACCAGAAATTAGAAGTGTTTGTCAGCAAATGATGAGTGCCTAGGAGGTCTCTGCCATGACATCTGTGCCTGTCCAGGCACTGGGCTGGCCTCCATCCCAACACACTTTTTTTTTTGTGTCTGTGATAAACTGGAATATTTAATTGAAATGAAAAATTCAAATGGTGACTTCTCAGGCTAGGAGGGAGCTGGGGGCAGTTTGGTACCTACAGGAGCACACCTGCCAAGCCCAGTGTGCCCATTTCACAGGCTACAGATGTCACAAGTGGAGAAATAAATATAAATATTTCCACAAGTGCAGAAATAAATATAAAACCAGGCAGCAAGCATCAAAAGACCATCCTTAATGCACATTAAACTTTGAAACAAACCCATGTGCTTCCCAAACCTGTCCTCATCAACCCATTCTCCTTCTCCCACTGGCTGGGGGACCACGGGGTGCAGCTTACCTTCTTGGTGACAGTGACAGTGTCTGGTGGCACGTCCCGCCGCCCCAGGGGGTAGGGGTTCCACTGGCTGCCCAGGGACATCTCCTCCTGCCCGTTGTCCAGGACACTGCTCTGCTGGGACGGGGTCTGTTGCAGAAATGGTAGGGCAGCCTTTAGTCACTGTCACAGCACCACAGAAAACTCTCACTCCACATTACATCAGTCACCGACCCAAATGACACAGTACCACACTACTGCTAACATGGAAATGCTTTTAGATTTCTAGGGTATTTCACAAAGGTGTAATCACATTGCTGAGGGACTCTCCGCAAGCAGGAGATCTTGAGAGATACATAAGAGGAATAATGAGAATAATGAATGATGAGAGAAAAGTGAAAACTAATTGAACGTAACTCGTTCCTTTCAGAGCAGCACATTTTGGCACCACTCCCGATCTCAGCGTGCAGTCTGCCATTAATCATTTCAGTTAGAACTTTCTTACAGGTCATTCAAGCATCAAAAAAACTTTTTCATGAAGCACTTGCCACCAAGATTAAATTATATGCTTAGATTTTCTTCCTTACTGGCAGTATTGAACCTGTGACAGTGTCTCCTGGCAATGTGGCTGCTTCCACAGACCTGTCTCAGGGCTGGGGCTGGTTCTGCTCCAAGTTCACAGGGTATCAGGTGTACAGTATTACCCAGCAATTAAATCCTTTCCTGAATAGGCATGGACATAACACACACTTAAAGCTTCCTCAACAAGCTTGATACTTTGTTACTATTCTCCATTTCTTCTTTTACAGAATCATTTTGGTTGGAAAAGACCTTTAAGATAATCATGTTTCTTCTTTGTCACTTTTCCCCCTGGTTGTTCTACTCCTGCTTTCAGCACTTCTGAGGACATGGGCACTTTTTTGTCCCATCCTGATTTTCTGTTATCTGTACTTCTTAATATCTTATACTTCTTATTATCTGTACTTTTTTACCATAGCTGGAAATTTTGCTAACCTGGTTATGGCCTTTTGTGTCAGGCTTTCCAAAATGTCCCCACCATGCTGCCACTGACAGCACTCAGCATTATCTAGTGCTTATTCAGTTAACTGCTTAATGGTAATCTGCAAAGAAAAAAGTTCTCTTCCTCCCCTCTGTCATTTAAGCACTTTCTTCTTCAGCATTGATTTAAAAAAAAAAAACACACAAAAAACCCACTTCTCTTGATGACTGAAGAACAAATGAAACTGGTGCTTTGAGACACCAAGGCTGGTAACCGGTCAATTAAGAATTTTTTTTTAATTTTTGGCCAAGTTTAAAAATAATTTAGAAGTCAAAGTAAACTGTGATATAAAAAAATTTCAACCCTTGTTATTGAAAAGCAAAGAAAGCTTTCATTATAATTCTCTCATCATTCACTAAGTCTTCCAGAAAAATCAGGAAAGATGTGATTTTCTATGTTAAAACCACTAGAAAAACATTTTCCCTGTTGAAATTACAAGACCTCCCTGTAGAGCTTTCTTTACACACATTCAAATGGAAAAACTAACCCCAGCCCTGAGCCCTCTTTGTCCATGGATCAGAATTGAGGTCCCAGTTTGGGCACTCTGTGCCTACACAAACTCAGGCATCAGCTGTTCTGCCCTGTTTGCTGCATGTCCCCCTCATCCCCACGGGGGGTTCATCATCTGAGACCAGGGCAGGGAACAGCTTTACAATGAAAAAGTACCATTGCAAAATATTTTGGCTCTGAGGAGTGGTAAAAACCAATGAAAAAGAAAAGTCATCATCTTTGTGATGTGAGTCATCCCTTTCAGAGCCACCCCAGCCCCAGGTGCCCATGGTGGGCTTGGGCAGACTGGGAAAAAAACCTACATTTCTGCTAAGTACAGGTAAAAAGTGGAAGGCAGCCATTCAAACATTCTGTAGAAATGATGTAATAAACTTTTCCAAAGTAAGCAATTGCTATACTTCATTTCCTGATCTTCCACTGGAAAACTAAAGCTCACTCATTACATTCTTGAATCTAGGCCACAAGAAAGAGGAAGAAGAAGAGGTTAATATTGAGCTGCTGTGGCCTGGATTCATTAAGTAAACATAAAATCCTTTAGAACATGGGAAGGAATTAAATTAAACAATACTAAACATTGAAATTCTATGTTCAACAATAATTTTTCAGTACGTTCCAAACAGTGCAGTAAGACAACCCCCCCATCATGCAGTTCAGCATCACATTTGCTATGGGTATGTAGCAATGAAATGCTGGTGGAATAGGAAGCAGAATCATTGACAGAAGACCACACCCCAAAACATGTCCCCCATAAACAGTTTCATAAGTTTCCTCAGACATCCATGTATTAGTATCCATATTCATCTACAGCCCCAAATTATTAAAATTTGTAAAATATCATTTCTAAAACTGTGTAGGAAAACAGCACCATTGTTTGGAGTTGATGTTAAATGAACTACTCTCAAGGACTTGGGACAAGCATTAGGTTATACCCAAACAGACAAACAAATGATTTGAAAGAAAAATCCAGTTATGACCAACAGGGGAAAGCTGTCTGTGTCCAAACACACACACATCTGCGGGCAAGGTTTGACCTCAGTGCCATCAACCCAACAACAGAGAAGCACACACTAACATTAGGACTTACTCAAATCCAGGGACAGCTGAAGGGGAGGGGTAAACACAGTGAACAGTGCATGGAGAGTAAGTTACACAGCAGGGGAAAAACTGGCCATGGTCTGTGTGTGTGTGGGCACTGTGAACCTCTCCCAGCTCTGCCTGGAAGTCCTGCATTAGTAAGCTAAGCAGGGCTAAGGCCTGTCCTCCAGCCAGCACAATCTGCTCATCTTCCTGCCATTCAATTATCTTATTCTTCTCAGCAGGCTTGGCTCTAACCTCTGAAATGGGCCATTGGGATCCTCCTCTGGGAATTTCTGGCTGGTACTGCCTGGGCTGCTGCCAGCTGGCTGGGGCCAAGCCCTGCCAGGGTCCAGGCCAGCAATTACTGGTGCAGCTGATGGCATTGCAGTGCCTGGATCCCTGCTCTGCTACCCTGTAATTACTGACAGAGATGGAGCTGATTTCTGCCAACAGCCACGGGTGGGGCTGTGGGAAGACACCCAGCCATGCTCCTGCTTGGAGCCCAGCAGTGCCACCACCTGCTGCTGGGACAGGGGTGGCCCTACATGACACAGGCCTCAGCACCTCCTCCCTGAGACTCTGAAAACACCTCAGCAATGCCCCTCTCTGGCTCATCACATCTGCTTTTCTCTTCAAACATTTGTTTGTGTAGTTGTCTGTGCACTTGCCAGCAAAGTGCCGCTAATGACCAAGTACCATAGAATCACAGAGTGTCAGGCTGGAAGGGACCAAGGATCATCTGGTCCAGCAAGTAAAACATGTGAAAATTTTTCTCTTTCTGTAAGCATTATTAAAAGTTTAACATTAATTTAGGTGTGGTAAGCATGGACTCAAGCTCATTGACTATCACAGCATACTCAATTAGTGTTCGTATGTTAAACCCCCTTTCTCTTGGAGCCTACGTAAATGCATATTAAACACTTCTACATTAATTTTTCTGAGGTCCAAGAGTCAGCAAATCAAACACCTTCTTCCCTCCTGTGAGCAGATTGAGCCATTGAGGAAGACAGATAATGATTGCATCAGTCATGGGAGCAGAAAGCAGTAATGACAGCCACGGGAGCTACCTAATCCAGAAAGCAAGATGCTGGGTAGAGAAAGGCGGTGCCATCACCTTTGCTTTTTGGACTGGGTAGAGCATGAACAAGAGGCAAAAGCTAAACCAGGAGAAAGCAAGGAGTGTTATCAATTTACTTGGTAATGCTGGTATATGCTGGCTATCCCATACTTACTTTCGGCAGAGGTAGCTCTTGAAGCATTTGGTTTTCAAATTTAGATTTAGGCTGCAAGTTTAAAGTCATGCTTCTGCCGGCATGCATGGCTGAAAACCCTCCAGAGTGCAGCATGCCAAGGCTAACTGTGTTGTGTTTGTAAGCAGCAGTCTGAGTAGAGGAAACAACCACGTGACAGGATATGAACACACATGCTCATTGAATTAAGTATCACACATATATATGGTTAATTTCACAACATTTTAGTTTAAAGCAAACGAACAGTACCAAGAAATAAATAGCTTTTTGTTTGGTTTTTTTTTTCAGGCATGCACTGGGTCACACGGAAGCAAATACATTGCTACTTATACATAGAATGGATACCAGAAAAGACTTCAACGCTGACAGCAGGTGAAATATGTTGGTATCTGTAGTTTGAAAATTGCAGTCTATAACGTGGCACAAGTCTTTGTTTTGCAAATACGGCCGAATTTTGGTACGTCTGCACAACCACAGATGGGCCAGAAAACATGTATCTAGCAAAAAACAGCATCAGAGGCAGAGGGAAAACCCTGCAGCAGGAGTTCTGCATCACCTTTGGAGCTCTGCTCCCACTCCCTGGCCAGCAGCTGCACACAAGGGATGAGCTTTGCCTCAGTACAGGGACCTGCATGATCAGGGGCAGGTGGGCAGTGTCTTCTCCTGGAGCATGGCAGTGCCCAGGAGCTCTCACCAGCAGAACCTCCCCCAGCCAGCCCAGCTTCGGGGAGCTTTGCTCATGGCACGTGGCAACCAGCCAGAGCCTGGCTCAGCAGCCCCTGCAGGGATTGCTCTGAACTCACTTCACTTGTTGGAATCACCAGTGCCAGCCTGCCATGGCATTGGGTATTTCTTAAGCAAACACAGGTTGTAAACTACATGTAAAGATACTTCTTAAACAAACAACACCTGGAGAGGGTTTATTTCCACCAGAAACGTCTCTACTTGGGGTGCACTATCTTGCCTAGGAATTTTCCAATCAGATTTGCACAGCATTAGGGAAACAGCTGAAATAAGGAAAAAGCTTCAGCCTTCAAGCCAGTTTTTAAAGGTTACCCATTTGGTCCTTAAGGATATTTCAGTATGCATCACATCCCAGCAACTGGAAGGTAATGAATGCATTAACACCCATCTCACGAGTGTCTAGCATGAAACTGCTATATGGACACATTCTGAAACTAACTTCTGCACTCAGAAACAGGAATTTTTTCACAACCACTTCAGAGGATGCAGCAAATCCGATTGGTGAAGTAACTCATTTAGCAGTCAGGATCATTACTGACCCCATGCACTGGAGTACTGTTTGTGTAGGAGGCAAATCAGCAGAACTTCTACAGCTAAATGGAGCAATAATTGTATCCCCTCTAAACAAACAGTGGCAGTGCATATACCCAGTGATGCTTCTCAGAGATAAGAGATACCCTTAAATCCTCCCCACTAACAGCCATAGGAAAGCTAAAACACATTATTTTGCTTTTTATCTGTGATGTTTTTCTTTATTGCCCTTTGCTGCAAAGACGTACCCAGCATCTGTGATCACTCAAATCATTACTGGACTTCAGCAGAACGTTCCCATCTGCTGATAAGGAGAGATTTTTATGTTGGGTTATTTTTGGTTTTTTTGCTATTTTGGACAGTGTTGCAGCAGTTCCTACACCAGTAACATGCACAGGGGGCATTACTGGTGCTGAGACCCTTTCCCGCTCGTTACCTGGGACCCCCTCACTCCAGCTGCTTTGGAGCACCCCCAGACCCCTGGTGTGGGTCAGCTCCTCTGGCACCAAGGCAGGAAGGTCATTAGTGGGCATTCTGGTGGTTACCACTGCACGTGCAAAGAGTTTGAAATACCGAAACACACAACTAAAGGCATTAATTGCAGAGAAATGCCAAACATACCCTGTCTAACCTTCTAGCTTCTATATGTCTAAGTAGCTGTTGTCTCCAGTCAGCGGGCATTTTAGCACAGCTCTCATTTCCCTTCACAGGGGTAGGCCTTGTCTTTATATCACTGCTATCGGAAGGCTTGTCGCCATAGTTACCCAAGTTATAGTCTGACGGAATCTTTTCCAGCAGAGCTGCCATTGTAGGCCTCGCCGAGACCGGCCTGGCTTGGGACGTGCCGTAGCTCTCTGTACTGTAGCTTCTTGCAGACAACGGCCTCCTTTGTGTAAGGTTTTTGACTGGAAAGCTTCCAGTCTGGGCTTTCACCTCTTGGTAGGAAGGATGCTCGTCTTCGTACCTGCCGTTCCTCTTGAGGAACTGAGACTCGGAGACCGAGATGCTGCCTTGGCGCTCCACAGCCCCTCGGTAGGGAGCACGGCCATACCTACTGCTGGGGGGCAGCTCCTGGGGCTCGCTGACTCTCCTGAACATGGACATCTCGGTGGAGCCGGCCAAGGAATCCGCCCTCCTCAAGAACCCCGGCCGAGAGCCCTGGCTGGCAAAGGAGGCACTGAGGGCCTCCTCGTTCACCGACGGCTGGGAGAAGGAGAACATGTGCTCCACGGGGGGGTAGCCGCGGTAGGCCCGGGGGCTGACCAGCTCCTGGGGCAGGTTTTTACTCTGCTGGGGAATGTACTCGGGGTTGAGCTGGAAAGGCGGCGGTATCCTCTTCTCGGCTGTGACCTCCACTGCTCCCTGTGGGTTGAAGCTTTGGTCGAACTGGTAGACTTTCTTGGTGACCGAGGACTTCTGCTGCGGCTGCACCTTGACGCTGCCGTAGGTGAGGAGCTCGTCGTCCAGCATGGGGACCGACTGGCTGCGGGACATGCTCAGCATGCCGTGCTCCGGGCCCAGCAGCTTCTCCACCCTCTCGTGGGTTCCCACAGTGTCGTTACCAGTTGCATAGTTTTCTAAGGGGATGTTGTACACTTTGTACGTCCCAACGTCTATCTCATCGATACTCTGCGACTTCTTAAATTTGTTGGTTTTTATATCCCTCATCATGGGGGAAAGGCGTTCCGTGCTCTTGCTGATTGAGATGACGCTTTTGGGAGGGTCTGGGCGACAGTGGATGTGGGAGAAGACGTTCGTGAGGCTTCTGTTAGCGTTTGAGTCGTGATATTCCCATGCTATTCCCGGAGTGAAAGTGCTGGTCATTTCAGGAGACTCTTTCATGTGATCTTTCCGCTCAGGCAAAGGGCTGGTGGTGGGGGTGCTTTCCAGTTTGGAAGGAAAAGCTGTCCTGTCTTCAAAAGGACTAGGGGTTCTGGTCCAATTTTGCCAAGGATTGGGAGGAGGCACTTCAGATTCGTGTGTGTTTCTGAGCGTCGGCTGCTCCAGCTCCAGGGGAATGCCAACGATCCGGTCCTGTCTGATCAAGGGCCTGCGTCCGTGTGCCGACGTGCTCCTGGACTTGGTGCCCAGGAGGGGGTTGGCACTGGGGTTCTCCACCGTGCTCTCCTCCGCCACGAAGCCGGTGTTGTCGTAGTGCGAGCCGTCGGCCCAGCTGTCGGTGAAGGTGTCGCTGAGCGGGTGCCGGTCGGGGCGGGACGGCAGGTTTGCCCCCGGGACCACTTCCCGCTGGCTCAGCAATGGCTTGGTTTCCAGGGGCTGTGGAAACGACTGGACCAGCCTGCAAAAAAACCCAAAAAAACAACAAAAGGAAGCGAAACCAGATAAAACGCCCTCCGTCACAGCACCTGAGCCGTCAGGGGAAAGATGCAGGTGCAGAGCAGCTCAGTGCTTTCCCATCTGTACTCTGGGATGGCACTGCAGAACCGCACCTCGAGCTGCTGCTTTGGCACCAAGGGCTGCAGGTTTTTTGCACCAGAGTACAGATTCTCTAAGTATGCATACACAGATAAGAAGTCAGTCAAAAGCCCTGGGTTGCTCAATGCCATGTTCATATAAACCCAACTGAGCACATTTTCCTGCTTTAAAAAATAACCTGTTATTCTATGTTCTATATACGAGGGGAGATTTTTTACTTTTACTTTTTTTTTCCCCCCAAACCAAACCTACCAGATTCAGTCTGTACATGTTCTCACCACCAAGATTTTTTTTTTTTTGCATCTCCAGTGAGCAGGCTCCAGCCTCTCTTTAATGGGATGGAACCACATGAGGTGATTTATGGCAGGAATCCTCACCGGGTGTTCCTGGTGTGCTGCAAGACTGTGTTCAGGTTGCTGATGGACAGTGCAAATTACAGCTTTCAGAGAACGGTGTTGTTCTTGGAGGTCCAGGGCAGAGAGAGGCTCAGGACAGCAATAATATGAGAGACTCAGACTCTGCTATCTCTGCTAAATTACAGCCAGCTGCAGCTCAGGACCACTCTGAGCAGAATAATTGCAGCTCGATCACTTTTAATGCATAGTTATAGCACACAGTTGAAAAAGCAGCTGTGGAATTACTGACATCTACAGAGCATGAACGTGTGGCCAACTGCATGGCCTGGGCTTTGAATAGCTGTGTACATCTCTGCAAAACTGGGGCAGAACTGTATTTTGTTAATGGAGAGCCTTAACAGCTAGCATAGGATCACTGAATGCATGCTACAAAGCAAGATGAAAGGCAACCAGAATCATAGAATCAGAGAATGATTTGGGTTGGGAGGGACCTCTAAAGCTCACCCAGCCCAACCCCCTGCAGTATCAGGGACACCCTCACCCAGATCAGGGTGCTCAGAGCCTCCTCAAGCCTCACCTGGAACATCTCCAGGGATGAGGCCTCAGCCACCTCCCTGGGCAACCTCTGCCATTTTTACACTACCCACATGGTCAACTTTTTCCTAACATTCAATCTAAACTTACTCTTCTCTAATGAAAAAAAAAATGTTAGGAAGCACTATTAAGAAAGATGATCACACCTGTTCCCCCACAAAGAGTTATTCACTGCTTCTTTAGCCGTTGTCTGCAAGGAGCCCATTTTAACGTGGGTGTTGGAGGACCCTGAGGAAGCCTGGGAAGGGGAATAGTCTGAGTAAGTGCCTGAGGAAACGCTGTTATTCAGACAATGGATCTTATCTGCTTCTGACTCATCTGTTGACTCTGAAACAAAACACAGCAAATGTTTTCAGGAGGTGATATTTGAAAATTCCAGAGAAAGACATTTTTAAACAGATACTATGGATATACACCTACACGCATGTGCAGAAATATGCATGTAATATGTTTTAAAATCAGAGTGAACTGTACAACACCTTAAGTAATGATCTATCAGTACACATTACAAATGCTTTCATCTAAAGAGCTGTAAGTGAAGTCAGTACCTTTCTTCTCTTTACCCAGCAGAACAAGTTTGGGTGGGTACAACGGAGTCTCTGGCATGGAAGGACGAAGTTCCCCTATCCTCATCTCACTGGCAGGATGTCCAAAGGCATCCTGAGGAATATAAGAAGGTAAGAGTAAACATAGGAAACAGAATCCACTCCAAACTGCAATGAACAAACATTTCACAGCCTTCTCTTCATGAATGTGACAACACACCCAAACCCCACTGCACGGGTTTTGTCTAATCATGCTGATTTGTCAGCTGAAAATTCTGATTAGTCCTACATACACAAATGTAAAAATTACAGTGATGTGTTCATTCTGAAAATATGCACAAAACAGATGGAACTTGTGAGTTACATCAAGGCCACGTAAACATTTTTGACGCAGTAAAGGTCACAAAAATGCAAGCTGCCAGTAGAAATAAGTAAAAATTCAGCATAAACAACTACTTCTTATTTCAAGAGCAAGTATTCCTCATTCATTTATTCGTTGCACAGGTCATTCCGTAAATTCAACTGTCTCTATAGCTATATTTAATTAAAATTACTTCGTCTCTGAAGAGGGTTTTGCTAATTAAAATGAGTCAAACTTTATAAACTTCTCGTGAAGTGGAAAGGAAGTGAGGTGTAGTCTTTGAAAAAGGTATTTTAAATCAGAACATTTACATCAGACTCATAGAATAACCAGAAGGGAACGAAGACCCAAGGAGGGAATCCATGGCATTTCTTATCCCTGGAACAAAGTTCTGAGCTGGAGAGAGGTGTCCTGGGGAGTGTGACACTTCCTGGAGGAACATGACCCTGCCCTCAGGAGGGGACCCAAGGAAAGGCAGCTAGAAGGATGAGGAATATGGGAAACCCCCCTTGTGGGTGTTGGTGCATGGGCTGAGGGAACTGGTGGAGGTGGGCACAGCACCACTGCCAAGTCCTGCCAGTGCCACCCTTGTGGAGTGGGCTACAGGAAACATGCCTTGTCTTGGAAGTGAGAGGGTGAGCTGTGACCTCACCCTCTAGTAACAAAGAGGACATTTTGGAGAGAAAGTAGGAGAAAAATCAATAATTAGTAGTATAAACGAGGAAGGAAATGGTTAGGAGAAATATACAGAGGAGGGAACTTACACTAATGGAGACACTATGAGGACCTCTGTACCCTGATATTTGCTGTTAAGGTACTCCAGTGACTTTGCAGAGTGAAGCCAATAAAGGGAAGAGATGCAATATTTAGAGAAACAATTTAAACGGAGTACTAAAACCAAACCAGATTATTAAAATGTAAAATGCTACAATATATGCAAAATTTACTTGCTTTTGCTCATAAGGAGACAGCTTTCAGTGGTTTACTCTCCATGAAGTACTTTTTGTAGTAACAGTGGAAACAGATTTGCAAAAGCATTTGCCATGTGATGTATCCTTGAAGAATATAATTAAATTTACATAACAGATATGGTAATCCTGCATACTGGAGGTAGTACCACACCAAAAAAAAGCACAGAACAGGTGACTTCACAGCCTGTTTAATTAACCCCCTCGGTGCTACCATCTAAGGAGACAGCTACATCCTGATTCTTAGGTGAAGTGATGTATTCAAGACTTTAAACTGCTTTCACATGCAGAGATCCCTTGTTGTGTGTACATACAGCAGTGACGTACATTCAACTCAAAGTGCAACAGCATTTTTCCAGTGCAGCACAAACATTTTCTTGTGCAGTGTAACAAACTCAGGTAAAACTATTTGCTGAGAAATAAAAGAGTGCAGAGCATTCGCAGGGTGTGAAATTCTCCACCTTTGCAGCATGGTGCATGTTAAGCTTTTTGTTGTACCTCTGAGCTTTTTGTATGCTCTTCTTCCTCCTTCTTGCCTGGGATTTCCAGAGTGGATTTACAAGTGTTGTCTGTATCAGAGAGGGGACCCTTTTGGAATTCTCTATTTACTGTATCTTGAACCTAGAATCCCAATATTGTGCCATGAAACTTCCAGAAGTTACAAGCTTAAGACAAAATTACTTGCTGTAAGATAGAAAGAACCAGCAGGTCCATTTTTTACATAATGAGCAACACAGGTTTTTATTTCAGGTGCAAAATTTATGAACTTTTAAATGTTTTTAATATTATATATATATTCTTTTTAGCATCCATTCAAACAAAAATCAATATAGTTTTGAAAGAACTACTCTGGCATTTGTGGGTATGTCATGAAAGTGAAATCTATTGTAAAAAAACCTAAATCATGTTCCATTAAATTCTAAGAGAGTATTTTTTAATAGGACCAACTGCAAGAACCAAGGGAAAAAATAAATGCAATGGTGTTGTGTCAGAACATACTTGTCAGGACTAACCAGAGAAAGATACTGGTAGAGGACAGAAAAATATGGAGAGATGAAAATATGTGGTAAAACCCATTAAAAGAACTGGGAAAGAGAAATATCACCAATTATTCATGCTGACAACACAAGAACATTAAATTATAATTTGGAGAGATGGAATTTTAAAAATAACTCTTAGAGCCTCCCTGCAAGGAATATAAAGGCTCTGAAGGGAGCAGGCAGGGCTCTGGGCAGAGGCAGCACGTGCAAGACAGAGGCATGTGGGCCCATGAAGGGTGGTGCTCTCTCTGAGGGTCAGCATGTGAGGGGCAGACAGGTCTGGGGAGTCTCAATAAATTCAGTCACTAATCCAGCAACACACCGCAAGGCTCCCAAAAAAAAAAGGGATTATCCCAGAAGAAAGCAGAGTGGAGGATATTCCTCCTGCTCCTGGCCACTCAAAGAATAATCATCTCTCCTTTTTACACAGTATCAACAAACCTGCTGGGTACTAGCACAGAGGATGGCTGGACTAAAAAAGTCTTTTAAACCCAAATCTGAGAGTTCTATACAAGTATTTCCCATTAATTTGTCAATACACATTAGAATTTAAGTTTGAAGATCTTAATTGCTGATCCGTGGCACTTCTCATTTTTCTCAGGGAAAGGCTATGCAACACACTCAGTTATCCCAGGCTTGATTTGTCCAGAACACACATCTTTCAGAATGACTTAGGACAATGAAGAGGTTTATTTCAATTGATGATTAATTAAGAAATCAGTTGTTTATTATCTCTGAAGGCAGAGGATGATACAGGGAATTTGAAACGTAGCTTGTTACTCATTTCAGATGCTCCCTCTAATTATTTAGAAACAGTTTTGTGAAAAGACATGTCCAAATTAATTGCAAGGAAACCCAAAAGAGGTCAGAAAAGAAAGCAGCTCATATGGCCTCTGAGGATGGAAAAGTGAGCATTGCACCTGAAACTAAATTATCTTGTTATTAGAAACTGTCTTCACTTGAAATCTGTATCAGAACACACCTCATTTTCAAACTGTATTTTAACTTGGGGCTTGAGATCATGTCTCCTAATTATCTAAAAAGTAAATGGAACTTAACTATGTTTTATTTAATGTGCTATAACTGAAATCATGCTACTGCTATCCACAAAATCATCCACACTTTTTCTGCAGTTTCCCACACCTTTATCTTCATGAAGGAAGCCAAAGAGAGGAAAATGTATACACCACCCTGCAGAAAATCTTCCCAGTGCCTTTATTTGCCTGAATGACAAGAACACTTTGCTTTTCTTTAGTTGACCAGACAGTTCTGTTTCTAGTCTTGACTCAGGACTAGGGAAAGAGAAATCTGGGAAAGTTCCACCTTCTTCACCATTATAATAAAAGAAGATGAAAAATACTTCTTCATCAATATGATGTAAGTAGTCATTCACTCCCCTCAGTTGCTTGTGGTAGAGAATTAATGAGGAAATTGCAATCACATTATTTGATTGCACTTCAGGAATCACTTGCAGGGTCTTCAGCAATTCAGTGATCTCTCTGGAATGCTTTTTGTGAGCCTCATGCAATTAAGACTTCATGTACATTCACAGAAAAAACCAGATGTGATTATTTTTCTGCTGCATTTTTATCAAAGAACGAGAGGTCAGAATGAAAGTTGTCTTCATTTTTTTCTCTGTTAGAGCACAGCACGTGGTCACACAGCATTCCAGAGGAACTGTAGTGTTTTATGGTGTTGCTGCCACTCACTCTTTCCTTGCAGCTCCATAAGGGCAGCTTCAAGGGGCTCAGCACTCTCACAGGGCTCTTAGCTAGGGCTCCAGGATGTTAACATTTTCATCTGACAACTCCACATTTAGTTGAACAGCAACTAAACCAGTACAGCCACTTATTTCTGTTGCCTGGGTCACCAGACCCAGCCACAAGACCAGAAACCTCATGTCTTCATCAGACAACATAGATGTGAATTCCAGGCAGACAGCATGTGCACATTAAAGTAGGGATAAATAAAACCTGCAGAAAACTGTTAAGAATATTCAAGTTCAAACGCCAGAGGATGCACAAATTATTGTACATACTCAGCAAGTACAGCAGAACTTGTCAGTACTCATGCCACACTGCAAAAATTGGTTCAAAGGCCAGACTGACACAGGAAGAAAAATTTAACAGGGAAAAAGGAATAAAGGTGGAATTTGAGATTTCAGATTTAGATAAAATCATGTATAATTTCACTTAAATGTTTTAGTTTGAAGTAATAATCACAGCTGTGCCTAGATTTGATTAAAGTCTTAAAGCCATCTTAAGAGAAAACTTGGATGGTTTGCTTTTTAAGAAAATGAAAATGTTCAACTGTTTAAAAACCAACCAAACAATATTAACAGAGCAGCTACAGTGACTGCTGAGTATGTAAAAACAGCTCAGTCTGTGTGAGGAAAACTGAAGGAGAAAAAATGGATGTATCCATGACTAGCCAGAGACAGGGATAATTCCAGGACAATGAACTGATGGCAATGTTTAAGTAACAAAGGAGTGAAAAGATAACGTGATATTTTTTTCCCTCATGTATTTCTGTTGCACATTGGACTTCATGAAGATCTTCAGGAATGCTGGTATTTGTGTAGACGTGTCCAAGCTGATAAGCTGTCAGCACATACTGCCAGGTAAGAGACTTCCCTTATTAATAAGTAGTGCCTGCACAAAGCAGGTCATTAGTGTGAACGTTAATGAGTAGCTGACTTTGGAGACCAAGCTTCAGCTGCTTGCAACAGCTGCACAAACTGCAGCATTTAGGATTTTACCTTTCAGTGATTGTGTTCCTGTTCAGATAGAAGCCTCTGTTACAATGCCCACTGACCCACTTCTGGGAAACAGTAAGGGCCAGAATCTGCAGCTCATTGCAAGCTGCTGTTCAGGGGGTGCCTGATCTGAAGTTCCCTGCACAGAAGCACTCCTGCTGACTTCACTGACTTTTGACAAGGTTAATTGGCTATCTACTGCGTGTAGTGAGAATAGAAGCAGCAGAATCTAACAGCAGAGGAGGGCAGACAGAACAAAACTGATTAGTCATTAACATATTTGATGCAGAAATACACTTACTTAAGTCTGAGTTGTAAATTGTGAGCAGGTCCATTCTCCTGCTAATACGCAAGTCTCTCTGATAACTAAAATGTGGGAGAGTACTTGTATATACCAGTACCAAAATTCAGAGCTAGGCAGATTTAAAACCAAAAATTCAGTCTTGATAAAGTCAGTAGTATCAGGGAAAACAGAAACTCAATATATAAAACTAAATTAACTTTATGGAATGAAACCAGACACTCGGTACAAGGTTCACAGCAGGGGCAGAATATCATTTGATGGAGTTATGTTAAAACCCCAACTGGAACTCTGGAGAGGAAGAAGGATCCTTTTACATTACCTCCACTGAAATCTCCTTGGGTGTCATGGGCCACTTGTGCTCATACTTGTCTTTCACAGTTTGTTCACTGTTGGCAGTTGGTGCTGAGTTCTCAGGCCGTACTCCATGGCTTGTTTTGCCCACCAGATTTTGAACTGATTTTACCATATTCTTTAAATCCTCTGGGTATGGAGTGGGGTAACGTTTTAGATTTATTTCAACCTGAACATTCATAAAAAGAATTAAAGCACAAATACAAAATGAAAACAGCATGCAAACTAAAACCATGGTACAGTACTATGGCTAAGTGCAAATTCCTCACATTTGTAGGTAACCTCTTAGAGGTATGTGTCACAGGTAGCCATCTTCCTGGGCTTTTGGGCTGAAGTTTCCTCTCAGTTACACTATGTCAACCCATAAAGGAATTTCAGTATCAAATCCATGTCAACATCAACATCAATGATCAAATCAACATCAAATAATGGATGGGCATGGTTGCCTGTAAGTCTGTATTTTACCCTGTGAGAGTATTGCATTTTAATTCTATGTTGTGTTGAGAGTACTGACATATTCAATCACACTTTTTCAAAACAATAATAGTGTAAATGCAGAATTAATTTAGCTATGTTCAGTGCACTGAATTAATCTGAATTATCTATAGCAGCTGAGAACAGAATCTGATCAACTGGGAGCTATTTGCTCTTCTAGATGTGTAACGTACATACATGCACTCAAGTGTATCTTACTCTTACACAGAAAATACAGGAAAACAGACTCAAAACACTACAGAAGACTCATCCTAAGTCACACTGAGTGGTACTTTAACTGACTGACAGACCTACAGATTTTCTAGAAAACTCCACATTTTAAGTCTGTAATTTTTAATGCTCCTAAGAAGAGAAACATTGTGTTTCCCAAGCCCAAAGCAATCCTAGTTTGAAGGCAATTCTACAAAATCTGAGGGCTGAGTGAAAGGGGAAGAGCAGCTGAGAAGACTGATGGGTGACAGCACCTTCTGTCACCTGCAGGGACATCACACTGGCAGCAAATTGCTCTGAGGGGGTGGTGCAGCAAGTGACCATGGCAGGAATGATCCAAGCAGGGAAGATGACATACACAATGCTGACCTCTCCTCACACCTCCCCTGCTGTGTCACAGACCCTTTTTCTCTGCTCAGCATCACTCCACACTGGGAGAAGAGATGCTGAGCAAACTGTGTAGATGTGGCCCTCGAGCCCATCCTTCCTGCTGCAAACCTGCCCCAGCTCCACCTATCTTTGTGGCTTCAGCACAAAACTTGGGATTCCCAAGGTGAGCCAGGAGCAGGTCCTGTGAGCAGTGAGGCTGCTGCTGAGAGCACCCAACAGCCACCACTTGGAGTCACCTCAAATGCAGAAGGTGCTGGCTGAGCCTGCCACTTGCTTTGGGCCTCAGTTTGGGGTGGAAATGCAGTAAAATCCTTTGATGGAGTAAAATTACAACTCACAGTGCAAGCTGTGCACATCAGGATAACTGTTCCCAATTGTAAGAAGGCTGCAATGGGGAGACCTTAGAGCACCTTCCAGTGCCTGAAGGGGCTCCAGGAAAGCTGGGGAGGGACTGGGGACAAGGGCCTGGAGGGATGGGATGAGGGGGAAGGGTTTCCAGCTGCAAGAGGGGAGATGGAGAGGAGATGGGAGGGGGAAATTCTGTGCTGTGAGGGTGCTGAGCCCCTGGTTTCCCCCAGAAGCTGTGGCTGCCCCATCCCTGGCAGTGTTGGAGGTTGGATGGGGCTTGGAGCACCCTGTGCTGGTGGGAGGTGTCCCTGATGAGTAGGAAATTGTAATTTTGGATTCAAATGAATATGGTCTATTGACAGGAATATTTTAAAGGCAAAAGCATGCTCATTTTAGAAAATAAAATTATATGGAATACTTGCATACAATTCCAAGGCACAATCGAATAAACATTACAGATAATAGATTCAGACATGACTTTAACACAAAACATTGAAATGTTTCACTGTGATGTCATATGTGAATAAAGGATTTGAACAGAGGAAAGGAAATTAAAACATCACTAGAGCTCTGGTTGCTTTGCGGTTGAAAGAAATCGTATCCGGATGGGGCCTAATTAGGCAGTTGCTTTTTCATAAAATTCAGACCAGGATTTCAGTGCAAGGTCTGCAGCCAAAACCAGCTCCACGTTGAGTCACAGAGCAAATCCTCAGGAAGTAAGTGTAAGGGAAAATTAACTGAAAGCCTTTGATGAGAGACACCTCCCAGAGAGGGGTTTCAGCAAGAGCTTGGTATTGCTGGAGTATTCATATGAAGCAGTGGGAATCCTGGCAGCTGTGGCAGGTGATGCCCACTGCCATGCAGGCATTTTCATCCCTGCTTCAGAGTTCTCGTCACAGAGGGAAGCTGTACTCCCTGTTGATACCATCCTTGCATGGTTAATGCTACATCAAGAGCAGCACGACCCTGGAAAGCGAGTTTTTGAAGTTCCAAATTCCTGACAGAAGAAGTTATTGAGCAGTTTCAATTAGCCAAATCTGTTTTAACACACAGTTAAAGATAACTGAAGTTAACTGTGAGAGATAAAAGAGTGAAAGCTATGTATGCTTTTATAAAGCACTACCAACGTTTCCAGCCTGTTGATAATTTAAATTAACCTTCAGATTCATCCCATAAAGCTCTGTGAAACTGCTAAAATGCACATTTTAAACCATCCCTATGACCTCTTGCAACCTGTGGATGGAGTGACACTGACTGAGCTCTCAAAAGGTGCCAGCAATCAGCTCCTGGTTAATGTGGGTGCCTCTAAAGGCAGGCTGGGGAATGGGGGCAGCCAGGGAGCTCTGCAGCACCTCTATGGTCACTCCTTACAGAGGGGAACTGGCATTCCTGGGAATGAGCATGGACATACCAGAAGGATGGAAATAAGCATTTCTATCCAATTGGATTTGAACTCATCTTTTCATGCCTTGGGCAAAAAGGTTTTTGTGCAGGAACAGGAACTCCCACACACACCTGCAGGAGGAAATAATTTCCTTGCACAGCCTGGCAAGATTTCAGTTGAAAGCTCTGGAATTATATTAATTTCAGGTAAACAGAACAGAATATTCCTATTTTGATCTTCATCTTTGCTAGGTTACAAAACTGATGAGAAATACCTTCTCCACTGCACATTCCTGTGTAACTCCATGAAGCTGCATAGCTCTTGTTGACTCCAATTGTGAGAGGAATATGGAATCCTTTCTGGGATCTACAGATTCCTAAAGGATTAGGAGGGTCAACATGAACTCTTATTTTATGCTTTAGACAAGAATATCAAAAGCAGGAATTGGCAATGAGTGCTTCAGAGAGAAGAATTATTCTATTCTTCCTCAACTGCTGCCTCTCAAACATGAGTACTTTCTGGGTGTTTAGAACACAAAAATAGTTCAAGATATGAAAATGGACCCTGTCCATAATATGTGAATACCAGAATAAATCCAGTAAAACTTACCTTAACTTTCCCTGCATTTTCCTCCTCTTCCTTTTTGTCTTCAAACTCAAAGGCAACGGTCATACGCTGCTGTCTCTGCTCTTCCCAGAGAGTAGGGTTAAAACTATCACTGTCTGACTGGAAATCTGCAGTTAAATTGCAGACAGCAATGGACAAGAACAAGTCATCAGTGCACCCAGCAGAACAATGGAAATTAGCTAAAAAGAATTAGCTGGGAAACTCTAAGATCTCACAGAGTTTAACATTAAACCTGGAATGAGAGGGATGGAAAGCAGGAGGGTGTGGGGGCTGATCTGGAGCAGAGGGCAGCATGCAGACTGTGACTGCACAAGAGAAGAGAAGCCAATCCCTGGCTCTGCCAGGCTCTCAACTCCCCATGTGGAGGAGCTGGCCCACCCCAGCCCTCTCAGATGGGTCCAGTGTCTCTGCAGGTGGAGCTGGCTCTGGCCAGCAGCCTGTCCACAGGGCAGCAAGGCAAATCTTGGAATTCCTGTCCCCTGCACTCAATCCCCAGGATCAGATTGTTTATACAAGGCCATTCTTCTAAAAAGAAAACAAGTGTTTAAGGAAATGTAAATCTGACAGCCTGAGCACGATTGATTTGCAACCAGGATCCCTTTGGGTGTGACAAAATACAGCCTGTTCTGGCTCTACGTGTCACAGGAGACACACAGGACCCTCTGAGAGCTTTCCTCTCCCTCCCCATTCTTTCCTCCTCTATCTGAACCAGCTCTGCTCCTGCCTCTGCATTTTACCTTCATCACTGCGGGGCTGCTGGGGAAACATGTAGTTGGTCAGGACCCTCTGCTTTGTTTCTGGGTGAGCCTCTGTTTGCAGTGGGATGAGAGCCTTGGACTGCACAGGAAAGGCAAAACAGAACTGTTAGCTCGGGGCATCCCTGTTCCCTGAGACAGGAGTTTACATTTGATGAACACACAATACAAGATTAGATAAAATTTTGATTATTTCCTGTTACTGCTTTGCTCTGATGTAGCATCGAAGGGTGACTGCCACAGTTCATAGACTAAACCATACCCTATGCTAGACTGTAGAAAACTCAAAATGCTGAAAAAAGACTGGATATGTAAAAGGAGAGTGTATGTTCTGTGTCTGGGCTGAGAAGCCATGAAATGTTATATGTTTAATGGAAATTAAACCCTGTGAAACAGGTGAGAATCCCACCTTAACACCCTGAAATTCATTGTCTTCTATTATCCCTCAAGCCTTCCCTCCCTTCAGCTTGAAAACTTTTTGCTTAGCTATGAAGGTAAAAAGCACATCTGAGGAGCAGTGCCAGGAGCACGTGCCAGCAGAACTCTCCTGGAGTCAGCAGGAATTTCCTCTGGACACCTGGGCCAGCAGAGCTGGGCCATGCTCTGCTCTGCTCTGCTCAGCACACCCCTTCCTGCACACTGCAGGACCTGAGTCCCAGGGGCTGTCTCAGCATGGAAAAAGCATGGATCAATTCCCAGGAGCATGGCAACTGCCCCCTGAAGAATTGTCCTCAGCAGCTTCAGGCAAAGGGGTATGACAGCTGAGCAGAAGCCTAGAGAACATCAAGCAGTGGAGCCAAAGCCCCGGGAACAAAGGAATGCTGAAATGCTGAAGGAACTTAAATCAGAGCTTTCTCTGAAACAAGACTGAGGGTTCCTGTGTGTCTTTGAAAGGCTCAAACTCCCACTGACTTAAACTATGCAGGAATGGAAGCAGGGGCAGGAAAAGGGAAAAGGAAGCTACCAGGAATGGAGGTATAGATGAAGTTAAGGACACACCAGTAACAGGTTTGGTAACAGTCTCACCACTTGAATTTCTATTGCTTGGTATTTTTTGCCTTTATTTTCTACTTTTTTAAGGATACAGAAGGCTAGCTAGGTGCAAGTAATAAATCCTCCAGAGGTGCTCTTTCCAAGTTCAGAAATGACACCCAGAAGGATCTGTACCTTGATATGAAAGCATAAAGCTGGACAGGGAACAAAAACTTCTAAAATTCTTCTACAGTCATGTATTAAATTCTAGGTTTCATTTATAGCCCTTGCTAAGACCCTTTGCTACTAAATAAAATAAAAATATTGAAAGTCATTACCTGGTTGTCAGAAAGCCACAGAGCTGCAAGTTCTTTAAGTTTAGTAAAAGTGAATGGTAAATTCTTCAGCCTGTAAATGAGAATATTGGAACAACATGAATCCTCCATTTTACAATAGTTTCTTTTAAAAATTCCTATGTAGCATGTTTATTTTGATCATACTGAAATTGCTGTGACTTCACCTCTTTATTTGCTCTTACTTTTAACTAAAATACAATATTTTAGCAAGGTCATTCCGCATTAAGAGTGATTTGGAATCTAAAACTACTCACATCATATCCTAAAGGCACAGAGAAGATAGTATTTTCTCTTGTCTGCAGTGTAACCAAAGTTACAGCTTCTAACACAGAAAAGTCTTGGTCCCAGGGGGATTTATAGGAAAGACTTAACAGTTTTCAGAGTTGCTAACAGAAACCTTTTTACTGGACATTCAGTTTTTGATTATTGAAAATTCATTCTTGCACAAATGTTAGCAAAAAGATTAACATAATGGAAATATTCATAGTGAACCTAAAAGAAAAAATTGAATTAAACACTCAAAGAATTAGCATGTTAATTATAGATGGAAGTGCACTGGAAATGATGACTACATGCTTGTGGAAACTTTGTGTTTTTCCCACTAATTCTTTTGCTTTTCTGAACAACCACCCACTGCTATTCTCCCAGCTTTGAGCTCCATGAGGTTAAGGAGCTGGAGGAAGAAATGGACAGCCAAGGGACTGTCTACAAAGACAAAAGCTAAATGTGATCTAACGAGAGAAGAGGAAAAGCCCTTTTCTCCCAGACTGTGGAAAGGAAAGATCTTGCAGATACCTTCACTCCCACCCCAGATAAAGCCAGGCCACTGCCAGGGACTCCACCTGCACTTGCCCCTCTACCAGCAAATAACCCCCCATCCTCCTACAGCCCTCTCCATATCAAAATGTTTATACATAGAATTAGTGCTGTAAGGGAGTAAGGAGTGCATAAACTACCTGAACTTTAGTTTTCATACCTGTCTTCTCATGGAATGAACACAGCAGCATGGGACAGTGCAGTGTGACATTATCTATGAATTATGTTACAAGTTTAAGCTTTAACAGTTAATGTAATGATTCGTAAGTAGTGTTTATCTAGATGTTTTATTCAGGGCTTTTTTTTTTTTCTGTATATAAAGAACTTTTGCTATTCAAGTGATACCTTTGTTTTTTACACTTTAGGATTCAGTACCTGTAAAGTAAGTTTCCAAACTATACAGAAACCTATGTCTGTGAAGGGTTCCTGGTGATGTTTCCAATGAACTCAAGCTGAGAGCTGTGTATCAAAGGGGAAAGCAAAACCAGGGAAGCAGTGCTTCAGAAATGATGTGTGGCAAGGGGATCTCCAACCTGGTTTTCCATATTCAAAGAAAAGACAGAATTCTTTATTTTTAATTCTTCTTTCTAGTAAGCCTGATACTTGTTTTCAAGCTCTCAAAAGGTCCAATTTGAAGGAGTCTTTAAAAGAAAAAAGCCTCAAATCAGAGATCATAGAAGGGAGGCACCCACAAACATTACTGTTTTTTGAGAATTTTCAACCAAGATAAGCCTCAGCCTCTTTTGCTAATTGCAATTTGTTTTTGCAAGTTTAAGTCTGCTTTTTAAATGGTGAGAACCTTTCTCCTTCCTCTGCACTAACAATTCTCATGCAAACGCTCTGACTTGCTTGAACAACTGAAGAGCCAGGTGAGTTTGCATTCTGCCCAGGTTCAAAACAGGGCCCATGATGATTATCACCTGTATTTGTTTAACCATGAAAGGTAAATACAGATCCAGAACTGTTTTTCTACCTTCATCAGTCAAAATAAGGGTATACTAGAGCTACAAAGGATCTTAAATATTAGTTACAAGTGGGGGTAGGTTGAGTGCTTTCTGCCTACAACAGGCCAGATCCTATTTGGTATAAATCAGCAGAACTCTCCTCTACCTCACACCATCCTCAGAAAAGGGTTTGGCCTCCTCTGAAGAGAAAACTGCTCAGCAGTAATTGAGAAAAGTGATTAACCTGCCCTGCTTCCCTTGATCCAAGATGTGACTGCACTCAGGTACTGGCACAAAGAAATGCAAAGTTCATGGCCATGCTGTTCAACAAAGAGCTTTGCTTTTATGCTTGGATGCTGAAACTTGTCAGCAGACAGTTTGGAAAATTACATGTGTAATTGTTTTTGTAAATCTCAGGGAAAATATATTCAGAATACTAGATTAAACATTAATTGGTGCATAGATACTTAATTATGAAGATGCCCAAATTTAATTCACTTTCAATTAAAAGGCAAACTTTGCACTTGTTCTTACTATGGATGGGATTTGACCCAGCCAGAATAAATCACCTTTGCAGTTCTCTGGTGGAAGGGGCTGTTTGGCCATACCAGAGCAGCTGCACCCAGAGCCTGCAGCATTCCTGAGGGCAGCCAGAGACACCCAGTCTGTGGGAAAACACCATCTCCAGCTCTTCAGAGCAACCTCAGCACTCTCTATGGTTTTTGCCCAAGCAACAGCTTCACTCCTGTGCAAATTTTCATTCACCAATAACTTCATTTTGCAATCTCTTAAACTCATTTGTAACAAGAGCTGAAAACGTGATGGGCAAATGCAGGAAATCTCCAGGTGCTATAGAGATTACCTGCATTCCTTTTAATTAGGTTATTATACAGGTACAATCTTGGATGTCATTGGTAAACGTAAAAGTTTAAAAGTTAATAACAAAAATTTTGTTTTTAATGTACACCCTGAGGCACTAATTGATTTTTCAGGAAAAAAGCTATCTGCAGTAATAGTTTGGGAAAACCTGAAATGCATATGCTCTTTTTATAGGGCTAATTTTCAGGTAGCAAATGTTCTCTTATGAGAAAAACTGAAAAGAATTTTTCCCTGCAGTTCCTCAGGTGAATAAAACCAAACCAAACCCAGCCCAGCCCAGCAGACTTCTTGAGCTGATATGCCTCATCATGACACCCTTGTGCTGTAGGACCTGACAGCCCTCAAGGAGCTGCACATCAGCACTACACCAGTCTGGAATGAGGACTTGGGAATAATTCCTTCCATTGATCCTAGATCACATCTTTTGCATAATGTGTGAAGTTCTTAAAGGCTAAATACTTTAGGAGTAAGATAAAGTATATTTATCCATGGAACTCAAGAAAAGCAAAGAAAATGTAATTGATACTGTTTAAATAAGAAAACTATCAAATGTCAGGATTTGAGGGGTCTTCTGGGGTAAGTAAGGCAGTCTTTGCTTTTATTGTAAGCCTCCTGACAGACCTAATTTTAACTATTCTCTCTTGATAGCAACTGTTTTTTCTCACAGTTATGTAAAATAGCCCACTACTTTTTTGTACCAGGTACTAAATTGTGGTTTCATTGTGGTCGAAGTAACCAAGCTCAGAGTACAGGAAGAGTTCTCACTGACTACTACTTAGAGTAACACAAGGTACAAAGAGCTTAGCAGGCACCTAGGAGGATAGACTTATTGATGCATACATTATAGTTTGGTGGCATTCAAAAAGAATTTTTAAAAAATAACCCAACCATGAAAAATTACTGTCAAAACCTTTTGTAGGCTGCTGGTAAGCAGGAGCACTGCCAGGCAGCAGGGCAAGCCCAGGGACAGCTGTTGTTTGTGACAGCTCTCCCAGGCAACTCTCAGCAAATGAATAATAACTGTGTTTCCTAAGTGTGAGGGTTTAAAAGAATGTGACTCACAGTAGCTCACCAACATTCTGTTTACAGAACCACGTGTGGATATACGTGGCCAAAAGTAATTACCTCTTTGGCAATGAGGAGTATGGTATGATTAAATAACTAAACAGGCACACCAGGGAACAGTCAGGTTTTTGACTCAATCATGTAATTTTAGGGCCTTTTTTCAATCGACTTCTGTGGGTGAGATTCAGAGCAGTAACTGAGCTCTCACCCCAGGACAGAAGCAGTGCAAGTACAAAAAAAGGTGATGAATCTCTTGGCTCCTCTTTCAGAACAATCTAAAACTAAAAGAAAGGTAACTTACCAGTAACCGATGCTCTTTGAGAAGTGTAGCCCAAATGTACATTCTAACAATTCTACCTCTCAATCACAGGACTCAGACCTGGAAGGACTCTGAGGAGAGAGGAGAAGCAGATGGAAGACAGATGTATATGTGGACTACACATTGTGAAGAACACCGGTTACTGGTGACATCTTTTTTTCTTTGAATGAATCCCATGTGCATTCCTAACAGTGACTGAATCCAAGCAGCCACCCCCAATGCCTCACTCTGTGGTGGAGATCTTGGTGTCTTTCATGCAAGTAGTAACTGCACAGCCACTTGATAAAGTGCTGCACTGGGTCTTGAGGCACTGGGTTATGCTGCAAAGCCAAGGATGACTCTCCAGGTGGTTGCACTGACAATATCTGGAATCAAATCTTTGCTGACAGCAGAGGGTGAAGGCACCCAAGCTCTCACCAGGTGCCCACCAGCCATCATTAGATACCACCTGATGGCAAGTCAGGATTCAACCCCTCCTTGCCTTCTATTGTGCAGAGAAAACCAAACACTGCTTTTCCCAGGGAGGAAGAGCCTGTCACAGGGCTGAAAAGATAAAGATATCTGTAAAGATAAAAGGAGAGAGGTCTCCTCACTACAGATGAGAAGTATAGAGTATTAGAGAGCATGGCATGGGATAGAGAAGCTGGAGTCATGGTGACAGTGTGTCCCTTCTGCAAAGATACCATGGAAAGAGGCATGAGGAACTGGGTACCTGCCAGAACAGACATGGGATCCTCTCTGGTGTCAGGAGGAGAAGCTCATAAAGGACTGACCAGATGAATTCTGACAGAATATGTGATGTTATGCACAGCCCATGTGTAGCAGTTGGACACTGCAGGGAGTAACAGCTGTTCTTCAGGAGACCTGAGCAAAGGTTGGAGCTTTCATGCCAAAACAGCACCAGCAGTGGAACCCAGCACCATCAGCTGACACGTGCACTGACCCCTTGGCTCTAGAGTCACCTTTCTGCTCTGCTTCCAGGTCTGTCTCTTCTTCCAGTGGTTCACAGGGGTATGGAGGCAAAGAGCTGGAGTGCCCCACCTCCTCTGTCCTGTCTGAAGGCCACACTGCCATCATGGGATGGGAAGGCTCTTAGCAAGAAGTGGAGCCCAAGCACACTCTGCATCAATCTGTACATGTGGACTCATTCAAAGAAAGAACAGATCCTGCCTTCATGGTCATGTGCAAATGGGAAAACAGAAAAGCAAAAAACCCCATCGAGATGGCATCTGAACTTCTGAATTTTGTCCAAACTCTTATGTGTCAAAACACTGGAACATTTGAGTTTCATTAAGATGGGAAGTTCCATGACTACAGTATTAGCACAGTGTCAGCAGAACAGCATTTAACCTCAGCTGGAATTGATATCAACAAGGAAGGAAGAATCTCCTCCCCAAACCATGCAAGGACACCAGGCATCTGTAAAGGGGGCATGGGAAGGACACATTCCAACACCTTCACCCCACCCCTCCCTCTCTCACCCCAGCAATTGTAATCATACTCAGTAATTACGCAGTAATTACACGTGACATCATGTGCCTGACATCAGCAGCTGACAAGGATTTAAAGTAACTTGGCAAAAAAAAATGTTTGGAAATCCGTCAGAGTGATCCAAGCCACTGGAGAACCTGAGGGAGTGACAAGTGTGGCCTGAAGTGCAGTGTCAGTCCCCAAACCAAGAGACCCAGGATCTGAATCTGTGTTGAAACTGTCCAGATCCCCAACTCCAGCCAGGTTTAACTGCTGGCCCATGCAGGAGGTGTGTTATAATGCACCATTGCAATGCAAAGAAGCACCTAACAGAATGAAACAGATCATTTCTAACAAATACACAATAGGGATTTCTAGATTACTTAGTTTCATATTTTAGAGTTAACTTTAATTTCAACAATGAAACTGCTGGCAGTATATCAGACACAAAAATGTCCTTCCCCTCATTTTTAGTGAGTATGGATACTAACAAGACAGTATACATATGTATACTGTATATGTATACTGACAGTATACATATGCTGTTAGTTGCACTAGAGAGCAAACTTGTATTTCAGTGGTTATGCTGAATACTACATTACTCCTGGAACACATGGATCTACACATTTCAAGGAAAAGTGGGTCTGTCCTGGTGCCTAGGGCAGCACAGGTAAGTATCAAGAAAGGCTCATTTTAAACATTCTGTTTCTCAGAGGAACAACCATGTACATAAGAACAGAAGAATCTGCTTTTTTCACCAAAGCCTTTGCTCTGCTGAAGGAAATAGAAAATTTTCTTTTGATTTCAGTGGAGGCAGGATCATATGCTAGTGTGCTGGCATTCAGTGATTTCCTACAGATCTGCTACAATTTTGGAATCATTAAGTATTTCAAAGTTCCATACAAAAGTAAAGCCCAGGATCATACTTCAGCATGGAAACAGCAGGAGATGAAAGAAGTAAATAGGTTTTCACCTGTGAAAACACACTGAGACCCAGAAATTGGCCCCATTCAAGTTTTTCTTTGGATGTCAGTGGAATAAAGGCCAAACCATAAAGATTAAAAAACTAAATGGAGGTTGTTTTTTTTTTCCCTTATAGCTAAAATACAGTAATTCTAGATAGAGTTTTTATATTTTAAAGTATTTTATGTAAATGTGTTTTTATAAAGACTTGAAGTTTAATTGTTTTTAAAAATACATTTTTATAATAGGATAACAAAATGATGTGCACTGTACCTGTTATCACTCAGATTTAAGACTCTCAGCTTCTGCATCTGACCAATTTCATCAGGAAGAAATTCCAGCTTGTTGGAGCGCAGAGACATCACTGTCACATTTTTACAGCTTCCAATCTACAGGAATGGAAAAAACAAAGACGCTAAGAAACCTTCTCTGTAAAAGTTTACTATTATCAGTAACTCTTGATGTCAGGAGGTGGCCAGATTGTGTTTTCACTTTAACTGAGCAGCAGGGAAACGCCGGGGGTTGCTCCCACCACTCTCCTGAGGGATACTCTCACTTTGAGATGAATTTAGTGATTTACTGGTTCTGCTGATGAGTATGTGAAGAAAGACTTGGTCTTCCACATCATGATGAAACATTTGCTTTAACAGGTATTTTGTCTGAGTAGGGGTGAAATCTTGGGCCTACCACAAAATGGTTCAATGGATCATTTAAAAAGAGAATCAGCTGCTCACTTCTCTGGGCAGTTCAGGAAGGAAATTCTCATCCACAGCCAAGGTCCTCAGGTTATGAAGGTAACCAATGGTAGAAGGTAAGGACTCCAACTCATTACAGCTGCAGTCAAATTCTTCTAATAAAGATAAACTGAAATTGTAAACACACTTTTTAGATGCTATACGAGGGCTAGATAATCAAAATTAAAAGCCTAAAAGCTTTGAAGGTTTTACAGCATGACACTACTACAGACATCAGGCTCTGAAGAGAAAACCTTTACTGCAGCTTTCCTTGGGAGAAGCCTCCAGTAAGAGGATTGGAGGGACTCCCAGGGACACTGCTCAGCAATCCTACCCAGTAAGGCAGTTCCAGAGAACACTCAGTTTCCCCACATTATCACTCTTACTTTTGTCAAGAGGAAGCATTCCAAGTGCTTCAAACAGACAGTGATCAAGGCAATTCATACTTAGCTGAAGAATCAAGCCATGAAGTTTATGATTTAACACACAAAGACAGACAACAGGTAAAGAAATGCTGCTGGTGAGAGCAAAGGGAAGGGGAGCAGAGATTGCCTCCAGGGCACATTCCCACTGATGCACTTGGCAGCTTTTCTCATACAGATCAGCAGTGAGAAAAGATGACCCCAAACTCAGCAGAGTCATCCCAGCCTGTTGCAGTCACACAGCTTTAGTAAGAACATTTGTCTTTCACTTTTCATTTATGTTTAGAAAACTTGACCTTTAGTAATGCAAATAACACTTACAAACAGGAATACATAGGTAACATATATTATATATATAGTTCTATATAAATATATACACATGACATACATATTACACACATACATAAAAATATTCTGAAGAAATACCTACTGCGTCTCAAAAAATATGAGGCTGGCTATACAAATTCTTGAAGGAATGCTGCACTGCACTGCTCATTCCACTCAGAATAAAAATTTTGTGACCTATTACAAATGCCACAGCTCCTTGTCTCTGTTGCCCCTTATTTGCTCCACATGTCCTAGCTTTTTGTCTCCAGTGCTTTAATTCACAGCAAGGTTAAAAGGCCAGCAATTATTTCTTCCTGAATGTTTGTCATCATCTTCTCCACTGATGAAGGGGGAAGATGCCCAGAAGATTGACTGTTTTTTTTCTCCTAATGTTTTGGTAGATCTGACACCATGTTTACCTCTGCTACAAACCTGGCTCCTTCCTCTTTATAGGAATCACAGCTGTGGGACTGGATCTTCACTCTTTGTCTAACTTCCCCTCATTCCAGTTTCTTAATTAAAATAAGGTATTCCAGCCTTCCAAATTTATGCCAGATGAAACCAGAAATAGCTGTTCCTAACATGGAATTCTCAGAACTTTCCTCTAATTGCTGTATTTCTGAAAAGCCAGAGTGAGTCATTCAGTGATCAGTGAGAGAGGTGCACGGAATGTATCCAAGAGCTCTGCCAGGTTTGGTTATAGCTTTTCTTTAACACAACCTTTGTACCCACTACAATTTCTTTCAACCTAGATATAAAACAATCTCAGTAAAGGCTAAATTCAATCCTGTTTACCTTCTCCATACAAAACATGTGCCTGATGGAGCAGAGGCCAACTGGAGAGGCCAACATTAAAACGTAAGATGCACACATTCTTCCTGTCACTAATGATAACACAACCAGAAAAGCTTGGGAATAGAGAAACTCATGGAGAATTCCCATGTTCCCAACCACAACTGGAACATCTGACACTCTGAACTGTCACTGCAGAAGCTCCCCTGGCAGGAAGGATGACTTGAACAGACAACAGCATTTTATTTGCAAGGTATTGTCTGGCACAGATGTTCTCAGCTTCTTCCCTTCCTGATGACATCAGCAGCAGACAGATGAATGTGGCCACAATATGAACAACAAAGTCAGTCTGAAACTCTATTTTATCTCCATAATTACCACTGCTAAAAAATCCACACATCAGAGAGTGAGTTTTTATTCAGCATGGGCTGGGCATGGGAGAACAGAAATGAAAGAGAATAACCACTGTAACTCTGAGGATGCTAATTCAGCTGAAACATCATTAACCTTACACCTTCCTGGCCTAAATTCAGATCATTCTTGACAGGTTTATAGAAAGGCAGACAACAATCAGATATGCACCTGCTGTTCTGTTTGGCACCCACAGAAATGGCAGTTCACTGGGCACGTCCTAAGGTAGATGGGGAATATTTTTAGACAGATGAGTAGAGACATTCTGGGAGAATGATGACTGCCATGAACAAAAAGTAGCTGCAGCCAATCTCACCTCATTCCACAGAGGCACAGCCCTTTCCTTCCAACAGCCACAGCACCCAGGCAACTGCCAAAGCACCCCAAATCCTAAGCATTGGCTACACCCACAATTTGTCCAACATGAGGCAAAAGCAATTTTGCAGTCCCAGGAATACAAGTCTGCCCTTCCCTTTGCATCAGCTGCTGTTGTCAGATAGGGTTCAGACCAGAGATGTGCAGAAAACACTCCCTGAACACAAGACACCATCTCCAGTCTTTGGGTCCAATGTGGAACAGTACTGAAACACCACCAATCCACTGATTTTACCAGGAATGTTTTATTAAGCTGGGCCCACTGTCCTTAGTACCTTGCAGGGTCAAAATCTAAATGCCACTTAGAGGTTTGTCCTTTGACCAGGACTGCCAAGCCCAAGGGTGGCAGCTTGCTATTAGCAGAGAGGTTGAAGTGCTCTGGCTCTCACCAGGAAATTGGTCCCTGGAGGGTGAGTTCCCTCCTCCACACTGCTAACCTCTGTGTGACAATAATACACTCTGCAGTGGGCACCACCATCATCATTTAGGAGAGAGAGACCCAGTAGGAAACTATCCAAATGGATGAGTCAGAGAAAGGAACTTCATTTTGATGTGGGAGACGTGGTCCTCATTAAATGAGAGCAAGTATTTCATTGAAAAAGCACAACCAAGCACTGCAAAATAATGTGATAGGATGAGGTGATTAGCCTGTGCTCTGCTTATACACCATTCAGAGCAGCAGTATGCATCTCCAAAAAGGTAATAGAGGCTTCATAACAAATAATTAAACAGGTATTAGGTAAAAAAAAACAACAAAACAACCCAAAACCTTTCCCTTCAATATGAACAAGTCAATAAAGGAGAACACATCATCATGACATGGTCTAAGAATTTACACCCAACATTTTTGAAGATAATGCTGGGCTTTCCATCAACCTTTTTGCACAGTGTTCAGTACAGCTTTTGAGCTTTGTGAGCCTTCCCTGCCTATCAGAGTTCATTGCTACACAATATTTATAAGATTTCCCCTTTTGTGATTCAGAGAACCAACTTTCAGTATTGTCCATGAATACCACACCCATCTAAGGACACTGCAAAAGAAGTGCAGCATGGAAAGCTAAACCTCACCTTCAGTTGCTGCAGTTGTAATAGTTCACAGATTTGGACTGGGTTTTTTTTCCAACTGGCACACAAAAATTTAAATTATTATTGAAATTATGACTATAAAAGCACTGGATGTGCAGGCTATAGAATATTTCCACTCTGGAGACCTCAGCATATTTTCATATTTCTGGAGAAGATTAAATGAAGCCTTCTGGCCTTTCATTTTGGAAGCATCAGGACAGCTCTGGCTGAAGAAAACTATTTCTAATATAAATAGTATGTTGAGTGAAAACCTGCTGAAGAGAGCTCAGTTTTTACAAGGAGTCTGAGTGCAGCTCTGCTCAGAGCTGCCCCATTCCCAACGTTCTTGCTAATAGCAAAGAACTGGTGTGACTGGTACAAATGGTGCATGGTACAACCAGACACACAATCAGTACCTCTGCACAAGTACTACTGCTCCTGCAAGGGGATGCTGACAACAATAGAGCTACAGCTACAGAAAGCAGCCAGGGATCACGTATTCTGATTTTTTTAATATCAGTTTATGTAGCATTTCAAAAGTGAAATCTGCAGAGGAAGAGGCATTCTGCAAAACATACTCACATTAGAGACATGTTCTGCTAGAAAGGGGGACGGGTAGTGGCAAAGAATGGGAAGAACCACTTGTCTGCAGGCTCAGAGACAGGTCTGCCTCCAGCTGGAATTTTACAGTAAATTGCAGATCTCATTTAGCACTAAGCTCCAGACACAGAGCAGTACAAGGCAGAATTTTGCACCAGCCATCATGTAACATCTGACAAAACAAGAGCTAAAGGGCACAGGTTGTGCTTCTCGTAATAAGGTTACTAATCCAACCCTCACCCAGCTTGATGTCTACACCCATGGAATTGTCATGACTTTTTCATTTATGCCACTTCATTATTTCAAGAAATCTTAATACATGTGAGGTTTGCAGACGTTTTCTTTGCAGTGCCAAGTACTGGATGTTGCTATGGAGACAGACGCATTCCCTCAAAGACTTCTATTTCTTCAACTTTTGCTGCTCTAATCATCTAAATTGCAAGTGATTCATACAGCAAACATCTTTGTTCTTTTTCTTGGAAAATATGATACGTCATCTTATTACTTATGCCAGTATAAGTCCACAGAAGTAATAGTGCTGCTCCAAATTTCAATGCTATAAGCTAGGTGCTAGGCACACAATTTGGAATTATTCTGTAATTCAGTATATCTTTTCCTAATTTTTTTATTTTAAAAAGCCCACATGCTGCACGTAAAACACATTCTACTTGATGCTGAAAACCATGAGCATACTTAAAAACCATCCTTACTTTCCAATTGCATTGGGCAGGATTGTAAGCTGGTTGTCATCCACTTTCAAAGTCGTAAGCCTTTTCAACAGGCCTGCAAAACAGGCAGGGAAGAGTTAACAGAAAAATATTCCACATTATTCTTTTTTACTTTCTGTAGACTCCCATATCCTTAAACCAAAAAATGATTTCTACAACTCAATAATTCTGCTCTAGGATACATCTGTAAGAAAATGTCTGTATGTAGGACAGTACACAGACACACTTTTGTCCCACTGAACATACTCTTCATCAAACTGAAGCAGTGATTAAATGTTAGGCTGAACTGCAAGAGAAACATTCAGGGGATTTCTGGACTCTTGAATAAAAATGGTTAAAAAGAAAATAATAGTATGCTATCTGTGTAGAAAGAGAAGTATTTCTACTTATCTATTGATGTTTCAATCAAATTCAAGTCCTGTTGCCATGATTAAAAGGTGCTCAAGCCATAAGTGGACATTAGCAAATTATCTGAAGTAAATGCTACATTTACACAGCTCCCCAGTGTCTAAGTATAGACAGCAAACCACAATGAGACTGAAAACCAGAATCAACCCTGAGAGCACTTGCAAAGGCAGTTAATTCTTATCATTAAGGAGTTATCATATCTCTAAGTATAACCAGGCACATAACTGGGTAATATTTGCCAAGAAGGGAATGAAACTTCTGCTTTACTTGTGCATAACAGATGAAAACAATGAAAAAATAAAACCAGAAAAGCTGGGAAAGTTATTGCATTACAGTGCTACAAACAAGAGTTCCACCCACTGGAAGTTATTAACATTTCACAAGCTGTTACTCCCCTGAAAGAATTCTGGATATGCTAAAATCAAATTTTTAGAATGTTTATTTGTCATTAATTTTAAGAAAAATTTTATTTTAAGAGGCAGGACTTCCATCAAAATTAAATTCAGTAAGCTCTCATCTGAAAAATGCAGTATTAGGATGACTCTTTTCGCTTGAATTTAACATAAAATTTAAAAAAAATTAACAAAATCTTTAAATCTATTGGCATTCAGTCATTTGGAAATGAGAACTGAATGTATCCAATATGGACTCACACTACTGTCACTAAGAATAGCCATTTCCTGCAAGAACTCCACCCTGCTGACATTTACATTTACTTTCAAATTTTGATTGGATCAGTCTAACTTTAGACTGGGACATATCTTTCTTTGAAGCAGCCAATCAGAATCATCAATACCTTCTAACCATGGATTTTTTCCCTGACTTTACAAAATTGTCTTTGTCACAGACTGTCCAGACACAGATGTCTTAAACACCTTTGGAATTTCGTGGCAGTTCTTGTTCCAGCTATGATAAAGTCTCATCAAATGGGGAAAAAAAAAAAATTAATCCTCAGCTGTAGAAGTTCAGAAGGAACACTGAGTTTTTCTCACCTATGGAGTCTGGCAGTTGCTGCAACATGTTGGATGACAACAGGAGATCTTCGAGTCCTTCACATCCTGATATGTCCAAATCAACAGTTTCTATCCTGTTTTTTGACACATCCAGGTACACGAGCTGTTTTAGCTTCCCTATAGACTTAATAGCACGTTACAAAGTGTTACTTCAACAGATACACACTGCGTGCCAGCTTCTAAGTTTAATTAAAGCCAAACAGTAGCAATCAAGGCTTAGATAAGTCCATTATCTCAGCATCCTTTTCACAACACATTTCACTGAAGCAGCACCTGTGGTGGGCCAACAGCCTTCCTCTTCAGGTGACTGCAAAAGGAACTGCACCAAACTAAACACACACCTAATTAATTACTGTGTTCCACATTCATTATATAGAGAAACCATCACCTGGGTTTTTTAAATTTCTACTTATTGCACTGTGCCTGAGAAGACAACAGGAAATCATTTCCCCTCCCCATGAAAACTACATAAGGCTGAAATGAAACAGGCCCTGAGACACTAACACATCCTAACAGAACACTGAGAGGTTTTCATGTGCATGGGTATGCTGACACTCTTACTTCTTGGTCATAATTAATGACTACAAGAACTAGAAATATGCACCCCTACAGAAAAATGCACATGCACCCATCTCCTACCATGTGATCATTTGATTACATAAAATAAATGTTCATACCCCAGGTAGTATTTGCAAAGAATTATTGTCCATCCACAATTCCTTCAGATTTTGTATTTGTTCGAGAACCTCAGGCTGAAGAAAAAAAAGAAGTATTAAAGAAGTATTAAGGACAGTTAATTAAATAAGGTTGTTTTTTAGATAAATAAAAACTAATATTTTCTTAACAAAAAGAGTCTCTCTTCAGCTTCCTTTTTTTTTTTTCTTTTTTCTTTTTCTTTTTTTTTTTTTTCTTTTTTTTTTCTTTTCTCCTTTTAGAACTCTCATCAGACATTCAGGTAGTTAACATGAACAGGATTCTCATTCCAGTAATTTAACCACTGTAGCCTCTTTGTCAAAACTTGTAAGTTTAAGAACCCTCTGGAAAAGAAATGAACACAGCTAAGGCCTTCTTTGAAGTTCTTGTCCTAAGCATCCTCCTGGCAGTATGCATTTTATGAACATGGTAAAGCAGGGAAGGGAGAATTGTGGAGCTTCAGAAACAGTGCAGTGAAAAGACAGCCCAAATCTCATCTTGCAGCACATGCTAAACTCTGCCTTTTGCATGATTTATACTCTTAAAAGTAGCTTAACTGAGGCCTATTGCTGAACACTTCCCTGGATAAACCACATTTCTGTATGATTTAATGTCTGCAGTTGTCATATTCAGCAGTTAAAATGGTGTTATGCAATGATCAAGCCTTAAAATTACAGTATTAAGCTTTAATTTAAGCTGTTCTATTCTTTTCAACACCACAGGATATTAGTGGAACTGGAAAAGGTAATTCCCCAAATGATTTCTCCTTCATCACAGCTGTGAAAATCAGGAACTCTCAGGTCACACCCATTTCCCTCTTTCAGCCTAAGCAGTGTGTGTCACAGGTAAAACAAGACTTCTGTTTGCCTGAGCTCTGTAAAGTTGCAGAGATGTTTTTTCAAAGCCTGCCAGAAACAGATATTAAATATTTTATTTGGTTCTGGGTAAATCAGACTTGAGCATTTCAGAAGTCTGTAGTACTATTGCCCTGGAATTGTTTCACCACAACTAGAAACAAATGTCTCTGTCCAGCATCACAGGGCCTCAAGAGAGACTTCTGATTATCTCTGGCAGTCTAAATTCCTTGGGAAGTTGTAATTCCCCAAAGAAATCTGATTTTCCAGTTGCCCAGGTCCCACAGCACAGTATGGGAAAAGCTCCTGATGCATCATCAGGCAAGAAGGAATCTGGGAATCTGGAGAGCTCAGCCTTCCAGTTTTCCATGTTGGTACATAATGTATTTATATTAAAAATGATTAGTCAGTATTTTGAAGACAATTTATTTTGCCTCGTTTAATTCTATTGAAATTCAGTTGTCCTTTAATGGTCAAAGCCACTTCTAATTTCCAGGCTAAATTAATTAAAGGTATTTTATCCCATTTGTTCCTGTGATGATTAATGGTTCTTTATTCCTCTGGAGTGTTCACTGACTAAGGTTATTACAGATAATGATAATTTACCCTCTCAACTTCAATTTTCTTTTAAACTCCTCTCATTAGGCAGACACCCTTCTCAAAGGCACCAGCCTGCTCCTGGGTTGTAGGTATTACAGTCTGATTTGATATTTCTTGAGTATGGCTGATGGCATAGGGTAATTCAGATGAGATCTCACTAATGTTTTGATAAGAGATACTAAACCTTACTTGTCTCTGTTAGAACCCCCCAGTGATTTAAGGCTGTGACACAGATTACCTCTTCCCCTCTCTCATGACATCAAACCACTCACATATGGCTGCTACTTCAGAAGTGACAATTTGTATTTCAGGAACACATACTTATCTCTTGATTTGTATAATCTTGTTGCCAGAAAATAAATGAACAGAATTACTTCATTCTTGCAACTACTTTCACCCTCAACCCCAAGCCTGGATTTTTCTCCAATAAAGAAGGAACCCCAGGAATCATGCTCTGGATCCAGGAAGCCTGCATAGATTTCTTTTGATCAAAATTCCAAATATCACTTCTGAAAATTCTGTTCTGTTTATCTATGCCAAGGGCTTCTAGTTTTAACTAAAAATCTGAGTTAAACCCATCTATTTTCTTCCCCATAGCAGTGTAAATTAGTAAACATTAAGAGGGTTATAACCATAGAGGTGGAAGATAAAGCAGTGTCTCTAAAGCAGATGTAGAGTCTTTGCTACAGCTTTCCAGCAGTAGGTGACATTTCAAAACCTGTTTAAAGTGATAATATCTTAATTTTAATGAAAGCTCTGGGAAATCAAACCCTCATCAAATTGCAAGCCCTGGTTCAGCAGCACTATTTTCACAGCTTCTTCTCCCCTGACCTTCAGGAGCTCCCAGGTTTCACTGTCCCTGGGACATGCACAGACATTTATTGGGCCACCAGTGGCACAGGATTCGTTTGTTGTCCTACAAAAGCAGAGGCCCTCCCAAGCAGCCCTGGTCTGACAGGGCACAAATAGGATGAGCAAACAGTTTTTCTGAAGTTTGCTTCTCTTAACACATTTGCAGTTCCTGCAGGAGGTGAGTGAGGCCCCCTTAAAAATCAGCCCATGTTGAACTACAGCTGCAGCATCTCACTGTTACTGAGTGTGGGTTCCTACAGAGGTAGCAGACACACCTGAGGGGCACAGCACCTCCATTATCTTCTGTACCAACACCAGAGAGAAGTCCTGAAGGCTATTAAATCTCAAGAAACCTAATTAATCCTCATCTGCAAGGTGAGTTAGGGACAGAAACTGATTTTGGAGTCCAAAATTTACTTCTGCTAATAGCAACTGTTAATATTTGCAGGATATAATGATGGATATTAAGCAATTAATACATAATTGACACAAGTATTCATGTATTAAGTATTCATCCCACACTTCAGCATTCTAGCAGTGGCAACCAGCTCAGAGTGAGGATCACCTGTGACCTTGATCTGAACCACAGGAGCCTGATGATGCTGATGCAGATGAATACTGTGCTATCAACATGCACCTCATGAACTGGGATCTATCTCCTGTTTTCCAAAAAATGTGACCATAGCATGGGGCCACAAGACAGTAATGCCTTTGAAGTAAAAGTTTAATGTCCCATCCACAGAGCAGGATTTCTATTAAAAACACATAGGTTTTCTATTAAAAAATGGTGCATTTCTTACCAGCTCAGTGAATTCATTATTGCCCAGATCAAGCCTCTCCAGTTGAGTCAGTTTGTGCATTGACCTGTAACAGAGTAGGAGATATCCAAGATGAAATTTTTACTTTCAAAATGTCAGTTGAATTTCATTTAGATAAAGCTTAACTGGTACTGTCACTGCAAAAGGAATTACATGAGACTGATGCTGATGCAAAAGAGAAAAGTCCACTCATCTTCAAGACCTGAGCTAAACTTATTGAACTAAAAAGCAACAATTACCTTTGTATAAAAAAAAAAGAAAATCTTGAGATAATTCTGCATGGCTCCTCAAGAAAGACAACCCACATTATATCTATACGTATTCTGTGGTATTTAGTGACACTTGCTGCCAGCCAGCAGCTTAGGAAAACTGTGAGCAGATAAGCAACAGAATAGAGATTTTCCATTAAATGACCAATCTGAGATGCAAGACCTTCTAATAAAATATTTTTAACCCCTCTGGTGCTCTAAATGCACTGTACTTCTCCTTGGCAATGTCTTGCAAAAGCTGAGTGAAATTTTACACACCCAGTTCATTGATCAAAACTGCAGCAGGCTTGGGGCAGTTTGTCCCCTTCCTTTCTCTGGAAGTTACACACACTGGGGCTGCCTCACTCCTCCCAAACTTCCAGCATTGTCTGGTAACTGATTTGCTATTATTCCAGTTGAGATTTCTGACATTTTGCTACAAGTTGCTAATATCACATACAAATTTTAAATTAATTGAACCCAGTGGAGGAAGTAATCACACTTGTAATTGCAAACTTGATGTCTGTGGACATTGTTATCCCCACACAGAGTCTCATTATCTTAAGGAGGATTCTTTACACTGATATGGGCACTCCCTGCCAGGAAGTGCTTGCAAGATGGGACTCAAGAGTTTTCCCAAACTAATTACCCTTCCATGTGTACACACCCATGATTTACTGGGTTCTTTTGCTTAAACCAAAGGTGGTGCCCTTTGAAGAGCAGTCAGGCAGGGCACAGCCTCTCTGCCTGATGATGCCCTGAACAGCATTTCTACATTCCCCAGAGCTCCTGCAGCAAATCCTGAGGCAGGTTTCACTCCTGAGCAGCACAGGGCACACATCCAGCACCTGAGCACTGCAAGGTTGCAGCTCCTTGGACTGGCAGTAACAAGCTTTCCAGTTACCTCACTGACATCCACACAAGCATGACGTGGTACAAGGAACAAAGCAGCAAACCTGACACACAGTTTGATAGTTTGTACAAAAATACCCCGGCCCCAAGAGTGACACCAGCTGTGAGCTGGAACCTGGCCACCAGGAACCCTTTGGTACTTACACCAATGACCATTGATGCACAGGCATTCAGTGTTCTGACACCTGAAACTCTGAAACTCCTCCAGGAAGAAATGATGGGTAATGAAAGGTTACATCCCAGCTGCTGAACACCTGGGCATTTCATCCCCTGTTCCACCTCCGAGCCAGGCTTCTAGTTTCAAAAGGCTCAGTTTGTGACACTGAAAAGGCCCCAGAAAAGGCAACTTCTAACTATTACTTTGTGTCATTTCTACTGTCAGGTACTTAGTTTCAGAAAATGTAACATTTCTATGGGGCAGATTAATTTCAGTCACTGGTGCTATCTCCACAGATAAAGCACACTGCCAAATGTATCCAACGGAATATTATCTGAGATTTTTCATTAGATTGTGATATTTTTATCTCTTTCATGCAATTACTTGTATTTTCTTTATGAAAAGATTCATTCTGGTTTTTATGTGGGGTCGTTTTATGCAGGTACAACAGGAAAGGTGCCATCAGGAGTAATGCTCAGTTAAACAGCCACTGCATAAAGCATGTAATGTAACATAATTAATGTGCTAACAAAACCTGCAGCCAAAAATGCCACATAAACCTTTATGCACACCAACTCTGAGTCTATTCTCCCCTCCATAAGTACCTGCAGGAGTTCCATGGAGAAGAGCTGTGCTGAGGTGGACCCAACAATAGGTTCAGAATGAGGTGAATCTTTCATTTTAAACACAATAATGGAACACAGTTGTAAGAAACAAACCAAAACACAACAAAAAAACCCACAAAACCCAAAACAAACCAAAACCCACAATTCCCCCAAACAACAACAAAGTAAAACAAAAAACCCAACTCCAAATGCATGAAAACCAACATACAGAGTAGCTTAGAGAGATCACTGAGTACTTGGTGAAAAGTTGCCATGAATTACACCACACATTACACAATGAAGTGGTGCTCATTATAACTTATGGTGACCATATATTATCACCAGCCATAACTTTCTCCTGGTCTTGCATGTTTGCTTTCACTGCCTTATTTAGAGGATACTTCTCTCCACATTGCAAACACTTCACATAACCAGGGAAACAAATAAAAAAAATAAACGATCAACAGCCATAAATTATTTTAAAGAAATGAAGGTATTCTCATCAAACCATTCTCCAGGTCAGCTTTCTGACAGGCAGGAGCTGGTGATTTTAAAATCACACTGCTGATTTAAAATGTTGCTGCCCACACAGGATCCTAAATCCCCACCAGTTTTGTTTATGGTAGAAATGGATCTGGTCTCTAAAATTAATCCCTTAGCTCAGGACCCAGTTATGAATCACTCTACAACTGGAAAGGTTTGCTCAGATCATAGAGAAAAGTTCTGACCTTCAGTCACACACAAATTTCTTTCCCAGCACAGCTCTCAAACCCTTGGGAAGGGCATTCTGACTTTCAGCTCAGATCCCCCCCTGCTTGCCTGATGACACAAACAGAATGCAGAGACACCCTCAGCAGCCACTGCAAAGCTCTCAGCTCAACTCCCATCTCTTTCCCAGGAGGTTATGTGTTTCTTAACCTCACATCTATATTCAAATAACAATTTCAGTGGGCACCTTGAACATGAGAAGTTCACCTTTGCAAATCATAGAAAAATTTCACAGTATATGCAGTTAAAAGCATTCCAAATACAAGTAGCAGCCAGGACACAGCTCTTCTGCCAGGAACTTGCAGAATTAGTATTTCTTGAGGGGAGTCTGAGTTTAGAGTCACACAAATTCACATCCACTCCAATCTCTGTGGCTCTGATGGGATCAGTGATTTTGTTGTCAGATGTGCACATTTGGACAAAGAAACACAGAATGTCAGTAACACAGTGACACAATGACAATAAAAAGTGCTCCATGTTCTGGGACAAATTGCCCTAACAGTCCCCAACCCAGCACTCATTGCAGTTATTTCAATTCCAGCCCACTGAGACTGAGGAGTCCTGCCTGGGTCAGTCACTGCCACACAGGTCACCTCACTGCTGCAAAGATTCACAACTGGGTAAATAACACATTTGACAAGTTATATTTAGCTTACAATGTAATAATGAAATGGAAAGGAAACAAACAATTTGTAAATACTGCAGTACTGATTAAGTTAAGCATATTATGAAATGGATGTAAAATGACTTAGTACTTAGGATCTGGGTCTCCACCATCTTGAAGACTGAGGAGAAGCAGGCTCTAAGTTTCCCACTATTAACTAAAAATAACTTCTGTTTCATCAGGATATACAGGATACTATGCAAATCTCTACAGAATTCAGCACATGCTTTATACTCTTAAGCACTAGTTTTGAATGGAATGAATGAACATAAATTAAAGAGAGACCTAGTTTCAGCCTGCAAGCCTGAAAAGGCAGCTCTGGCACTGTTGTCCCATTTACTTTGCCAGAGAGCAGGAAGAAGATCTGACTGATGATGATGAATAATTAACAGGGATGAAAAAAGTTCAAACGGTGTTAAAGGAATATATGATGACTAAAAGTTAACTGAATCAGCTAACCCAGAAAACAAGAGTAAAAGAATTCTACTCTCGATGCAGGTTTCTGACTTAGAAGTCCCTTTGATTCCTGTTTCTGCTGAAATATGGCCTAGAGAGAGAATGAACACTTAGCAGAACCAGGATTATTTCTAAAGAGAAAGCCAGAGAAATAAAATAAGGATGTGTTAGAGAAAGACAAGGATGTATTTGAGATGAAGTGTCACGACTCAGTAACTATACACATATATAACTGTCTCTCAGACAGAAGAGGAAGCCAGGGCCAGACTTCCCCTAAGAGACTGAGCTTTATTAGGAAAAAAGCAACTGCTGAGCCATCTTCTTATCCAGTGACAGAGAACTGCTGAAGGTAGGCAGAGAGGTGGTAGTCCATGGCCAGTCTGGGGAAGATCTGTTTCCTGATCCAGAGAGGAGACAAGTGGCAACACAAGAGCTTGTGAGCTGGAAGAGAACCAGTCCAAGGAGACACTGAAATGGGAGAAGCATGGAAAAGCCACACGTGCTGAAAAGATGGCCACAAGGCATAAATACTGGATAGAACTGCTGAATGTCATCCACAAATGTATTTCAGTGGGAAATACAAAGATTAATAGTTGATTAAAGAACTTGCTGACCAGCTCTAGGAACATGTAACAGTGATAAAGAACTAATGACTCCAACTTAGGAAGATGTTTGAATTCTGCATTTTTTCAAAAGCCATCATCAATCACCTTTTCCCTGTGTAAGAACATAAGCAGCTGAGACTCATCAAGTCTTGCATGATTATTCTTATTTTCCTGCTTACACAAATGAATTGCCTTGCTGTACAGTGACTTTTTCAAGGCTGGAGGGCAAGAGGAGCAGAAGGTAACATTTTGCACACCACAGAGCTGATCATAGGTTAGGTGCCATCTGTTGCTGGCCCTTGGGGACCCCCTGCTGTGCTGCAAGAACAGAGGGCAGGGGATGTCCCCTCCCTGCCTCTCACCTGGAGGGACAAACAGTGACTGCCATGCAGAGCCCACGGCACCTGCAGGCAGAGGCTGTGGCTAAGGATGGCAGCACTGGACGTGCCATTCTACATGTGTTCAGCTCAGTACCACCTCTCCCAAAGCCTGAGAAATGACAGAAACACACTGTCCCAGGGCCCCTGGTGTGACTGAGAGCCAGCAGAGAGTGACAGAAGGCCCAGTGTGCACAGGTGGAGGTGTGTGTCACACCACGTGCTCCTGGGAGTCCCCCTTTCCAGCTGGGGAAAAGGTCTCTGATGGTCATGGCAGGTAAAAACCCCATCCTGTCCTCAGTGCACTCAAGCAGTCAGCTTCTTGCTATTTAATTCCTCTTGCAGTTTGAGTTGTGTGCAGGCCCTTCTACTCTGTAGATCTTTCTGTTCTTTGATCAAGCAGAACTAGAAGGACACTGACTTGAGGTGGTGTGAGTATAATGAGCAATACCACCACACCTTGCAGGCCATAAGCCATCCACAGCTGAGAAAGCAGAGCAGGAGCCTAAGCCTAAGATCTCATCAGTAACACTCAGAAGGAACTCTGGGTGCTTAGCTCCCACTTGCTCTGGGAGGAGCTCAGGGTTCTGGTATAATTAAGAACAAAATGAGTGTTAAGTTGGTCTAGGGTGATTCTCCATGGTTATAAATGTTGTCCCCTCCCACTACTTTGTGCTATGAAGTCTTTATCTGATATGTAACCCCAGTAGTTGGGTATAAACCCTTCTGAAAAAAACAAATATCCCTTTTGCATCATTTAAATGGAAGTTTTAAAGAAACAAATAATCAATAAACAAATAAAAAACCTGGGGTATGAAACAGGCCTGCATCCAGGGCTCTGATTTTTGCTATGCCTTCCCTGTGCCCATCTGTCACATCAAAATGATGCAGCATGAACTCTGGCAGGTAAGAGCCTCTCATTACAGCTCAAGGAATGCCAGGATCATCCTGGAAAGCAGAAGCAGTCCTGCTGGGTGCTCACAGCAAGTTCGAGCTTGGTCTTCTCCAAGAGGTCCTTTAGTGGAGATATTCCAAAAAACAATGCCCCTTACTGCCTCTAGAGAAGGATAATTGAGGCAATTAATCAGACTAGTCTGACCCACTATATATGTTGGAAAAGCATTCTTACAATAAGAAAAAATATATCATGTATTTTCTGTACCTGCCCTGAGCAGGGAATAAATTTAGTTAAAAAAAGCCAAAAAGGACCATACACAGTAGTAGTTGCTTTTGCAGATATTGGCAATATTTTAATAACGTGGTGCCAAAGTTGTAAGTCTTCAGGAATATGGTTTGTTCAACTCAGCCAGAATTACTACTTGAAGAAAACACATCATCATGAATGATGAAAATATTTGTAATTCCCAAGTGTGGGAAACAGTTTACATCTTTATAATAAACTAGGAAGAAAGTGGAACAGTATTTCAAAAAATAGCAGTCTAAAGCTAAGCTTTTAAACCTATATTTAGATGCCTCTATACAGATTCTCAGCTTATATAAATTCTCTGTTCCACTGACTTCAACACACTTAAGACAACCTGTGATTTTTAAAAATTTACTTCCTAAAACAGGATTTTGGAAGTGGTGAGGATGTCAGGAATTTTAATGTTATTGAAGTCAATGGGACTAACAGTTGTAAGTCACAAGAATGCTTTTTACAACTCCATTTTCAGGGTAATGAAAATCACTTTTATTCAGCAAATTTCACATCTGAAAAAGGGTAATGGATTGAGACGTTCTCAGTGTCTGAGTATCTTCCTGAACCTTTATTGGCTCATTCCTGCTGAGATTAAACATCTGCAACCTTCCAACAATGCAAAAGCTGAGAAATGTTAAGAGGTACCTTAAAATCAAAACAAAGTGGTGTTGAAATGGAGAAGGAGAACAAAATAACTTCACTTGACAATGTTTCAAGCAGTATTTTGTTAAATCACCATGTCTGAGTGAGGTAGGGCAGTTTTTATATTAAAATGATAATTTAAGTGGAATGTCAGCCTTCAGCACATACTATATCTGTGCGAGAAGTGATTCACTGCTATTATTCTGTTTATTTCCTCACTTTGTAATAATGTCCTAGCTACAGAAGTAACTACAGAAGGAAGAAGAGCTGTAACTCTCTACAGCTTTAGCTACTTCCACTTTGCAAACATAAGCTCTGCTGCTAAGAAACCCCCAGCCTCAGTAAGAGTTCCAAGTCATTTCAACCAATACATATGTATGATCACTACAAGAGGAACAAAGTCCACCATTATGCTTTGCATCTGATTTATTTGCTAGACTTTTGGTCCCATTTCTGGTTGATTTCAGCCAGTTTACTTAATAACCACCACAATCTGCCTCATGTGGAGAGCAGATTTGATGCTGCAATCCACCAATAAGTTCAAACCAACAGGACACGTGGCATTTAAGTTTAGTTTTTCCCCAGTTTTCTGGTGAAAACTTAAGATTTGTGCCAGAAGGAGGTCAGTGACCCCCCCTTTGTGTCTCCCCTGAACCTCTGCTTTCTTAGCTTAAGTAACACTTTATTTTTAGGGCCTTTCCATTTAATACACTCTGCATTCATTATTTTTCCTGTCAGATTAGAACCCTGTTTAGCTCTTCCTTGTCCTGGCCTCCCTCATTTTTCAGACAATGTCATAACCACCTCCATGTCCCTGGTGACAAGACTTTGACACAGAACATTTGGCATTGTCACAGCTCAGTGAGATTGATGACTCACAGACATTTTGCATCCTACAAACACACCCGTGTGCTTTTTTCCCAGAGTGATTTCTGACTGAAGAACCCCTCATTTACAGCCCAAGTCCCTGTCAGTCCCCCAGCAGATGCCCTTGCACACTCTGCTGTTCCATTTCACCCACTTCTGAATGGCTCTCCTCTTCAGGATCCCGGAGTTCTTCCAATTTTAGAAGCTGTACTGGAGAACTTGATCTGCAATTTTTACCCTTGACAAAGGAAATTAATCCTGAGCAATAGCTGAGAGACCAAGAGAAAACATGTTTTCCCATAAAACCAGCTGCCAGGGACCCAGGTCTCTGGTAAGGTCCCTGTGGTAGGGCTATTTCCTGGTGGCAGTGGCACTGCAGACAAACACAGCTGGGACACCTGATGCCAAGAAACCAAAGAGAGAAGAGGCCACAGTTGGGCTGGGAAGCAGTGAGTCATTAGGATGAGTACAAAACACAAGTATTTTCTCACCAATTAGCAGGACCTACAGTTTCTCAGATACTCCTGACTCACCATTTACAAACCCAGTTTCTGCAGGTTTTCCATTTTACAAATCCCTACTGGAAGCAATCCCACAGACCCCTCAAAAGGTGTTTTCCTTAGCCCAAGCAGCTCTCAGAGCAAAGATCATATTAATTACTTTAATTTACTCGAATATTTTTGGAAAAAAAAACAAAACAAAACATGCAGGCTGCCTGGCTGCCTTGTGCAGCAGTTTCTAGATTCTTTCCTGAGACCCAAAATGTTCTTGGTTGCTCTTGGGAACTGGACAGGGTGTTTATGTCCCCAAACACCCAGCTCAGGAGTGACAGGTCTGCAGACATCTGTTGCTGGGAAGAGCAATGAATATTTATGAAGTGTCTAAGCTCAGAAAGTAAAAATTCAGTGCAGATTAATGAGCTTCCATTGGAGCAGTAACCAGACCAGGCTTACATATGACTGTTGGATAAATTAAAAGCTTTTTTTGCTACATTTGAAATGTGCTCAGAACACTGCTTTCCCAGCTAAGTTGTAAATTTAGCTACTAGATTTGTTTGAAGAACTGGTGATTTACTTTAATTACTGTAATAACTCTGTGCTGTCCCAACACAACCACAAATCCTCCACATGCAAACAAGCCAAGTGATGAACATGAGTGATGAACCATCTCAGAGCTTTGTCTGTGTGCTGCAGTTCCTAGAATGCTTGGCTAAAAATATTAGGAAAATAGGTAATTTAGATTTGTGGCTAAATTATGGATATCTGGACAAACCATAATATGCATCTAAGTGTGTATATATATATTGTATATCTATATCTGCCTACACAGACACACACACACAAAGTGCACAGGTATACATAGCCTCTGCTTATCTCTGCTTCCTGAACATGCTGCTGTAATTACACTCTTGAGACATTTTTACTTTTAAAAGCAAAAAATCAGCTTTCCTGGTTCCCTCTTCTCTCCTGTGAGGGTTCTTCCATCAGCCTGAATGCCCTGGTTCCTCTGAACACCACTTCAGATCTTTTGGAAGAGTCAAGACTAGAAAAGAGATGGACAACACAGTCTATCCTCATTTCCAAGAGGTGCAAAGGCTCTTCACTGACCATTCTCCACCTAAGTACCTGTAGAGGTGGTCAGAGAGGGTCTTCACCTGGTTAAATAAATGAGGGGAAGAAATATCAATGTGAAATGAGTGGGTGGAGGAGGAGGAGCTGCCAATAGTCAGCTCTGGGCTGGTTAGTTTGCTGAGAAACCACACAGAAAGGATGTGAATGAAAAGTGGATTACAGTCATCAAGGTCCTCAGGTCCTGCCAGGTAAGCCTTGATCACTGCCACAGTCAGTTCCTGCCTTGGCAGCCTCCTCTTTTCCCACAGCTTCCCATTTAGGGTGACCTACAGCCTTAGTCAGCAGGACAGAAAACTGGGAATGACATCTCTCCACTCTGAGAAATCACTGAAGCCCAGAATAATTAAACACTGAAGCACAAACTGCCACATTCAGCACCCCTGGAAGCTAATGGGAATCTGTCCATGGATTTTAATTGCTTCTCTTTAGGTGGAAAATGACTGAAACCACCACTGGCCATGGAAAAGCCTCCTGGCTTCAAATACACATTCAGCAGGGCAGCATTACAGAACACTGCCAGGAGCCCTGAGCTATAAAGCACCACCCCGAGCTATTGCACTGCAGTATTACCCACTGCTCCAGTGAGTAAAGATCAGCTGTGCTTTTATCCACACAGAATAATACAAGCTGCCTGAGCTGGATCTTCAAGCCAGAAGACAAGCCAGTGAGCTAGGGGTAACACTGTTCAAATGTGAGAAACTTCAAGTCTCAGAAATGCCCTGAACCATTGAACAGAAATTCAAGAGCAAGAGAAAAAGCAGGTTTTCCTGTTTGCAACACAAATTAAAGCTTCGATAAAAGAACAGAAAATATTTGCAACACTGGCCAGAGATCTCACAATATTTCTAAATGCTCAAAAGATCTTGGGAACAAATATCCACAATAATCTTTAATCCATGTAAGAAAGAAAATCAATTATTGGTTTTATGAAACAGCACTGCAGATCTATAGACTAGACACACAAATATGTTCAGTACATCACAAGTATTTGTAAGCCTGGTAGCATTTTCTGAAGAGTAGGTACTGCTGGCAGAAAGCAGGAACATCCTGCAACATTTTCACTTGAGGAGCAAGGTACATCTCCAGCCCAGTGTGACACAGCAAGACACTGCTGTCTGAACTCTTTGGTATGCTTGCCAGAAGATATCAGAGGGCTCTTCAAAGCATTTGGATGAACAATGCTTCACTAATTTTCCATCAGGAAAGTGTCTGGGAATACAGTGGTGTTCTTGGACATGCTTCAGATGCTGTAGAACCACGTCAAGAAACTCAGCAAAGAGAAGCTCCCATTTTGCAATGCAAGATGGGCTGAAGAGGGACACTTTGGGGACCTGTGCCCTGCTTAGACAGCCACCCTTCTGCCACCTACACCCTCAGTGTCTACTTAATCTGATATTGTTGTAAATAGTTTTAGAACATTTTGCATCCAGTTACTATGGATACATTTTACAACAACCTTGAGTGTTGGTGTTGTATGAAATACAGCCAGAGCAGAGCCATGGGAAGCACAAACCACAGTTAACTCCTGTTTCTGCCCAGATGCTAGATGTTTCCTTTAAAAATTCTTCATATGGGTATTTCACAGAATGGATGAAAAACATGATCTGCTTTTGACAACCTTTTCTTCAACATCTTTTAAGCTGCACCTAGTGTGGTAACACTACTGAGCAGAACACTACTACAATGCCCTTACAGTACATTTCACGTCTATTTAAAAGCCAAATTGCAGTTATTAAAATCATTTAATTTGCCTTCTCTTTCATGTCTTTTCTTACTTTAGAACTGCTGGACAAGCTACCAACATAATCAGGATATCTTACTCGTGAAACATGAAATCAATTGTAGGATAAGAAAGAAAGGCTTTAAATACACACCCAAAAGGTCTGCATCTCCCTTAATGAAACTTGATTGTAAAATAGAGTCTGATTTCTACTATTGCAGCTTTTTTTTTTCCTACAGAGAGGACAAAAGAAGCTCAGAAATGCATAGGTCTCCCCTTTTCGTCCCAGTTGAGGCAAAAATGACTTTTGTCAACTTTCTTCCCCTTCCTCTTATTTCACAACACTGCTGTCCCTTTTATCTCACAGGTTAAAAGAGCATTTGCACAAGCAAAACCTTTCCATTCCAGTCGGTCTCAGCAGCACATGGCAAAGCTTAAACAATAGAGGACAAACACACCTACAAATAATCTTTCCCTTGGTTACAAGAATCAAAGAACTTCCTCACTTCCAGAATCAAACAGTGGGAAAAGTCACACTCAGCCACCTCAACAAACTTGGTGCTATTGAAACCAGAAGGCAGGAATCTTCCAAACATTACTAAACATGACATAATTTGTCTGCTAACCATCATGTATCACAGAAAAAAAACCAAAATATAAGCTAAATAAAAGAAAATAAAATACAAGCTACAGTCCCTTGTTTTATTTAGTGCAGCTTCCTATATTTAGCATGGGAAGTGTACAGATTTATTTTTTACTTCTTTACTGTTTCCTTTTCAAAATAACATTTAACCATTGGTCATATTACAGCAACAAATTATGGCAAATTGATTTACTAGTAAATAAACTGACATTTCTTTAGTATTCCAAGGCTACCAGTTTCCAAACAGCACTGTAAGCTACCAAATACCTGTGACTTCTGCACAGATCACCCAGGAGAGTGTGCTACTGAGGTTACCTTGAGGATGTTTCCAATATGTCAGAATACTGTCACATAAACACTGACCAGGGTTCTCTCATATGTTGTTTTCCAACTTTGTTTACATATGGTGTTTTAAAATGTCATGGTATGGATTTTGGATGTTGAGTTACAGTCAGCTAACATCCCAGTCTCCATCTGCCACTGGATGTTTGCTTTTTTGCTAAAAACTTCCAGCAGAATTTCTTTAACCCATGGACAAAATAACTTCACAGAAATGACATCACTGCATGGCCAACAATAAACACATTTTGCACTTTTGAAAATTTTAGGTGGAAGAGTCTTATGTAAATATTCAGTCACTTACTTTGGTAGAGTTTTCAAGTGATTTTCTCTTAACTCCAAAATTCGCAATTTGACAAGCCTAAAAGCATGACAGAAAAAAATCAGTTCATTCAGTGAATTGGCTCATTGTCATCACAGACATATCTGTCCTTGTCTGAACTCTGCTGAAAAACTTTGACATATATCAGTTTTTCACAGCAATTCAAAGCTATTTTTATTCATTATTTAAAACAGGCTTACAAAGTAAAAGTTAATCTCTCTCAAACACTTCCAGAACTACTAAAGAAGAAAAACCAATGGCTACCTAGTTCATAACTTTCTTTTGCAACTTTTGAGCAATGAATCACATCAAAATGAATTCACATCATTTTCCTTGACATCTGGACATCATGTCTGATCCCAACCTGCAGCAGCAGGCTGGCTTAGGAGTTACTCTGATCTCCCCAGCACTCAGCAACTGCAAACAATGACAATTATTCTGCCTCTTTCTTCAAGCAGGCTTTGCTAAAAGGTATTCCACCCACAAAGCCCAAACTCGGCTACTGGCCAGTGAGGGGCCCACCAAGGAAATGCTGATAAAGCAGCACTTTCTAGTTCTGGGCACATTAATGTCATTTCTAACACCAAGTGACATCATTTGTGCTGATTTGGGAGTGCCAAGTTGCTGTTCCCAGTTGAACAATAAAACACACATACAGGTAACTGGACAGACCAGGAGAAAACTAATACTATGTGAATTCTGTAAAACCAGATTCCTTTAATCCTCTGTCTTCTGAGCTGTTTGCCCAGGCAGACAATCTGAGGGCAGCAAGCTGACCATTCCCTCCCCAGAGTAACAGAGGTGGAGTAAATCTCACGTCTCTGGCAGAGCTGTGCAGGGTAAGGAAACATTGGCTTCCACTGCCCTCTTCAAGGGCCAAGGCAGATTGTGTTAGCTTTGATTCCCTCCCACCCTGCTTTGTCCTTATCTAGCACCTTTTCCCTCAGGTTCTGCTGCAGTTATCTTTACTCTCAATCTACAGCCTCTCTGCTCTGCTGTCTTTTCTACCTTCTCTCCTCTTGCTTTCACATTTGTCCTTTGGTTACTCCACTATGCTCTGCCATTTCTTTCTTTCTTTCTACTCCCAACACTTTTTCCTTCAGTTAATTTTTCAGTAGACATAGACCACATGGTTATTTTCTGCCCTTGCCACAATTTAATAACAAATTTGATCAAGGACAGGCCTCTTCTTCAATTTGTATTTCTTCTCACCTTTTCCCCAAACCACCAAACTGCACGACTTCATCACAAAATTCTTGCTGATAAAACATTCTCTCTAGAAACAATCATTCATGAAAAAAAAGGCTGGGAAGCTTAAATCACTTTGTTTTGTTTTGTTTCATTTTAGTTTTGCTTTGCTTTGTTTTTCAAAAGAACACAGCTGTAAACCCAATCCCTTAAAGCCTCTACTGTGTTCATGTGAAAGAGCAAGGCACTTTGATGACTAATTCTTACCTTCCAAAGTTAGCTGGAAGAAACTCCAAAAAGGCATCATTTAGATAGAGCTGGGTCAAATTTAGAAGTTGTGTGAAGCCATCTGGCAGCCTGAAAAAACAGTGAAAAGCTTCATGCTCACACTGAAGTTGCTATGGAAATAATAACAATGTATATATAGAAAGAGAAAGATGACTTTCTCTCTCACCCTCTTTTTTAGACAAATTGTCAAGAAGAACTCACTTATTACAGACATTTTTTCTCATTTTGATCTCTTCCAGGTTGCTGTAACCACAGGAAATTCAAATGCCCAACACATTCAAGTTACATCAGCCTCTTCTCTCTCCTTACCTGAGGGCTTTAAGCCAAAGGTGTTTCTTACTTTCTTTCTATCTCTTTTTGGGTTTAATTTTTAAAGTGAGATAGTAAAATTTCATCCTTTCATCTCCTTCACTCCATTTTATACATCATGGGATTACAACACAGATTTTTTTGTAACTACCATTGCAAGTTTTTGGAAGGAATAAGAGTTGCCAAAGTCCCAACCAAGGGGTTGGAGGAGGTGAGGCTGCAGCATGTGGGCTTCCCCCACACAGACACCACCAGGCCCCTGGGGTTAAGATGCCTCAGCTGCATCACTGTGCCAACCCCTGCTTTGCCAAGTGCAAAGGCACCCCCTTTCTTTGACAGTACATAGATCTTTTCACAGTTCCATCAACAATGGATTTCAGGCTACTAAAAAGAAATTTCAAGTAACCACACAAATTAATTTGATACAGTCAGTGCCTTTACATTTTAGTTCACTCCATGTAAATTTTGTGCACTTGCAGTATACAATACAAGCCACTGATACTCACTTAGAGACTGGATTGACACTGGCTTCAATAATTGTTAAACACTTACAACATTTAATATTTTCTGGAAAATCTTGAATTCCTAGAAGGATATTGAAAGAATAATTACACACACATAAAAAACCACCTGTAACTCGTTTTGTTCACAAATGAGTTCATTCAGACCAGACTTAAGCTATGACAGGAAGAATATGCATATTTTGGTATTATGGTCTAAAAGATTACACTAAAGCACTAAATAAATAGGCCAGAACAGATAACATGCCTTGTACTAAAAGTATTATGCTAATGATTAATTTACATAATCTTCTAGAGTTAGATAGTGACATCATCTGTACTGCTATTTATGCCTTTCATTCCTTCCCAAACTCCTCATCTTTTTCATCTTTGCATGTCCTCCCTTCTCAGGAGAACTTGAACATAATCCTGAGAGTCTCTAAGCCTAAACTGACATGAAATTCTGCAAAATTTTCAAGAGTGCCTAAGCCTCATTTTCAAGACAAAGACGCTTCAATTCAGGTTTCTAGGCACAAAAATATGTAAGTGTGCAACTGAAAATGCAAACACTAGGTACCAAAATCCTGGTGGCTGTTCACCTGCAGCCTTACCTTCTTCAGTTCACCACACAGGAGCCCAGTAAGCACTCTGTCACTTGGGAGAGTGGAATGCTTCTTAAGTGCACTGAAAAACCATCTTCCACTCCTTTTTATAATATTTATCAGACACAAGTCAGCAGGGGTTACTATGCTAAAACAATCTCTCTTTTTTTTTACAGAAAAAGAAATGAGGTCAATATCACAGAATTATGGAGAATCAGAGTTATTGAGGATGGAAAAGGCCTTTAAGATCATCAGGTCCAGCCTCCAATATCCACCCAGACTTCTCCAAAGTGCCTGACAGGCAGGCAGCACACAATCCAGAAAAAGAACACAGGTTCATTACCTATCAGGGATTAAAACTTCACTGCTGTTTATATTCATTACAAGTCTTGAAAGCCTCTATACATTTGAGCTCTTACCATTTTTACTGATGTCAAGTTCTCTGAGATTAACTAAGCTAGCAATGGTGGTTGGCAGGCTGGAGAGGTCATTGTCTGGGATGCTCAGCTTCCGTAAAGCTTGACAGTTGAATAGTTGCTGCAACACAAAAAGACACCTCACAGTGTTTCAGAAACAGGATTAGTTTGGGATTATTATTTATACACAGAAGCAACAAACACCACAAAACTACATTTGCTATGCAATAACCCAATAGTCAAAAAATCTTTCAAAAAGCCATTATTTGAGAAGATTGCAGCAGGCTGCTCAGGACAACAAACACAGCTTAGAGACAGTGGGCAGGAATAATCAGAACAGGTGATTGGCAGCAGGAATGTTCAAAAAGAGCTCTCTGTCAAAACCAGCACACTCACTGCAATCACCATATTGCAGGTAGAGGCTATTTCACATGTGTCACATCAATTGAAATTTTTTGTGGCTTGTGGTACATTAAAATATTTGATTTTGTAGTTGAATGTCTTGATAGATATTTAGATATTTTAACTGCATACAGAAGAAATTTGCCATCTTCAAGAAACAAACTGCTTTGACTTCACCAAAATGTTAAGTCCACACACCACCACCACTACCACTACCCCTCCCTTCAGGACCTAATTTTAAATTCCAGCTCAAATTTTTCTAAATGTCAGAATTTCAGTATGAAAAAGAATCCTCCTTTCAACCTGAAGTCACCAGGAAATCATGGTGAAGCACAGGGCTGGGTTCTGCAAGAACTATCACAACCTCACACCACCCCTTGCACATGTAAAAATCAATATTTTGGGTTGGTTTTTTTTTTCCATGGTGAGAGGAAGCAGAGCTGAAGAGCAGCTCCAGGTCTGGGTAGGTGGCATGGCAGGTGCAGTTTTCAGACAGAGAAGCTCACAGCTTCTTCAAGGCCAGGGTGCTAGCAGGTATCAGAGGAGAATGCAAAATAATTGTTTGGCTTATTCCTTGCCAGGGAAGGACAACTTCTCTTTCCAGGCACCTCAAAAGTGTTCCTCAAATATCTGGAATCTGTTTACAACAGATTTAGTCTTTCTTTCAGACCTCTCTACTGGAATGAAGTCTACGTGCTCATCTGCAGGCTGTTTGAGAAAACACAATAATTTGATTGCCTGAATGAAAAACTCAGCCAAGGATCTAGAGAGGGAAAAATTAACACACAAATGGTGTGCAAATGCCAACCTGGTACTTCACTTTAAGTACATTTTAGATCATTTTGCAAATGCATTATTCTACTGTAACTCGTGATCCTTTCAAGAATTCCTGCATTTTCTGAAAGATAATTTACTCTCAAAAAATGGAGAAGGAATCACATGAATAAAAAATGCTCAGAATGAGGAGCACCATACCACAGGCACTAACAATGGGCACCAAACACAAAATGGCATTTTTACTGAGACACTCATCAAAATGCCTTTCTCTTCCACTTCCTTCAGCTGTCTTCTCACGAGGGGTAACTCCTCAGGATGGTCCAACCACCCCTCCCCATGGCTGCCCAGTGGAGGCAGAGAAGCAACAGCCCCAGGGGAGGAACCTGGGGAACCATCTCCAGGCTGGGGCCTGAGCTTCCCCCCCTAACCCACAGGAGCAGCTGGGACAGTCACTGCTGAGCTCCACCTCTGCTTGGTAATGGCAATAAATAGGAATCTGTCTCTGGAGAAGGAGGAATTCCTCTGCATTGCATCTGGGAGCACCTACTTCTCCCCTTTTTGAAGGCAGCACATCACTGGGGACAGGATGGAAGGCAATGCCACCTCTGGTGCCAAGATGTCAGATGGTGAAACACAGGGGTGGCTCTTTCTGCAGTTTCTTCTTGGAGACAGACACATTTTTCCTAAGGCATTAACAAGTACCCTGATTTTGTCCATTACAAATGTGTCCAGATTCATACTTTATAAAAGAGAATTGAGAATTTTCATCTCATTCATGGCTTTCTGAAAACTGATTGCCAGTGACTCCCCCTTCAGCAAAATCAATATTCTATCTTATTAGTCCTTGATTGCTTTGACTCTTACAAACAGGGACAGACTTGCAGCAGCTCATGACAATGAAGTCAAGGGCAAATCAAAGACCAGGCTGGAGTTAGGGGAAAAAAGAGAATACGAATTATATAATAATTCCATAAATCCCTGAAAGAAATAAAACATATTAGAAAGTAGGAGCTATAAGTCTATTTCTAGTAATGACAACAGGGCATAATTATGATGCATAAGACATAAGGTAAGAATTTTCCTAAAACCCAGGTAGAATGAGTTTAATACATCAGTTTAATGCAAAATAATTCATTGGTTTCTAGAACATCATGCAGCTGAGAGTAACCAAGGCAGGTAATGACCCAACAGGTATTTTAGCTGTGCTTCTTTCACTACCTTTTTAAACCTGATGAAGCATTCTGCTGACAGAAAATTTCAAAAGAACATTGAAGCTTCAGAACCACACAGCAGTGAACAACAGGAAACTGACAAAACAAGTTTTCTCTGGAACAGTTTATTTGAATTCCTGTTCATAGGGAGAAGAAAGTTCTGCCTATGGTAGACTGTAACATGTAATACAAAAGTTCATGTTAAGCAATATGGTGCCACTTTAAGGAAAAAAAATGGCATTTTATCTTAAGAATATTAATTTGGTACTGAAAAAAGTTCAGAGATATGCAGAAAAAAACATGAAGCAGAAAATTTGATAGAGAAACTGTGTGGACTGTTCAAATAATGGTGATGATTAATAAAGGCTTAAGACAAAACATTATGAATGGTATAAAGACAGCAAATTAACACTCCCATTAATCTTCTCTCATACGAGGCCAAGACTATCTTAAATGATGCATTTACTGATTAAACTTAAGACCAATTAAAAGGATTTCTTCAGTGTTGCTCTTGTTCTAAACCCTGTTATATTTGTCTTCCATTATACACTGCCATTCAGTTTGAACACCAAGGTGATGCATACTTTCAAGAGACCCAAGACAAATTCCAAACATCCCTAGCTAAATTAGACATTTCATGTATCCTTCAGCCTGAGTCTTCAGTAAAAAAATTCAAATATACAGTTAACCATATATTCTTATTAAAAGAGAAATAGTCCTGGAGGTATTTGTTTGCAGTAAAATGGCCCTCACCACTGTCCATTGCATAGTTACAGAGACAGAGAAAAATATCTGGTTCTCTGCTGTCCTTTTCCAGGGGCAGGGGAGATAAGACAGCTCTCCATATCATTTTCCTGTGGCACTGAAGAGATTGCTGCTACGCTGTCTTACCATCTGTAAAGAATTTCTTGGAGTGAGCAATCTTAAGCCATGAATCATATTATCTGCATAGAAGAACTCCATGGAATGGAAAAAGTATGTTTTCCATATCTGTAAGTGGAATTATGTATAGAATAGAGCAAGTAGAAAATATGTTGAGAGATGATGAAGAATGGATTAGAGGGGAACAATGTTTAATTAAAGACTTGTTAGCATCTTTCATTATTGTTGAGAAAAAATCCAATTAAGGAGTGGATTACATTACTTCATGCTTCATTATGTAGCTAGCACCTATTATTAATTGGTTTTTCCACTACCCTGCCCTCTTTTGTTTCCAGAACACTTAAGTTACTGTAACTTTTCATTCCTTACAGTAAACATTCATCAACAGAACCCATTTAGAGATTCTATAAACGAAGTTTTACATGGGAAGGGTAACTTAAATAATCTTACTGCAGGGCCTCATTGGCAGTTACAAAAACCTGAGTCAGGCAGTACTGACATTTCTCAGAAGGATAAAGGGCTTATCCTGACAAAGAGCTTGCTTGCACAAGCAGTGCTGCTGGGGCCCCCAGTGTGGGATCACCAACCCCACACACCAGCATCCTCCTGGTGCAGGTATCATGTGCCATATTAATTACTTGCTGTGCAAGAAGTACTTCTTTAGAACAACTGGTCATTTCCCAACTGGAGACTCCATTGGCTGTCCCTGTCCTTGTGCTATGAAGCCAGGAGCAGTAGGTGGCCCTACTCCTCCCCAGGCAGTACCATCTGGGAGAATGGTGGCTCAGCTGCTAGGGCTCTTCAGAGAGGGCAGAAAAACCATGGGTGACAACATACTAGAGCCCCAGGAGTTAATAGGCACAACTCTGCCCACAGCCAGCAGCACTCCTGGTGAGGAGCAAGCCCTAATTCCGAATACAAAATTAAGAACACAACGGGGACATCTGTGTGAGGCACAACACCCATTACCTTAGGTAGCTCTTCAATTTGATTGGCATCTAGGTAAAGCTCCTCTAGGGTCCGTTCAAAGTTAAAAACCTCCTTTGGCACCTGCTGCAGGCCACAGTGAGAGTAATCCAACACCGAGACGATTTCCTCCTCCCCGCGGAAGCACCGGCACGGCACCAAGCGCCCGATAAGTTTCCTTTTGGTTGTCATCTCCAAACAGCATACTAAAGGAAAAAGGGGGGAAAAAACCAAAACCGTTTTTTGGAACTATCAACATTTGGAGGACTATGTCTTTAAAATGATTAGTGAGCATGCCAAGAGCATCCACAACTGTCACTGTCCTCAGCGATGAGAAGCAGCTGTGTAAATCCTACCTGTGGGAACCCCTCTGTCAGCACAACTACCTCTGAGGCTTCTGCTCCTGGGTTTGGTCCCTCCACTGCACTGAATCAGTCAGAGCCATCTGGTTCTGAATCTGCATGGCAACACTGGGCTCATACCTGTTTCATCTGAGCTCAGAGTTTCTTAGTTCTCCAGAGTTACTACCAGATTACATTCACTGTCTTTTCAAGCATATGAATGAAGAAAAGGACATATGAACTTAATTGGTTCCAAAACTGGTACAGAAGTAACCCAAAATATTCTTCAGTAAAAATACTTTAACTCATTACTCTTGAATTGAGAGAACACTCAACAAGCAGATTTCATACATGTCAAGCAGGCTGCAAATCTGTAGTATATATTGACAGTCTTAGGAGTTATCTTACTGTGCTCAGAGATAAATCAGGCTGATCTGAAGCATATTACCACAAAGTAAAAAAGGGCTAAACCTTCAACTCCTGTCTTCCAAACCACTTACAATGTTTTCAGTTACATTTATGAAAAGAATGCATGAATTAGTCTAAGTAAATCAAAGTAAAGGTTATCAGGATTCTCTTTCACTGAACGCCAGTGAAAAAAGAACTGGATATTCATGCAGAATACCAGTGGGGATAATTCATAGAGCTTAAGATACCATTTATTTAAAAATGTAAGATTCAAAAAGTAAATTAATCGGTCCTATAATGCTCCATTCATGATTCTCTCTGATTTCTTTATCATGTAACACATTGATATTTTCAAGGTAAATAAAATACTAAAACATTTCATTTCCTTGTTTCAATTCCATTAGCACTTATCCTGCCTCTGGCAACCCCAATGAGATGAGCACACAAATACTGCCAGGACAAATACTGTTTTCTCATCTTTTCAAGAAGACTGAGATGTTGAAATAAATGAAACAGTGGAAGCAGAGTGCAGATGGTTTTTCACTTGGCAGTGCCAATGACAGCCTCTCTGCTGCCTGCTTTTGCCTTAGGGGTAAAGCCAGAGAAAAGGGGACAGCAATTTTGTAATTCAGCTTGACCAGAAGCCAAGTTTGTGGCTGTAACATAAGGGTTGTATCTCAATTACAGCAATAAAGTGTACCTAAAGGTCTGAAAATGCAAAAATAGAACACTTACAGGTATGAAAAAAAAAAAGCTCTTAATTTCCAAGATAAGAAATCAGAAAATCTGCAAGTTTTATTTCAGCTCAGCAGTGTAGTCCACTGCAGAACATGAGCAGCCACACAGGTAAAACTCACACACACCACCCAAATTTACTCTGTGAAATGTGATTTTGGATGTTCTTCATTTAAGTTCCCTCCACAGTCAGATTCCATACAGAACTCTGTGGCTCAGACCCAGGTTCCTGAGTGGCACTCAAAGCTTCCTGTGATAATGTTTATTTTAACATTGCTCCTAATGCTCCTCTGGAAACAAGGCTCTTGCCTTTGCAGCTTCAACTCTGATGGCCCATTTCCAGACCATTTGGGAGGAAATTACTTTTATCATTTTCTCAGCTTCAAAGAATTTTACATGTGTCACTTTTTATTTCAGGCAGGAAAGGTCCCAGAGCTCCACTCCAAGATAAATGCAGGAGGAGAACAGCCCACCACACCACCAGTGCCCCCAGTTCTTTCTCAGATCAAGGTTTGCTCTGATTGCCATGTTATCTGCTCTTTCTAAACCAGAACCACAGACTGCTTTGGGTTGGAGGGACCTCAAAGCTCCTCCAGTGCCACCCCTGCCATGGGCAGGGACACCTCCCACCAGCCCAGGGTGCTCCCAGCCCCATCCAACCTTCAACACTGCCAGGGATGGGGCAGCCACAGCTTCTGGGGGCAGCCTGGGCAACCAGGGGCTCAGCACCCTCACAGTAAAACCTTTTTCACTCCCTCTGCTCCACCACCATGGCACATCCCATGCTATCAGGATAGATATCATGGAAGCAGCTCTGGCCATTGCTACCTGAGCTTAGTCACCTGGCACCATGTTCCACCTGGCTTCAGGACCAGCTGCAGCATCTCCTGACCTCAGCAAACCTGGGAAGCAGCAAGAGGTGCAGCATGAGCACAGCCACCAACCGGGTCTGCATCCTCAGTTCCAGAAACCTTCCCAAGCCTTCCCCAAAGCTCATCTGGGTACACCAGATCCAAAGAGACACTGCACGAGAAACCCAAACCGAGCCCTCAGGCTCCACAGCCTCTGGATCCAGGCACGGGAAGCAGCCTTTGCAATTGCCTATTTCAAACCTTGACACAATCAAAATAAATGCCCTTAGAATATCAAATTATTTGTAGCTTTTCAAGCTATTTGAAGGTAATGAACAATTGAACGCCGACATGTACTGCAGAAATGACTCCAAAAGCCATTCTTCCCAGAGGCATTACAAAGCACTTAGCTTTGCATTATTCCCTGCTGTAGGCACACACATTAGAAAAACCCCAGGTTTCATTTGAATAGAAACTCAGAACAATCACACCAGCACAGAACAGCTAGAGAGTGTACAAACAGTCGGGTGATGAAAAGGCACTAAAAATAGCAAAAATGCACAAGCATTTTAAAGAGTTTCTCCTTTTGCTTATGTAAATAAAAGTGCTTCCACTAGTGCAGTTCATAAAGATACCTGTCATTTCTTGTCCTGTAGAAAATGGTTTTGAAAATTAGAATGAAAAAATTGCAGATTATAAACAAAAGTGATTTAATTACTTTGTCTTCCTCCAAAGCTATGGGAAGACCCTTCTGCACAATAAATCAGGCCAGTGGGATCAAGGGGTCATCTGTTGGAACTGTTTTCTTCAAGAGAAAGCCTCAAACCAGAACAGGAACTGGATAGATGAGTGATCTGTACCTATGAAAAGATCAATAGTGGAATAAGAGAGGCTCTTAAAGCTGAGTTAAGGTGCATTGCTAGGATTTTGTGAGAAAAAGTAGTAAGAAGTAACTCCACTGCAGAAACTGCTGCAAGAATGACCACGAGAAAGCAGGAATCAGAAGTAGGTTTGCACATGTCCATAGTCTGCTCCAATTGTTCTCCTTTGTAGGTAAAAAACAAACAAACAAAAATGCTGAAAAAATGTGTTAAAAAAAAGATCCCCTGGGATTTCTATTGCTCTTCAGAAAGCACCAGTACAGAGTTAAAGGGCCTAAGGTACAACTGAAAGGAGTTAAATTTCATGCCCCGTGGACTAATGGTAATTAAACTCTATTAATTTCAGTGTTATTAATTCCTACCCTGCACTAATTCCAGCTTTGGTAATTACACTTTTCTTACCTACATTTTATTCTTTTATCATTTTCATAAAGCTCTTACTGACTGTAAGAGGATTGCTCCTTGAGAGCCCGGGGAGCCAAGCTGAAGCCCAGCAGTCAGCAGGAAGCCAGCCTCCCAAGGTCTGGGCTCCAGTCACTGGACATGTCACTGCCTTAGGGACTCCTCATGCCTGTAAGGGACATGGAAGGCCTCCTGCTTCCTCAGAGGAACACCACTGCTTGGGACGTTTCCCCAGGTAAGCGAGGGGCAGAAATGGAGTTCTCCACAGCTTTTTCTCCCCAGCTGATCTCCCTCGGGTTCTTGCTCACCCTCTGTGCTGTGTGATATGTTTCAGCTGACAGACTACACGATCTGTATGAGTCAAAATTCCAGACATTTCAGGTTGTCTGTTCAGTCTCACACACAAGAACACTGCATTTTCAAAATGCTCAGCAGCTGGGACAGCCATAGGGACTGTCCTGCACAGGCACTGGGAACACGGGGACACAGACACTGGGATGAGAGGTACAGCCACTTTTACTTGATTTTTTTGTGACTCCAATTAAAGAAATCTATTAACATCTTAACTAATAATTAATTCTATGCCATTGCACCCATAACAAACTGTAATGTACCCTATATCAGCAATTCAGAAAAACAACATGAAACACAAGCACGTTTTTCCCCACAAAAGCTTAAAAATGCTACTACCTGCTGTCTGAAAGCCTTTTTAAAAATGTATTTCTTCTTGAATTAAAGAAACTAGGAAGAAGCATAACTATAAACTGCTGTTTATCAGCTTCATGCAAGCATTTCATTATCATTATCTGTAGTTTATTCTTTAATGCAGAAAATCCTTAATCTAAAAACCCCAGAAGTTTTATGGAAACTAATTACAATAAAATCTGATCTCTTCTCAATGAACAGATCTTTATGCAGTAAAATCACTAATCCCTGTTTCTCAGCAACCATGAGAGATGTTCTCCATACCTATTGAAAGGAGAGAGGCAGAGAAAATTGCTGTATGGCTCACAAAACTCGGATTTAAATATGGAACAAAATAGCTCAACAAACTTCAAAACTTCAAGTATCTTGAAAGAACAGGAGAGGCAGCATTTTTTTTTCAGAAGATGGAAGAATTTATTTTTTCATCTCAGAAGCTTTTTCCTCTGCAATGGGCCTACACCTCATCAGATACAGCACTTTTTCTTTTTTGCCTTCACAAAGTAATTAAAAATTTACTTTAAAAAGCCCCAGCTAAAAATGCTGTATCTGTCTGAATATTTATCTAATCAGTTTAGTTTTATCCTAAATATACAAAGTATTATCTTCAACTTTACTTTTCCAATGCCAGCATTAAAAAAAAAAAAAGTGAGAACAAGCAGTAAGTGGCAATTGTGGAGAAAGTAATTTGAAAGACTTGCAACTGCAAATTAGTTTCAAATTGCCTCAGAATTCACATGATTTCCTGTTGAGAGTGCTTTTAGAATAGGAATTCCCAAGTAGTGTATTGGGGAGATGAATTACCACTGAATTTTATGGAGTTCATTCTTTAAACAAATGCTATGTAACCCTTCACTTAAAAAGAATCCACATTTTACAACAATCAACTCTTTTTCTATTGGTTTTTTTTTTAATTGGTTTTTTTTTACCTGCAGAAGACAGAGATTGGCCCTGACAAACTGCCCCAGGACCTCTGTTTGGTAACACCCCAAGCACTGCAGAGCAGCTGCCCCATAGGCACATCTTTCCAGCCCCTGAGAGTCTGCTTTAACACCAAGTCATTTTAAACCACTGTAGGCAATTTTAAGTCTTAGAAGCAGGCAATAGCTGTTCCTTTTTTCTTTCTCTTACTATCAGCACCAATATGTTAATATGTTGGCTCTTTGCAATGAGTTATACTATCAAGCTCAGAAATCACAATTCTCTCAGTCACTACCCCAGTCAGTTTCCACCATCCCCTTCTGGTTTTCCAGAGGCCTTTGACCACTACAGAAGTGATAAAAGCAGAGAACAGCTCCTTGAGAGACCCACCCAGCCCATGTGCACCTCCAAAGTGGACACCACATATGTTGCTGACAGCACCTCTTTTTTCCTTCCAACCCCATAAAACCCCTGTTCTGTGAAACAAAAGCCTTGGTAAATTGTGATGCCACAAGTGCTGCAGATACAGAAGAGGTGGTATCCCTCCTCCGTCCCTAGGAAGGATTCAGAGTTGGCTCCAACAGATCAGAATTTATGTCGTATTTTCTCTGCCAAAAGAGATTTGATTATATGGACTGTGCACATGAGATGGAACAAAGCTGAGCATAAGGTTGGAATTTAAAAAAAAAAATAAAGCAACCACTAGACAGTCCTCAAATTTCCTTCTGCCAAAAGCCTTTCCCCCACTGATATTCTCCCTGCACTGGCCAGACATCCACTTTTATTTTTTCTTTTTTTTAATCAGTTCTGTGTGCTGTTTCAATCATTTGCATCCTGTCCGTTTGCAGTCTGGGTCACTGTATTAATCAGGAAACTTCAAAGCTCTCAAAATCAGCCTAATTTGGGGTACAACTTTTCAATTAGAATAACAGCAATATTAATAATTTAGATTTATTTTTTTTTTAATGTAGAAAGATTATATCTGCAGATACAAGCTGGGCCCTCCTCATCCAGGTTTTATGTTGTATGTAAATGTGCTGCTCACCTTTTTATTGTATGCATCTTTGTGGCCATCATCTTAGCTCCATCTTAAATGAAGCTCTGTGTGAGTTTTTCCTCACTTGTTTCTCTGCTTACTCAGATGTATAACTCTTAATTCCTCCATTTTGTGCTTTTTATTCTAGTCAAGACTTTTTTCTCTGTAGCAATAATACCATCCTTGTGACACGAGAATTAGGGTTATGTAAGCTCCTACAGCTTGCTATTTTTCATATTTTCCACAATTTTATAATTCAGAAAGGAGTTCTGAGGTAACGTAATTTGCCTGTTCTTTGCCTGAAATCCATCTTCCCTAAAACCAAATGCCACCTAGAAAATTTTCTGTTTTCCCCTGAAGTGATCCAAACGGAAAGGTGCAGCAATGTTTTTGCAGGAGGTTCCAATTCTTCATTGGAAACAAACCCCCAGACACCTTTGCTACCCATCTGTAGGAAAAGGGAAGACAGTTTGGAAATACCCCCTGGAAAAGGGGACCCACATGTGTCTCAGGAAGATGCCTGCACAACAGTGAGTGGGACTGGATTGCTCTTGAAGGCTGGAGACCAGAACATTTTTGAGAGTCAAAGCAATGAGGTTTTTGTCACCCTGCTTCCAGCCAGAGCACAAGGTCAAAATCCCTGGGTGCCTCTAAACCAAGACCTCTGCACTCCTGAGTGCCCCTGTCTGCATGACACCTGCAGGGCAGTGTCACACACATCTGGTGAATGGGACTGGGAGGGGAGACCCAGGCACACGTTTCCATCCATCCGTGCAGACAAGCAAGTGTTCAGGAGGCTGGGCAGGAGGTATGTGTGGACAGGCTGGTAATGTCACCTCCAGCCAAGGCCTGGCTGGCCAGCCATTCCCTCGGTCACCTTCAAAACCCCTTCTGCTTTCCATGTAGAGACAGAAAAAAGAAAAAGGAAGAAAGGCAATTTAGTCTACTTTGCTAAAGCAATGATAAGACCCATGCAGGAAGGAAACCAGGGCCAAGATAGGAAGACTTACAGGAAGAAACAGCTGCAGGCAGGCTCTGAGGGAGGGTGTTCCAGGATTTCAGAGGAAGGCTCTGCTCTGCAGACACCCAGCTCTGACCAGAGCCAAACCTGGCAGCTGGCCAGGAAGAGAAAAACAACCTAAAACTCCAGGGCCTTCCAATTAGGGTCTGATTTTTTGCAAGGTTCCAATTAGTGTGTTTTAAAAAGGAGAAAGTGAACTGCTTGGCTTTGATCAAATCTCTTTCCTTTGTACCTAATTTTCTCCATCAGAAATCACTATGCATTTTTTTAGGTAACTCTCTTCCTCATCCTGTTTAGAAGCAAGAAGCAAATTCTACTGAAGCTTCACCCTTCAGCCAGGTGAGTGAGTAAGGAATACCAATTTTATGTTCTAATCGATAACTCAAATTTAGCAATTTAAATATTTTGTTTGTAGAAGCCATTTGTAATAGTTTCCATTAATCTTCCTCAAAAGATTAAGAAGCTATGGTTCCAAAGGATAAAACACAATAGCAGAATTACCAGAATGCTTCCAAAGGGGAACTTGTCTTATCAAAAAGAAGGCTGTGAAATCTGAATTGTTTTCTTGCACTGAAATACCATGATAGCAGCATATCTTATCCAGAAATACTGTTTAATGCATGGTTAATTGAATTCTCTTCATTGTATTTTCATTGCAATACTCTGCATTCAAGTTCATATTTAATTTCACTAATCCTAAAGTAAAACAACCAAGCATGAATAAGCAGATTCTGACTTCACCTTCTGTCTCCTGTGAACGTTGCTCACAGCCATGAGCAAGGTAATTTTCTCTATCTTTGCTACAAGATCTGGGATGTCACTTGCGACTTCACCATCCTGAGACCTGGGCACTTCACAAAAAGAGTGAAGTAAAATTTAAGACAGAATTATTTCTACAAAATATCAGTCAGTTTTGAACAACCAGACCTTTAATGTCCCCCTGTGACACAGGATCCAATTTCTACGTTTTATGGTAACTCAGTCCTTGATTTCAACTAAAGGTGACTATCAGGCTTGCCTTGAAATTCCCAAGTGATATTTTCTGAGTAACTGTTCCTTGGGTCACCTTAACCTCAACCTTGCAACGATGATTGCAAGAACAAAAACTGCTGAGTGACACACACAACAAAAGTTGTGCTGCTTTGTGGGTTTTTGTCCTTATGGAAGACTCTAGGTTTTTCAGTTTCCTTTTATGCAAGAACTGGCAGAATTTCAATTATTCATTGCATATTAGTAGCACATGCTGAAAAGTAATAATTATGCTCTTTACTGCTAGAAATTACAATCAGTTTGATGATGAGCCCTGCAGACATTGAAGAAGTAGAGAATCCCAATAAATGAAGATGAGGAATAGCCTTCTTTGGAAAGTAGGCTTTCTGGAAACTGGGAAATTTACATTTAAACTTAGATCTTTGATGTGTTTCAACTCTTACTTGAAGTAATCCCTTAGTTTAAAAGATGATCTGGTATGAAATTTAGTAGGAAATATGCCTTATTTCTTGCCTTATGGAGTAATGGATTTTGCTCCCTGTATGGTGGCTGAACTGCTATCCACAGGAACAGTACAGAAAATGTAATCTATCTGCTAAATACCTCACCCAAACAAACTGGTATTTAAATATGAGCTACATAACTTTCATTACAGCTGAGCTTCTTCCTCACAGAGGAACAGGCTCATACAGAATACCCAATTACTTTTCAATGGTTTACATCACAATCTGGCTGCATTATTCCTGACACATTAATCAGCTTAGCAGGAGCTTACTACAGGAAAGCTGTGTGCATTTTGCTGAGCTTGCAGAATGAAAGTTCCACAGATAACAACACACAACTACAAACTGCAGCTAGAAAAGGAAGTTTGCATTAAAAGTGACAACTATGACTCACAATGAAAGCTGATCCTCTGAAAGAACCCAAGCAGAGAGATGTGCTGGGACAAGGGGCCTTTCTCTTCCTTGTTCTTACTGCTGCCTTGCTCAGCATGTGTGATGCAGCCACCTTGGAGCACAGAGAACTGAAGTCCAAAATTGAGGGAGATGAAGTTCATTTTCAACATGTCACACCACCTATTTGTTTAGACATCTGTATTTCCAAAGCACAGTTACATTTGAAATACATATAACAAACTGCCTGGAAAATGCAGATTTTGTGGCTCACAATGGTAAGTGCTCACAACCAGCCACGAGGCTTTTTCAAAAACCTTTTCCTTTTCAAAAAAATAGAAATTTGTTAATCGTTAAAAAAATACAGTTCTGATTCCATGCCAGCTTTCCTTCTCCACCAGTGAAACTGCACCTTGAGACAGCCTTTGTCTCTCAATGTCACCTCTGTGACTGTTCCTACTGCTCCTTGTATTTTTCAAGGTCTCCCCTCCTGTTGGTGAAGCTCTCATCTTCCTCCTCTTGACTTCTTCTTGCTCTTCTCTGAACAGCCCTGGAACAGGCACTTCTTCCAATCACACTCCATATTATTGATGGATATAGTTCATCCAAAGCCTTTTTTGATCCCTCATTGTCTTCTTCACCATACTCCCCTTGTGTGGAGACACTTCACCTCACCATCACCTCCTGCAGCTCTTCCACTCTCCATGTGACTGAAGTATCAGAAGTGCTGCTTACTCCCTGACCTCTCTTGCTTATCTTCTCTCTTCTCTCAACATCTCCTGCTATGCTCCTATATTCTGCATAACCTATTCCCCAGCAGTCATCCAACTTCTTTAGTGTTTTCTGGTCTTCCAGTCACCCACCAGCAATAGCTTCTCATCTGCCCCATCTCCTCCTTCCTGATCTTAACAGAGTTCTTGATTCATTCTCCATCCCCTTTTGCTCTTCAGAACCCAGACCTGGGTTTTACCTCCAGACCTCTCTCCTGGCTCACACCTTCTTTCCTTCACCTTCCCAACCCCTTGCAGATGGTTTGGTTACACACTACAGCAAACATTTCAATAATCAGGCTGGCTTCTTTACTGCTTAGTTATTTTCATTTCTGTGAGTTTTTCTACATAAACATGCACATTCTCCAACTGAACTGCACAAACATGACTTAATTTTTACCATTGTTCACACATGACTAAAAATCTTTTCCCTTCTGCTTACTCTCCCTTCTCTCTATATTAGACCTTAAATTCTGCCAAGAAAAATATCAAGTCTTTTACTGCCCACCAGTTCTTCTTTCCTCTGTTATTCTCTCCTCTTTCCTGGCTACAGATACACTTTTTTCTAGTGCCCCCATTCATTTCACCACACCCATTTATGCCATGTACCCAAGCTGCCTTCTGCTTGCATGTATGCTCACCAGTGGGATTATCAAGATGCAAAGCCTGTGTCTGTACATCAAAATGTCAGTACAAGTGAAATCTTAAACACATAATCCCCACAAGTATCCATGGCAATTTCTTGCTTGAATATGAGAATAAAATCTTACATCTAAACATCTTTTACATCTAAACATTTCTCCTCTATAAATACACCCTACCCATGAATACCTGAGTAAATCTCCTCTGTACTTCAATCCATATTGCAGCTCCCACATTTCTTACTTGCTTATTTTTAGCCTGAATCAAGACATAAAATCTGAATTTTGCCCTTTCCCCTTGACACAGTCCTATCACTAGCCTTGGGCTGTGAAAAATCAAGCCCACAGACACCACTGATTAAACCCCCTTAGAACCCAGGAGGATTGTGTATTTCACCTTCAGAGTTTAAAATACGAAACAAACTAGAAGAAGCTCATTTAATTTCAGGAAATACGCTATTCTATAATTGCAGAACTACAAATCTTTTGCATGACCTCACAGGAAAAATCTGCACTTTCTGTCCAACCACATCGACCGCTCCTTAAAGTCTTGCAAGGCTCAAACCCGGCAGCAGGGGGCAACCTTGAGAAACTGCTCCAAAGGCATAGGAAGGAACACTGGGAGAGAAGAAAGATGGGGAACAATACAAAATTATTTTGGAAAAAGTAAACTATGCTATGGCAAATGAGACTAATCCTTCACCGCTTGTTCAAGCCCAGATTTTTACAAGTAAATGCATTCTGAATTTTATTCTGTTTGCAGTTAAACATGTTTTGCCAGTGCCAGCTGCAAGAGAATGGCAGATTTAAGGGCAAATTTAGGCCAGCTCCTCTCTTTTCAAAGTCAATGATTGTGCCAGGAGGCCTTGACTTCATATATATGAAAAAAAAAAAAAGCCTTTCTAGACCTCTTTTTACTCTAAGGGTTACCAAAGAAGAAGAAAAAAGGGCTTCTACTCTACAAGGGCACTAAACCAGCTTCTGTTTTTAACAACAAATCTAACAAACCAATAAAGTTTGTGGATGTAAACTCCATATCAAATTCAAAGGAGTCTTATCAGCTTAGATCAGTGAGTCTTAACATGCTGCAGACAATGGTCAGGATAATATTTGAGATACTTGGGCACCTCAAAAGCCAAGTTCACTCTGCAGGAGGGACAGTAACAAATATGCTTAGGGGCATCCTGGAAAATAAACATCTGTTTTGTTCCATCCTCCTGTACAGGCAATGAAACCACTCCCACAAGGCACTAGGCTGTGAGGGGCTTCTGTTCAACCCAGAATGGTGAAAAAACTATCAAAAACAGGAAGGCAGGCTGTAAAATACAAATACTGCTTCAAGTGTTCGTGGGGAAGGATTAAGCTGTTGGTATGTATTCTCAGCTGCTACATTTTCTGGTTCATGTCTATTCTCCGTACTCTTTCACTGCATGAATCAGGAGTACTCAGCCATTTCCTGATCACTTTTTGCAGAATCTCTAGCTCTTGTTACTGTCACAGCTGCTCCTGAATGAGAAGTGAGATCCTTGCAAAATTGACATGCTAACATCCCGACCTGTGCCTGGAGAGACACACCTGCCACCACTGAGCAGCTGATCCACCCCACCTCAGCCTCAGCCATGGGGAGGCTCAGGGGCTGGAGCAACCCCGTTCTTTAGGTTCCTTTTTGGTGAGCACCAGGAGGAAGCCACCTTAGTGCAGGGATTTGTTCCTCCCCTCCTTCAGGGGTGAATAATCCAGGCCATTCAAAAAGGGGCATTTGAGAAGATCTGCATTTCTGAAGGTTCCCATCAGCAGAGGGCTCTAGAACTACATTCTCCTAAGTATCGAGATCCCTCCCATGATTAATCTGTCCCAGTTTTTTTTAGTCAATTAACATGCTGTTCTCATGGTACAAATGTTCTCTAAAAAAATTCTCACAGCTGAGCTGTCAAACACTGAAATTCAGTACATTGGAATGTCAGGTTTTTAACAAAGTCCTGGAGTTTGTAAAGTATAATCAGAACTTTAATGCCCAATTATGCAATCTTAGCAATGACTTTCTGCAGAGAATTTTATCACTTTCATTGTAAACTGGGATCATCAACCAGAGCTGTACTGAATTGTTCCACTCCAGAAACACAAGGGCTTGATGCTTAATGGAGGGCTTCCTCAGATCAGCAGAACTGGCAGGTGTGGATGGAACAGCTTGGGAAGACTCAAGGACTTTGCCACATTCTTTCCGCAGAGCAACAATGATTTGGTCTCCTTCTGTTTTGTTTTTCACGAGGTCCTTCACTCAGGGATGCTTTCATCTGGCAGTCAGAATTAAATTGCAGACTGTTCACTCTTACAAAACATAAGCTCCTTTGTTGTCTCAGCTCCTGGAGTTCAGCAGACACCTTTCTGAGGCTGAGACACCTCCCTGGAGCAAACCCAACGCATACTCAAAGTCCAGGGTCATTTCTCACAGCCTGAAACAAGATTATCAAAGTGTGGACAAAGAACTAAGCAATATTTGAGCATCCACACACCTGCTAAATTAAGACTTAGCTGTACATAAACAGCAATAGCCTCTTGGCAGAGAGGTATAAGCAGACATCCAAGTTCCATTGGAAAGCCTGCCCAGGTGATGAAGGAGTGCAAGCCTGGCCTCCAGGCTCCTTCCTGTAAGCCAGAGGGAACTGAAACAGGGAATTCCTCTCCTCAACTGAAGGAGAAAAACGATGGGATTTTACAGCCCCACTTTCTGGATCAGGTAATCGAGCATTATAAGCATTTGGACAACTACCAGCCAAAGCAAAAATTCCACTGAACTTAGGTACTGAGCTAATGGCAAATAAAACTGCAAAGATGTGCTCAAACCTGACTAAACTGGAGCCGTAAGCTTCAGATCAATGTTTGTAAAGGTGTTATTACCCCATCTAAAAATTTTCAGGTTAATTCTTACAGGAACCACCAATAATATTTCATCTGCTCCAGGATGACACTCAAGCAGATGCATTTTATAAAGGTTTAACTTGTGTTTCTGACCTGCATCAACACAGCATTTGGTAGATCTTTTTCCATAATCAAACTGGATACTCCCTATTTTTGTCCTTCTTACAATGTAAGCCAACAATCAAGATTTTTTCTGAAGGTTACATAAATTTATCTAGACAGTTAATGATTTCAGTTTGTTTCAAATTAAATTATTCCAGCAACATTTCTACTGACAATTGTGAAAAATTGTCTTGACAAATCTCTCCACTTGAGCAACGTATCAGAATGTGGTCCACAATATCTACTCAAGTGCTCTCCTGCATTTGACACACTCTTCTTGTTATTGCCTGACTCATCAAAATGCCTTACTGCTAATTTATATTGAAATATTTATAACATATTTGCAATTCATCAGTTGAAAGATGCTTTGTCACTTTTCAGTCTCTGTCTACATTGATTTGCTTTGTGAGACCCAGAGAGTTGAGGGAAAAGGTTGCTGGATGGATGTGGCTGTCCACATCAGGAACTGAAAGCAAAACCCCAAACACTTGAATTCTGTACATCAAAGTCTTCAGTTCTGGGTGATTACCAAACAACACTACATATACAGAAATTAGAAATCATGTATTAACTAATTGACTGTGGGTGGTTGTCTCTTGTAACTTGGAGATGATTCTGCTGACATTTAATTACATGCATTCTTTCTTTGTGTTCTATAACAAAATAAAAATTAAATCCCTTCATAACCTAAAAAAGGCCAAAAACACCCCCACATCCTACCAGGGCTTAATGTAAACCAAACAAGTTATTTTTTTCTAACAGTCTAATTATTTAATTCCATCTATTGACTGGTAAGCAAGGATATCTTTGAGCCACCACCAGAAGACATGAGGGAATGAGACAGCACCAACAGAGTTGTTATTGCTGATGGTTTGAGTGGCTGCAGAGATAAAGAACAGCGTTTAACTGTAACTGCTGCAAGGCCTTTCCATCCACAGCTCCCAGCTCAATCGCTTCTGACAGTTTTACACAGGGCTGCCATGCAGCAGAGGGGCTGGCAGAAAGCTCTCAGCAGAAGACATTGCAAAAGCCAGGAAAAAGTCCTGAGCAGCACTTTGCAGGCCTAAGCACCAGAGCCAGACTCTCAGCCTTTTGGTGAGGTCCAGTGATTTGAAGTCATGTCACCACAGACTGAAATGGGAAAAATAATAATAAAGCAGGAAAGAATACCACTGTGCTCAGACAGGACTGCTGACAAAAAATACATTGATCTAAAAATGAGGCTAGGCAGGCTGATGGCTGTGAGGAGGAGATGAGAAAGAACACTGTCCGTTATTTTAATGGAGGGGAAAATAAAAAGAATCTGGAGTGGGACAAGAAAGAACCTGGAAATGCATGAAAAATCACCAGTAGTCAAGAAGATTACAGAGAAGACATGTAGGAGCAGATAGAGATCACACAGAACTGGAACAAAAGCTGAACAAAAGCTGAGGGGAAAGCATTTAGCCAACCCAGGAGAAAGTAGATTGTCCACGCAGCAAAGGAACAGGAGGACAGCTCCACTGCCCATCTGCCCTCCCGGGATCTCAGAGCAACTGCCTGGGACCTTTTCATCCCTGCACAGAGGTGACTACAGCTTTGCTGGGTCAAATGACATATGGATCAGGACTGCCCAGAGTACAGTACCCTAAGTGCCACTGAACCGCATTAGGAGCTGAGCATGAACATCTGAATTTCAGCCTGAATGAGGGAAAAAAACATTTGGAACAGCTTGGAATGAATCCCATCCCTCCCTCCCACCAAGGAAAACAGATGGTATCAGAAAGACGAACAACATCCTAGCAGTCCCTGCTACTGTTCTGGAGGGATAAAAACAGAGGCAGAGGAGCAGAGGAGGGGGAGGAACGCTTGTGGTGAGTTCTGACACTCTACTACAGCTTGCAGCCACGTCATGTCACCTCTCACTTCAGCTCCTCTAAGGCCATCTCTGGCCAAATGGGTTCTTGCTCCTGGCTGCTCCTACTGGCATGTTCTTGTGCTATGTCACTTTCTCTGAGTTTCTTATTCCTATGAATAACTGGCCTAAATTAACTCCAGGGCTATTTATACCTACTTACTCCTTTGCCAACATGTTCATTTATAGGTATGGACCTGGTAGAATAGACCGAATAAGGAAATGCAGAAGAAGCCATAGGAACCCTGAACAAAGTCATCCAAACCAGCTTCATCTTTGTTGAATCTTCTTAACCTCATCTGAATATCTAAGGTATAAAACTCCCCAATATTCTAAAATTCTGTTACTTAATCTTTTTTTTTCTTTTGCCTTAATGAAAAGGCAACTACAATAATAAAAGGTGGTTCAACAAATGGCTTCTTTATCAGCAAGATGTCACCACAGAAAGCACTCTTGGGCTCCCCCTAAGCTAGAAAGACAGAGGGCAGGAGCAGGACATTAAGGAGAAGCTTATAGCCTGATACTCAAAAATTCAGGAACAAGACAAATGTTTTATCAAAGCTTGTTAGGCCCTGTGCCTCTGGGCAACTCAGAGGTCTCAGTCACATTGTGCTGTCCCACTCTCAGTGTTCTGCACCCTAATTTCACAGCTTGGGCCAACAGACAGGCAAATGAAGGGGGTGGTGGGAAGGATACCCCAGCACACACAGGTGTCCAACACATTACACCTCTGACCACTGCCCGGCTTTCAACAAAGTATCTGGAAGGTTTTAAAAGAGCTGCACTTAATTATTTAGACAAGGCAAATGTAACATGCTATTTGCTGTGAATACCACAGACTGGGAGGAACTGGGGGGGGAAATAACACAAAAACAGCTTTACAAACCCTGTGCAGAAATGATTCTGTGTTAGAGGGCTGCTCTGTAAGAACGGGAGAAAATCCTGAAGTGCAAAGTGAGGACCAGCCCCTGTAAAAAACCCCCTCATCTCAGTTCTTTACCCACCATATTTTAAGCACCATTTCTCCCCACTCCTTTGCCAGGTGGAGGGCACCATGGTTGTGAACCAGAGGAGCCTGGCAGAGCCTGGCAGAGCTCCTGCAGTGCTGCACCAGCCCCGCAGAGCTCCTGGGCAGCACAGTGCTGCTATTTAGGGTTTACTAGATCAGATTGGTTGCAAGATGAGTCAAGAATACATACAAGACACAAACATGCACTGGAGAAGAGAGAAGGCTGAGAAGCTTGATAATTTCTAGAGAGATGATGGAAGTGGCTGAACTGGTACTGTGAGCTTTGTGAGAAGCAATTTCCAACAGAAAGAACTGTAAGGAAAGGATTTCATTTTGTCACTTTCCAGGGTTAAAAAAAAAAAAAAAAAAAAAAAGATATTGTTTAGCTGTCAAAGAACCTGTCTTCTGGATTTAGAAGATGATTATAATAGATGTCAGTCTGCTAGAGGAAGAAGTTCCTACTGATTTAGAACAAGTTGTTTCTTGAATTTTTCTTGAGTTACTTTTTTTTCTTTGGGGGAATTTATCTTAAAAAGAACCATCAGTTTACAGACACACAGCTGCAACTTGAAAGCTTGTTGAAAGGTCTGCAGTCTGGCATAACTAATGTTCTTCAGCTCCCTTGCATTTTCATAAAGAAAAGAGCACCAAATATTTTTTTTCTTTTTTATGCACATAGGAATCAGCTAAATTTTAACCAGTAGCTTGATCATCTGTTACACTGTTTCACTTCTCCACCAGTAGTCCATTTAAATGGAGAGTACATGTTTTAGGAGGGGAGCTGATACACCTTCAAAAAGTCTGGCCTGTCCTTTATTTCTAGAAAAAACCTGCCAGCCCAGCATTACCTGGTATGTCAGGAGATGGTGATATTAACCTGAGGTAAGGGAGGAGGTGAACAGCAGATGTTCACTTCTTCCTCTCCTCCACTTCTGAAATATTCCATCAGTCAATAAGAAATTGAATTGGCTGAATTCCTCCACCTCAGTGTACAGCATTTGGCCTTTCCAAATAGAAATGTCACACTCTGCTATGACTAAAGATGAGTTACAACCAAAATCTCAGCTCTAAACACTCAGGTGGAATCCAGGTTGGAATCTTGCATGTAAACATTTACTTTCAAAAGTGCACAAACACTTGCTTTTAAAAGTACTTGAACTACCAACATGTAAGCATAAACATCAAAATGCAAGCATTCTACATCATTTTCCCCCTCATCTTTACTCACCCTTGTTCTGTTTGCTGTCCTTATTTGTGTAACTAGTAGTTCACAACATTTTCATGTATCACAGGAGGTGGTTCTTCCCCTCAGCACTGGTGAAGCCACATCTGGAGGGCCATGCCCAGTTCGTAGCTCTCCAGCAGAAGGCAGACATGGGCTTACTGGAGTGAGCCCCATGAAGGGTCAACAAAATGATCCAGGGACTGAAGCACCTGGCATACTGCACATGAAGTGCTATCTAAAGGTAAAAAAATTCTTGTTTGGTGTGACTGTAACTAAACAGTGGCACAGGCTGCCCTGGGAGGTTATCTGTGGAGATGTTCCAACCTGACTGGACCCAGTTCTGGGGAATCCCCTGGAGGGGACTGCTTTAGCAGGGAGTTGGACTAGATCACTAGATGGGACTACATGGTCCCATCAGCCTCAACCATTCTGAGATTCTATGCACTTTTCTACTTAAAACATGTTATATGTGAATTTCGAGTGTAAAGAGAAGCAGAAGCTCTCTCATCTTCACAGAAACAGACTTGAAAGGTCCACAAAAGCTCTCTTTTCTGAGTAAAAGAAAAGAAGTATCTAAGACAAAGATCCCTGTCATGTCAGGCCCCATTTTAATTGCATAAGGCAATTAATCTCTTACTAATAAGGAAAAAGGGGAAGTAAAACTTTACATAATCTAAACTGAAATGAGCCACCGTGTTTTAAAGGTTTTGCATTTTACAGAAAATAGTGCTGTGCATGTATCTGTGCTCCCAAATGCTGACAGCTGCCATAATGCTGGGCACACACACACACACAGTTCAGACTGAGCATTAATTAGTATCTCAGAAGCATTTAAGTTTCCTGAAAGTCAACCCACAGAATATTATCATTTATCCCTGTTCAAAAACTTCCTGTTTGAATGCTTTGAAGACATTGCTTGAGGTTACTGAAAGTCAGTACTTCTATTTCAAAATAAAATTTCAAAGTTTCAAGACCCATGTTTGAAGAATCAAGCCTTTGTTTAAAAAAGCCTTTAGTACCTTTTTTGTAATTTCACTTTGTTTCAGCTGTAACAGTGCACAGCATGGCATGGCTTCTCATTTCAAGTCATGTAGAAAAATGAAATACTCAGTGAACCAATTAGAGGAGCAGATGTTTTTAACACCCATGTGCTAGACTCTGATAACATTTCTAGACTACTGAAAATAGCTGCTCCCCCAATTTACTCACAAGGTGCCTAACATTTTCTGCTTCAAACTGCAAAACCTTTCATTGTAACCCAAATAGGAGAAACTCTGACCAAGAACAAATTTACTGATTTGTTTATACTTCTTTAAAAATAAAATAAAATGAAACAAGGATAATATTTTGACTTTCATATCTAGGACATCCATATGCCATGTCCAATCATCTCAGATGACATAAGAAATAATTGCAACAAAAATCAGTATATTTCACAGAAAAAAAAAATTAAATTCTGAATTTTTCCAAATAACTTAGGAAAGCACCTTCATTTCAGAATTAGCTGGCCAGCTTCTAATTTTGACAACTTCAGGAATTTCCTCACTAGTGTGCATGCAATTCTACTTGGTGAAGCAGAATGAGGTCCTGGTCAGGAAGGGGTCCAAGCATTGTGAGGCAGTTCATGTGGGGTTGATGAATTCACTTCCAGAGGGTGGAAAGGCTCTCAGGAACCCGTCAGGTGATGGACTCTGTGCAGGTTCATCTAAAGGCCCAGAACTGACATCACCACTTTCCAGAAAGATGTATGAGCATTTTTAAGCAGCCCTGATCGACAGCTTTCATCCTCTTAAGTATCTACCCATTCATTTCTCTGCTGACAAATCCTTCTTGCCCTAGCAAGATTTTCTTGCATCTCTACAATAAGAACAAAGGGACTGGAACCCAAAGCAGGCTCATTTTTACAAGGTGGTGTCATGAAATTAAGCACAGCACGTCAGGAGCCAATCAAAAGATCAGTTTTTACTGAGTTCCCTCATGAGATGAGCCAGCACACAAAGGGCTCAGTGCCACTGCCACATGAACTTTCCAGCAGGGACTCCTCAGTCTGCCAGCAACACTACAGCACATCCCTGAAATCCAACCCCAAATGCTTTGGGAAACTCAACAAATACCAAGTTTTGAGCTTTTCAGTATTGCTCTACATCCAACTTATGACACAGTTCTGTGATTTTTCTTCTGTGTGTGCTGTACAAGACACAGACAGTGCTCCTTGGAGAGAAAATTACTTTTGTAGGGAAAACCTCAAAATGACTCAGCCAATTAACGCCACAATTTAAAAGGCATTATCAGTAGTATGAAGACAGATAATCTATATGAAACTACATCAAAAATATAACTGAAATTCGTGACTAATCTCCTAATACTTAAATAATATATAACAACTTTTGTTTGTTTAAAGGAACACATATCTAGGTTCTTTTACATCCAGCACAGCAAAACTTAGGCAGGATGAACCAGGAGGGCTGGCTCAAAAGTGCAATCTAAAGCTTCAATAACTTTAGATTATTTTTTAAATCCACTCACATAGAAGCCCTTAGATTTTAATTACCATTGGCAGTTCATGCCAGAATATCATTCCTTAGTGGTTTCACACTTCCTGATAGTAAGTTTCTTTATTTTTAACCTAGGAAATAAAACTGTCATTCCTGCATTCATAGCCAAAGCCAAAGGAGTGGCAAAGCTGACAAAAGTCAAACTCACTGAAGGGGAGAGACTGGAAGGAACCTCTGGAGGTGATCTGTAATGCAATTTTCCCCTTTTTTGTTCTCCAAAACAAATGAGTTAATCTCAACCCATCAAATAAAATATATTCTGTACTGTTAGAAGTAATGACAGCTAGACAGTGAACTATGAAATATCTTGTTGCAAGTGATTTTCACTTATAGTACAGACTTCTAATCAACCATCTACACCAGAGAATAAAAGCAACAGATACTCTCTCAGAGAAGATTTTTATATACCATGCTGCTTACTGCAAAAATCTCCTTCCTCAGCATGATCCATGAAAAAAATCCAACTATGGCAGTCTAATAACTCTTTTACTCTTAAACTATTACAACAATTGCCTCATTCTGCAAGGATTTGTCAGCCTTAGTTAAATCTCTTGGTCATACCACAAGTTTTCTTTCTTCTGTAAAACAGCCAAAATTCCTTAACTGAGGGAGACAGATCAGGTTCCACTACTGGAGAATCCACTCTGCTCTCTCTAACTATATATGTATATATATATATATATATATATAAAATATCTCTCTATACATATTTATACATCTGTGCTAAAAAGATTTCATTTTTAATTTATTTTTTTTTCATCAAAAAACAGGCTTTGAAATCTTGAAGAGAAGTTTGCAGAAAACCAGTTCCATATTCCCAGTGAAGAAGGTGATGCTGTAAGGCAGAGCCCAGCCCTGCATTTTGTTGTGGCATTTTCATTCATCCCTTGCCCACACGGCAGAGCACAGGCAGGAGTTCAGAGTGTTCCAAGTGCTACTCCCACTGTACTCGCCTCAGCACACTCTGACATCTGTTACTGGTTCTCTGCCTTTAGAGAGTTGTACAGGAGCATAAAACCAAACTGCACTTTCTCAAATCACTCCCTGTGTCAAGCTGTTTAGGGACATTAACCAAACTCATTCAGGATGACTTTCACAAAGAGTGGAACTTGGGAAAATGGAAAAATTTTCAAAACGTAGTTAAAAAAATAAAATCAAAGCAAGTGTTTCCAGTTTCTGCTGCTATAACCCTACCAGTAACAGATTGTGTTTTGAAAGAAAAGAGCTTCCTACTAGGAAGGAGCAGCAAAGACTCTGGAGGGGTTGTTCCAACACTGCTACACACTGCTATTGTTCAGCTTGTACTTCCCTACCTCCCTCCCTTTGAGTGCCTGCTTTCCAAACCATCTCTTATAGCACCCCTTAGAGTGAAAGTCTGGAGGGTGCTGATGAGCACCCCTTGTGGATCACAGACATACAGCTCTATGTCATCTGAACACCTCTGATTACAAGGATAGAAATATTTATGGAGGAAAACACAGGCTATCTACTTGCTAGACATTCCTGTGGCTGTAGATTTCTAGGGACTGCCTGTTTTGCTCCACTGCAGTTTTCCAGGTAGCAGGCTCCTTGAGAAAAAAATAATTTAAAAAAATCAATTAACTGTGGTGAAAGAGGACTCAATTTAAAGGAAGTAGGTCAGCACCTGCTCTGAAAAGACCACTCTGAATGAAGTCATCACTGACACGTGTGTGCTGAGAGCTGTGTACTTGCTACCCTAACAAAGGCCCAGCCTGAGCACCTAACTTGAGAATGTATGAAGCAAAATGCAAAGGGCTTAAAAAGGAAAACAAGATGGGCTAAGTTGTGGCTATTAAATGGGAGTTTCCTGCTTCCAGTCAGCTAACGCAGTCATACCCTTTTTATGAAAGGCTGATAAGCTCATAAAATCAAATTTATCTTTAGAATAGGCCAGTTCTGGTATCTTGACACTTCCCATGGATCACAGTGAGGGGAAGTTCAAACAAACAGTTGAGGCTGATATTGGTTTCCTTCTACTCATGCATGGGGAATGTAAAAATTTAAAAAACTGCCATACACAAATTTGCCAATAACACAAATTAGGATGAAATTCAGTGAGAAAGGAGGAAAAGGAGTCATTCTGCACCTCAGGAGAAGTTCTCCAGTCATTAATTTTCAAAAACTCTATATATACTCCTGATCCCAAGTTAATATTAGTACCAGCAGAATGTCAAAGAAGTGCCAAACATCAATCTACATCCCCTTCACTCCAGCTTGCTAGCAGATATGCAAAAAGCAGATCACGAAGCTCAAAGAAAGCAAAGAAAACCTCCCTTGCATCAGGTCCGGCTCCAGCTCACCAGAGCACGATTTTGGGTATTTTGATCAGGAGACACATCCACGTGCAGCAACCCACCAACAGAGCTGTGAGGGTTCCTACACCAGCTGCAAAGCCTCCTCAGCAGCACACCACGTTGCCTCCTGTCCCTGTGCAGGTGACAGGCTAGGGAGCTCCCTGCCATGCAGAGTATTTCTCAAATTTTAGATGTTATAGAAAGAAGGGAGAAACATACAGTACTCCTGAGTTGAAAAAATTATGGGCAAGGAGTAAAAACTCACCAGACTGGCTTATGCAGGAACAGGAGAACAAAAATTGGGGTTGGAGAAACAAGCAGATTCCCCTAAAAAAATTTCCAACTGAACAGTTTTCCACTGAGAATAGTATTTTGCCAAAAATGAAACTTGCCATACACTTCCCTAAAAAAAGCTTTGTATTCCAAAGAGAAGGTGTAAGACTGTTACAATACACTCAGGATGATCCATTTAAACCTTTCTAGACCAGAGTAACAAAATAATTCTTCAAGTAAATGTATCCCCTACATCTAAATTAAGCATCTGGACCATAATGGAATGAAACGCCTCAATAGACCACTTCCTGGTGAGTTTGTAACAAATTCTGCAGCCTTTGGTCCAACTCCAAAGAAGAAAAAGAAATCCCCAAATTCCTCTGCAACTGAAACTCCACGGTTGTACCAGGCAATCAAATCTCTCCTCAAAGCAAGATGCTGAAAGTATCTGGTTTGAATTCATCCTCTTCCAAGAAACACAGTGTACTTTGCTGTCCCTCTGGTGAGTACCCACATCCCTTTGGAGGAAAAAGAGGCAGATGGGAATGAAAAGGTGTCTTGAGCAGCCACAGCCACAGTCTGGACAACCCTGACACTGAAAATACAGATGGAATTGAAAGAAAAATGCAGAAATCTCCCCACCAAACTTAGCTACTCACTGAACAGTGAGGCCTGTTCATTTATTGTCTTGCATCTTATCTCTTGGCAGCTGCATGACATACAGCTAGGCAGTACCAGTCACCCACATCCACAGTGAGACATGATCCAGAACAAGCAAAATCTCCGAAAAAAAAAAAAAAAAAAGCCACACATCAGAAGTGTTTTATTCAGTATTTTTAGAATCAAGGCAGTAAGGGAAGTAGCAATATTTAAAAGCCTTGTATTAAGGCTGTATACATTCTATTATAGAACATTGTTGCTTTGAACAGCACCCCCAGGGGAAAACTGCTTTCATAAAGGCTTTTAAACAATATTTATAGGTCCACTAACAATATTTGAAGGCCTCTGAAAGCTGGCACTATGGCTCTCAGCTGATCCCCAGCATTATTTCCCCATTGTGCACAGCAAAGTGGCAGCATGTAACTGCACTTCTGGAAGGTCCCCCACAAAATCTATTTCAAAAGAAGCTGGGAATTCAAGCACTTCGAGGTTAATAAACGTGCAAAATAGGTTGCCCTTCTACTCCTAATATCACCCAGTCTTTAATTGTACAGTTCTATCAGTTAGGTCTGGTGCCTCTGTGAGGCAGAAATACTCTGAAAAACAAAGTGAACATGTAATACTGTCTAAAAAGTATACAAAAGAGCTGTGCATTAAACAGTTAAGAACAGCTTGTCATAAACGTGGAAGAGGAACAATTTCATTTCAGAATTACTCACTGCCAAATTTCCACATTCTGCATCAGACAGCTGAAATACCAGAATGCTCAAAACTACTACAGCAATTTCTAAGAATGAGAAGTAACTGATTTTTCATTGCTCCTCAGAAGCTCCTCTGATAGCTAATGACACTTGAAACTTTAAAGAAAAAAAAATAAATCAAGGACAATAAAAATTTAGCCAGAAACAAGCCTTGAACAAAATCAATAAAATTCTTCATCCGGCCAACTTACAAGCAACTAAAAATGTGTGGATATCCTGGAAATTATTCAGCTTGCTTAATTATGCTTATTGATACTGTTCTGTCTATAAACCAAAGAGGAACAGATGTAGCATTAGAAATTCATCCCCAGACAAGTAAACATCAGTTTCAGTATAACAGTAAAGCACTTTTCTTTTGCATTTAACTTTTCATTACATTTTAATGAGGAAAAGAGTAAGAGAAGAAACAAGAGAACAGCCTAGTAAATTAGTCCACTGAAGGTGGCAGAGTGGGATAAATGACTGAGGACCTGCTTCTGAAGGAAGCAACTATTTTTAAACAGAAAGGCCTGATTTTAAGTATTCTCAGCTGTAAAACTGTCCAAACATTGTCCAAGACATAGGAGTATTGCCTTCCAAATACATTGTTGGGATCCCTCTTGCCCAGTTCAGCCTGCATCTGGCTAACACAAGTACTTCACTGATTTCCACTGCCAAACTTTGCATAGAACCCAATTTATCAAGGCCACCCTTATTTCTGTTGAATCTATCCTCTGGATACCAGCCATGCATATTTGGAGAAAATCATGAGAACAGCATCACAAGTAAACCTTCTCCCTTCATCAGAATGTGTAACACCCAGAGTGAACAACCTGAAAACACTGTACCTTGCAGCCAGTTTCTTACAAAAAGCCTGTATTTTGTTAGAAAAGCTGTTCCAAGGGGCCAACTTCTTCAGACACTTGAAACTTATTTCCTCCAGAGTAAATTGTTTATTTTAATGCCTAACCTTGATTTGCAGCCTTTAAAATCAGAAGAGAGCCAGACTATGAGAATGACAGCAATCAGCTCATGAAGCTGTGCCCTTCCCAAACAGACTGCAACAGGAGTAGTTCTGTTAGCACGTTACTGGTTAGAGTGCAAAGATTTCCAATACACTCCCAAAATATTTATTTTTATACTGCAAAAACATCCCTTATAAATGACGTGAGAAATACAAATGAGTGTCACTAGAAGCATAATAAATTGCATCACATTGGTAAGTGTGGCAGGGTCTCATTCTCTCACAACCAAGTACTTACTACATCAGGGCATTACTAATAATTGGGAAACTCTTTTTTCTCACTTCTCTGGCTTACTCACAGCTTGCAAATTATCCCTCCCCTTTCCCCCTGCCCCCAAACAGTAGTGCTCTAGGAAATAAAAGGAAAGAGAACTGCACAAACCAAACCAAAAACCACCAAACAAACAAACAAAACCCAGAAATGTAGCAACACAAAGCAAAGTCATCCCTTAATCCAGTTGATTAATATTGCCATGAGCTGTCAAGAGACAAAGTTGCTCACAAGTCCCTGGAATCACTACTCCCATTCACCCCAAATCTGTGAGTCTCTCTCACTGAAAAGGTCAGGAAAATGGGAACTTCATATCAGTGATATTCCCAGCAACTGAAATAATTCAGTTATAAATTTGAGAGCTTAAAACCAGCACATCATTTCCCCAGAAATGGATTAGCTGGGGCATGCCTGTCAAATGACAGCTCTGTACACCTGTGGATAAAACAAGGTCACTTCTTTAGTTCCTTAGCTTGCTCTGGCTTGGCTCCTTCTCTCCCAGGTGCCAGGCAAAAAGTGTTTTCCTGACATCTACCACCTGCTCCTTTTTAAGGGAGTCAAGAAATTTCAGACTCTATATCAAGCCTGCAAATAGCTCTCTAGAATGAAGCCTCTGAACTTTGTTTCCTTGTCTGTGCAGAAAACACTTTCACTTGAGAAAGGATGATTAAATTCTTAATTACCCAACATGCACATAAAAATGTCATTCAGCCTAAGTAACTGTGGGTTTTATATGTTGAGGTTAAAGCCCAGTTTGAAAATATTTCCCTTGGTGTCTATTCACTAACTACCAGGCTGCGAAAAACTTGGAAAAGTGCACATACATCCTGAAACAGTGTCAGAGGCTCTCTCTGGACATCCAGGGAGGTGCATGACATCCTGGTGTTTACCTGTGAGCACAGAACATCCCTATGCTGCAGTCAGAAGTCAGCAAGGAATCTACACCTTGCAAGCAGGCCTCTGTCCCCAGTGAAATTCAGGGATCTCTGCTGCTGTGAGAGGCACATTGATGTGCACTGTAAACATAAGACTTAAACCAGCTTTCATTTTCTCTTAGGAACACAATTTTAGTCAGTGTAAATTCAGTTTTCCTCTATAACATTCTAATTATATTGTGGCATCTCTCCTAAAATGAATGTAACAAAAACAAAAAAAAGGATTTTCACGCTAGATCATGGGCACAGTGTTTGCTGTCAAGGGCTGCTTGCTGCCATGTGCAGGAGAACACAGCCCCATAAGGCATGCAATTGCATTTTAACCACAAACTTTGAATACACCAGAAAAACTATTGAGATGCACTGCTTTGAGAACTGTAAGAAAGCTGAATATTTGGCTAATAATACAATGGAATGGTTAAAGACAGTCCCATCTTTATTAATCACTATTAGTCAAAGTGTCATGTAATTTCTATAATCTGGTATGTCATTCAAAGATCTATTTCTCACCACAATTAATTCCAAGTGTTCAAAAACCACACAAAGATAACCCTGATATTATCCTGTGCATGAGGGCAACATGGAAAAGAAATGAAGATGAGCAGTTTTTCTGTAACTTCTTGGAACAGAATTGCATACAAGGCAAAGCATAAATGGATTTTAAAAGCACTGAGACACATGTGAAAGAAAAAAGCCAACCAAGACCAAGTAATACCCTGACACAATGCCTGCCTCAGGAAGTCCTTAAGGGGCTGCAGATTATTAGGATTTAGGAGAGTTTACCAGGGAAGCACAATCTCATGTGGCATTACTACAACTCCAAACATTAGATGTTTATAAGAGAGGCTTAAAGCCAGTATACCCACCTGGGTTTCTACTTCCTGCCATCAACAGCTCACTGGCAAACTCAGGTCCACACATGGCAGGAAATGCCCTGCCCTCAAACCTCTCACCTCTGAGTTCCCTACTCACAGTTTCCTAACAGTGAGGATAGCAGTGACAACCCCTCACCTTGTTGATGTGACGTATATGAGTTCTACTGCAATCAGTACAATTTTGTTCAGGTACTGAGGTCTGCTCATAAAGAGAGCAAGAAACGTGTGTCAGGATGAGGTCACCAGAGCCCAGCACTGCAGGTATCCTCTGCGGCATCCAGAGGAGGAATGGCCTTCAGCTAATGCTATCTAATAATCAACATTTGTTGAATTAGGGCCTCAAAGACTACAACTAAAAACACACAACAAAAAACTAAAAAACCCACCCCCCAAATCACAAAAGCCTAGACATGAGTGCTATATCAAGAACAGAAAAATCAGTTTGAAAAGGTTTGGTTAAATGGGTTAGAAAAGTGTATCTAGGAGGTTCTTTCATGGCACTGGACAAAAGAAGGTAAATCAGGCATTCATATGCTGAGTCAGGAGTGATTTTGCTCTTTTAATGAACATAGAGTAGATACAAATATCTCCTCACAAAAACAGATGATCAGAGGAATGCTAAATCCAAGTGGGAAAAGGAGCACATAGTTCCCAAATGTGTGAGATATAAAAAGGAGAGCAGGCTGTATGAAAGAAAGCTAAAGTGCAGATGATGAAGAGAAAAGAAAGCTCAAAATTACAAGGGGACACCTGCCCACCACACAGGTGAAAAGAGTACAAGAATAATAAGGAGAGCTAAGTGCCTAGAGAGCAGGCAGATAAGCTACATCAGGGAACAAATGGTTTGCTTTCCACGGGGGAAGGCAACATTTTCTGTTGTCCCTGGAGCAATGAGCTACAGAGACTGCAACTGCCTCCACAGCTCAGTCTCTCTCCCAGCATCTTTGCTCATGGGAGGAAGGAATCAGCTTCCTGCAGAAAATCCTGCAGCCCAGGTCTGCATACACACCAACGTGGTTTCACTGCTGGGAAACGAGTGAGCAGAACTTGCTGCCTTCTGTTCTGCTTCAACTTGCAGAAAGATGAAGACAGTGGCAGCAAAAATTGTGTCTAAAAAAGCTGAGAATCATTGATGTAAAACACCAAAGAAAGAGTGAAAGGGACTCAAGCAAAGGGAAAAAGGGAAAAGTGAGGTGGAACATTGCATTTTTCCTCAATGGCCATGAGGGAAATTAGAAATGGAGGAAGAAAAGCTTCCTCCAAAAATTAATAGTTAAGCACATTATTAACAGTTAAGAACAAAATTACTGCAAAAAAATGAGATGGAAGAGATTGTATCCACTAATGAGTCACTCCACATTAAAGGGAGAGAGGAGAGATGAAGAGGGAAAAAAACCTAGCCCAAATCTCTAGGAAGGGCTCTTACTCTGGAAAATTAGAGAACTCAGAAAAACATGTATTGAACAAAATTAGTCAGCAGTTTTTCCAGATAATAGATAATACCTAAACCATCTGATAACTAGAGTACAAAAAAGGCATGTGAAAGGAAAGCAGCATGAACTAAAGGAAAATCTGTTGTGGCTCCAGATCTGACTAGCAACTACAGACAGAACACAGAATTCAGAAAAACACATTGCATTATTATTGACAAATACACCATTTGAATACATCTTACCACCTTCATGATAGCATAAAGTCCATCCATACATTTTAGAAATGGAGGAAATAAGGAAAGTTTTGTTGGGATAATTTCTGAAAAGATGATAACATGGAAGTGAAATCTCCTTTTGCATAGGTGACCATGTAAACCAGTGGTGACATTAAAACAAAAAAAAATAACCTGGATATTTTTAAAAGTACCTTAAGCAAACTTACATGGTATTGAAGTTAACTTGAACAATCTCATGTGGCTATAAGAAGACTGCACTCTGCCTGCCTCAGATTTTCAAACTTTCTGCTGAATAATTTGGAGTTAGCAATGCAGCAACAGCCCAGCATGATGGAGTTTTAAAGGGCTGCAATTATGTGAACCAAGAGGTGACAAACCAGTTCATGAGTTACCATGTTCCCAAAACAGAAAATAAATAAGGAAAAGGTACTGGGACAATGGTAAACAACAAAGCCACAATGTCTCGTGAACTACAGGGTCAGCTGTAGAGCTGACTGTATTGCTGCAGGAATATTAGCCAGTAACAGAGCAGAGTGCTGCCTTCTCAGACATACTCATGCCACCTCACTTCACCAACTTGAAAAATGAATCAGATACAGATAGGTCTAAACACAAGGCAAGGTTTTACCACACCTATTACTTAGTACTTGGCTTCAGAATACTAAAAAAATGTAAAAGCCTTTTAAGGGAGTTATTTTCATGTTTCTTTAATTTCAAAGTGACATAATAAAGATGTAACAAGGTGCAAATGGAAGTATGTTAACAATATCCTTCCAAGGAAGCACTTCTAAAATCTTGTGCATAATTCTAAGCTTTTTTAAGAAAAAGAGGTTAAAAAAGTCAAAGCAAGAAGTAAAAAAGTGAAAGCAGCAGATGACAAAATGGGTTTGAGACTATAAAGTAAGTTCCTCTGAAGCTCATGGAAATATACTGGGAAACTGCAGCTAAACACTTGGCAGCCCTCTAGCAGAAATTCTGCCTACTACTCTATTCACCCTATTAACAAGAAAGAGCCACAAAGCAATCCTCAGGTTTTAGGCTGCCACCTTCGCAGCAGTAAGGACACGTAAGCAGTGATTTTACCTTTCATGCTCAACGTAGAAATCTAAGAATGAACTCTGCTTAAGATGCTCACTGCTTTGCACATCTCTGCCTGACTGGATCAGCGATCCCCTGCAGCACCCTGTATTCCCAGGGGACTGGGAGAGTGCAGGAATTTGGGAAGAAGATCTAATTAGTGTTTTTATTCTACATCCAGTTAGCTGTTACCAGTTACATATGGGGGAATAGAAAAAAAAAAAAAGAATAAGTACATAAAAGAGTAAAAGAATGAAAATTCACTGTAGCATTAGGATTTTAGTTACCTTATACTGGCATATCAGTGTGTTCCATTTCTCTTCATCTTCACCTCGAGATACTCTCAGGGGCTTTTCTGTGTTAAGTAACTTAATTGAAAAACCTTCAGAGCAGAATTGTCGGTAGAAAACCACAACTTAGCAGATCTCACTGGAGTGAAGAGGAAAATGTAGCCCTCGACTCATTACTAGACAGTAGTCCTCCTTTTCTCTCTTTTTTTTCTCTGCCCTCCATTTTTTTTTTCTTCTTTCTTGCTAAAAAGCAAGAAACACACCCCCCTGCTCTGACCAGCTCCCTTTTTTCCCTTATCCAAGCACTGCTCCCAAGGCAGCAGTGGCTCTCCAGTGGGTGCTCCACCTGTAGCTCAGCAGCGAGCAGCACACTGCTGCTTTTTCAGCTGGCCCTACGGGGAGGCATCCATCCATCACTGCACAGATGGATGTGGCTTCCCCTGGAATTACTCATGTTTCACCCTCATAATTTCATTTCATTAGCTTCCATTTCCAAAGCACACACATACTTCCCCCTTGTGCAGATGTTCACCCTGACAAGGGCAATGCATCACTTGGAGTTTAACGCCGCTCCGCTCTTTCTGCCACCGAGCCCTCCTGTCGGCTGATGAAGCCTTATGAAGCCACTTGTGTGTACAGCTACAACTTACAGCTCAGGTTTAAAAAGCACGGAGAGAAGTTTTAGAAGAAAAACAGATTTAATAAAATCTACCCTTTTTGTGGCCTCCAAAATTCAGGGTGGTTAGCCTGCATGGGAGTTACAGACTAACCGCACTTCAGGTGCATGAAATCACTGGACTCCCTTTTTAATCCTAAATTTAACATGCTAGTGCCTAAAAAAACCCCAAAAGAATAAACTGTACTTTACTCTGAATAAGCTATTTCTGAGTCCACTTGCAACTCCCCAGTGAAAAGCTCTGAAATTCATGCTTTTCTTGCAAGGCCAGCCCATCAGTCCTGTTTAGTAGCACAAGGTCAGAGATCCCAACCAAGGGAAGAACAACCTGTGGACTCCCACAGCAAGGGGCTTAACACCCAGCCTCCAGCACCACAGCTCCATACAGCACTGTCCTGATCCACAGATGCTCTTTGTCCTGGCAAAATACAACAGCAATTTAGAAGGAAAATGCAGACACACAAGCAGTCACATTCACGCATTCAAAGGAGCCCTGTGGGTATCTTTGCCAGAAGCAAACCAAGGACAGCCTTATTCTTCCAGTTTCACCCCTTAGATTTTGATATTTTCTTCACCAAAAATGCCCATGCCTCAACTGCTTTCATTCACGGGTAAATGCAGCAACATCACAAGTGCCCAGCAACAGAGCAGCCTCGTGTTGACACAGACTGGCCAATGTGAACATATTTGCTGAGATTCCAAGGTTTATAGGATTGCACATGTGCATTTATCCGACCACACACTTCTCTCACAAATTCAGTCAGACCAGAGGAGGAACAGGATTGTCCAAGCTGCTGCCACAGGGCTGCCTCAGCACTGCATCCCCTCAGCAGTCACACATGGCTGAGGAGGACTTGTACCACAGAGCATCCCACCACCTTCCCACCTCCAACCTTCCAAACACCAGTCAAGTCACCCTGAAGCCTTGGGTGGGTTCCCTTACAGCTTATAGGATCATTTCAGATGATCACAGATCAGGAAGACTGTTAATTTGTAGTACACAGCTGTCTGATTAAACTTTTGCAATGAAATCACTAAAATAATCTGTCTACACTTTCAGTTTTATCAGAAGTGCACTACCTTTTAGCAAAATAAGCTACCTACCTTCCTAACCACACAGATGGCCTTACTTGTTTTTTTTTTCCTTTCATTTATATAATTGTCTTGCGGCCCTTTCCATCTCTGGCATGGTGACAAAACAGCAATCCTTTTATATTAAGAGGTTATTTATTGAAGCAAAACACACCTGAACAGCCTCAATCAGATTAGGAGAGGAAAAAACATCTCAGGACAGCATCTGGTGAGTGTCTGGAGAGTTGCCTCATTGTCCTGGCCTGGCAGCACTGGTGAGTGGGCAGCTGGAGCTCCCCCAGAAGATGGGGATGTCCCCTGCCCAGATGGCCTCCCCAGGGGCTCAGCCCCTCCTCTGCTCACAGAGGTCCACATCTGGGAACGTGGGGTACAGGGAGCCGCTCAAAGAAAAAAAAAAATGGGGTTTGATCCCAAAACCTTTGCCTTCAACTGACATCAGGGAAATACTGCTGTGAGACGGGTTCATCTGGGCTTAAATTCCACTCTTGCTGCTGAACTGTACCACTAATTAATTGGATGCGTATTTATCTCACGTTTTGTATGGTCTGTGGCATTTGGAAGCAGGCTGGTTTGGTCCCTGACTGATTTCCTCAGCTGGCATTTCTCAGAGCAGTTCCAGATGAGTGGAGTTACCAGCAAAGCCACCCAGAGCAGAGCAGGATGCCCAAGGAGCCAGGGCCCTCAAAGACAGCTCCTGATTATCTCTCCAGAGCTACCCAACTGCAACTTCAGAAGCTCATATTCCACCCGAGTTTAAAGAGAATTCCAACTAATGCATTTTTCCTTTCACAGAGATCTGAAAGGTCATTTCCAACCAAAACAATTCCAGGATTCTCATCCTAGAAGGGGGAGTTCTGGATAGACAGACTAGCTGGCTTGTAAAAAACAAAACTCAAAAAAGTGAACTGAGGAAAAGAACTGAAAAACAAAACAAAAAAAATAACGAAAAGAAGCCATGACTCAGCTGCACCACAGCACAACAAGCCGCTTTTAAAATGTTGATCAGAGTGCTACATTTTGTATTCTTTTCCCTTCAAGTCTGAATCCTCACGGCGCATCTCTTCAAGTTTTGTTTTGCTTTTAGTCTTCAACACTAAAAGTGAGTAACTGACCTGACCCGAGGCCGCAGGGCAGGGAAGGCTCATCCCCCTCTCCTCAGGGCTGTGAGGGGCCGGGTGTGCCACCCCGCACCACCCACAACCGGTTCCAGCCGGCTGGGCGCAGCCCCTTCCCGCCAAAACACAGCCGCGCGCTGCTCACCACAGGGGCTGGGCTGGGGGTTTGTGCCAACAGATTCGTGTGAATTGGCAATAAGGAATAATTTGTCTTACTCGCAGACTTTTTGCCCTGTGAGGGTACAGAATAAGCGGCACGTTCCCCTCACACAGCCTGAGACGGGCTGGGCTCCGTGCCCTTCATGAGGCTGTGAAGAGAGGGGCGACACACACCTTCCCCTCACGGGCAGATCTCCCACACAGGCAACAGCGCTTGAGCTACGAAATTAAAGCCTTCTGGTAGAACAAAGCCTCTCAGCACTATCAGTCTTGTGTCCCAAAAGAGGAGATTTAAGTTAAACATTAGGGAGACATTCTGCCAGGGGTGCTGAGCCCCTGGTTGCCCAGGTTGCCCCCAGAAGCTGTGGCTGCCCCATCCCTGGCAGTGTTGAAGGTTGGATGGGGCTTGGAGCACCCTGGACTGGTGGGAGGTGTCCCTGACCATGGCAGGGGTGGCACTGGAGGAGCTTTAAGGTCCCTCCAACCCCAAGCAGTCTGGGATTTGGTGTACAACCCACCCCATGGTGTCTCAGTGCAGTCATGCTGCAAAGAAAACGTCAGGGGAGGAATAAAATGTACTGAAGGAGAGGGGAGAATTAAGCTTTCTCCAGCTTAATGTCATTAAAACAGGTGTCTTCATACACACCCACCCATGACTTTGTGACAGCCAGACAGGAGCGTTCCCTTCTCCGGGCTGGTGGAAGGGCAGAGCTGCAGTCCCGCATCCCCCATCTCCTCCATGTCCCCAGGGGATGAAAGAGAAACCTGTGTGCACAGGATCTGGAACTAAGCACTGCTCGGGAAGAGAGCATGCTGCAAAGTATCAGCAAAAGACTCATGTTTTCATGTTTACATATTTCTGTTCCTATGTTTGTGTATCATTTGGATCTTTACATATTTATATACCTGGGTTTATAGTTACAAATGTATGTATTGATATACCTGTATGTTGTGGGTTTATATATAAAGAAATTCACATTGAAACTAGAGAAACAGTGGAAAGAACAGATGTTTTTCTAATGGAATAGGCCTGATATTTGTTGCTGAAGAATTTAAAGACATGGATAACTTTATATGCATTTTCATATTTAAAATATTATTTTCCTTAAGTTCAAGAATTTCATCCTTGTGCATCCTCTATACCTAACTCTGTGTGACAGTAATGGGAATTATACGAGTCCTTTTTAAAGAACAGAATGAAGCTTTTAGCTGTAAAACCTTTAGGTTTATTTGGTGGTTTTTAGCCCCTGGTGATGCTGAAGATAACAGCTCTCAGGTCAAAAAGGGTACCTGTCTTACAAAATGCAGAGAGAGAAAAGTTGTCTGCCACACCAGGCACTAATCCTTCATACTAAAGCTGCAACTTGCCTTGCTGTAAGCCAGGTTAGTCCTTGGATGGGGACAGGGTGACTTTGGTTCACAGCAGCTGGGGATTTGGCTGCTTCTGTCCAGGTCCACTGTTCCACCTTCTCCACTAGAGCTCTATAAAATGTCTTGATGTGTATCAGTTACATTCAGGGCAAAATACAGGATGCAGCACAGTAGCACTGCAATGTACTACACAAAGCATTCCTGAAAATTCCTGTGGCCTTTCCCTCTCTACTCCCAAGCTACTGAGTATCTTATTACATAGAGAAACACTGGAAAAAATCCTGGTAAGATAATGCAGACTTAACCTTTTCATTGTTAGAGCAGACAAGGATGTGTCCCCCACCACACACAGCAGAAAGATTTTCAACATGCTGTGGTATACTCCAGGTATCTAAAGGAAATTACAGAGTATTATATCAGCCCTGCAGAGTCCATTTTCACTCACTGATGCAAAACACCAACTGAGCATTAGTCAGTTCCCAAGGCTATGCATGTCTGCATCACTGCTTCTGCTCAGCAGCTTCATTCAGTCACTGCTGGAATACAGATAATGGCAAGTTCATTCTGTAAGTGCCCATCTTCCCTTTCTCATTTCTCCTTCCATCCCAGCAACACATCACAAAACCAAAAAACTGCCAATATTTTTTCCTTTGTTACAAATGCACTCCCCGGCACACGAAAAACCAAACAAGTGTTTTGTATTTTTTTACATTTCAACAGTCAGTCAGATAGAAGATAGGGCTCAGTGTTAAATATTAATGATTCATTTTGTTTCTATTACAGGGCAGCTAATAGGCAGCAAGATTGTTTAAGAGCCCTCTATAACTTTAAACATGCCAAGGCTCTGGATGTGCATGTGTATCTGTCACAAGTCATTCTGCTCCAACTTGCTGACATTCTCCTTATGTATATCACAAGGCACCAACTAGAATTATTTTTTGGGTCAGATCCAAAAAAAGAATTACTTTACTCTCCCAGACACACACGGTTTCTAATGTTATTTAACACTCAGGGCTGGCAGCAATAATTAAACACCGAGCAGACCCGTAAAGGCTTTCTGGTGCAAGAGGAGGAGGAGGGGGTGTGACAGAGCTGGAGAAAGGGACAGGTGACCAGCTGAAGCCTGGTGTCCTCAGGACAGGTGATCAGCTGAAGTCTGGCTGTCTGAAGACCCAGGATTTCTTCGAAGGAGCCCATCCCAGTTTCCCATCCCCTGGGTCCCCCCTGCCCAGCTCTGCCTGCCTGTGCCAGCAGCACTGAGCCTGCCAGAGCCCAGCTGGCCCTGGGGCTGCCAGCACTCCAGGGACCTGGCATGGGAGCCACTTCATCCCCTTCCTGCTGCCAGTGCTCTGGCTGCAGTATAATCCAGAAATAAAAGTCCAGAGGAGTCTCACCTGTTCCTGAGGAGGGACCAGCGCTTCCCAGAAGAAATCAAAATGCAGGAGGTAGAGGTCTGAAGAACCCCCCCTCCCTCCCTCCCTTCCCCTCCCAGCAGACAGAGTGGTGCTGAGCACCTGCTTTGGGCACCAGGCTGAGCCAGGAGGAGCTGGACACAGAGCCCTGGGACAAGGATGGTATTCAGCATGGGTGTAAGTTACCCCATTGAGATGCAACTCCTTGGCCTTGAGAAACTTGGTTGTTTCCCTTCTGCCACAGTTTTGTGTAACTGCCTTTTCTTCTGCTGGTATCCTAGCAACATCACTTCTAAATCACTGTCCAAGGAATAAAGCAAGTGACTTCATTAATGCCATCTAAAGGATGGCAGACTTTCTGAATATTTGAAAATCATTAATGCAACAGCATAAAAGATAGCAAACAAATCTGAATTTCAGAAGCAGTAGGAAGTCAGGAATTTGGCCTTTTAGACAAAAGATGTCACATGGATATGGCAAGTTTGGGGGTTTTTTTCCTGCTTTTGAAACACTGTACAGCTGGGCCTTCTATCAGAGGACAGCCAGTAGTGATTCCACCACTGACCTGTTCACCCTCACACCTCAGTGCCTAGCACAAAAATAGCATTGGTGTACCCTGGATATATTTAATACATCACAATTCCACTTCAAACTGTTTAGCTGTCAGCTTGATTATTGTTAATTTGTTTAAGCATAGAGGAGCACCAGAAGTTGAAACAAAGATAAAAACACTAGAACAAGCCAGACAAAATTCTCATCTACATTGTATTTAACCAAGATAGTTACCCTTAACTATTCCAGCTAATCTCTGGGGTTTCCTGAGGGCCCAGCCCTTGTCCCAGGGCTACATAACTTGCAGGGGCATTCTGAGGTTAGCTTCTCTGAAATAAATATAAAAACGTTTCTTTTCTCTCCTACTTTGCTTCCTCTAGAAATCTCTTTTCTCTCACAGCACCACCAGCAATGTGCTTTCATTCCCAAACATGATGCTAATAAGAGACTGGTTTTATGAGCCTGAGTTTCTTCCTCCCTTTCCTTGTTCTCATCTGCACACTTACAAAACACAAAGGTAAGAAGAACGTATTTCCCTCTCCCTGGAGCTTCTCTGAGATTGCATGTCTATCATAGTCTTTAATTAGCAGACTTTTCTGTAGCTTAAATGGTGTTCTTGCTCCCCTCAGCACTGCAAGGCTCTCAGAGCACTACAGAAGAACCCCCAAACACACAGTTTAATAAACTTCTCATCTCTAGTTCTCTGGAGAGCTCATCTGTGATCATCAGGAGATGACAGCTCTGGAATTCAGAGTGATTTCTCTGCTTCCACATTCCCTGCAGTAGCCTTGCCCCACCAGCTTTGTGTCAGTTCAGTTCTTCCTTCTGCCATAGGGAAACCCCTGCTCTGCAGGTATCCCCAGCCCAGAGCCTCCAGGCTGCAGCTCTGCCAGCACGCAGACCCAGCACTGTCTCTGCACAAAATGGAAAATTCTACTGAGATGGAACTCTTAGGTGCCCATGAGGCCTCCTCCACCACTGGCAACGGAAGGGTATTCATGTATCTGTGGTTTGTGAGCCTGTGATAGAGCCCTGGGGCTGGGAGATTCCTGCCCTCAAGCTCAGAGAGGGCTGGGAGGAGAGCTTTGCTAACTCCTATTGCAGATTCACTGCCAGGTATTACAGTTCTTTGCCGTGGTAGTCTCCAACTGCCTGAAAGGCTATTTTTCAACAGGAGAGGTTGGCACTGGAGAGGAGTCCAAAATTAAATTATTCCAGAGCACCAGATTTGCATCATTTTCCTTCTGCCTTTCATCACACCTCTGAGAACAGGTAGAAAATCCTGCCCTGTTGTATCAAGAACACCTCAGCACAGCCTAGCATTAGCTGGAAGATATTTTCATAGCCTCTTAGAATGGATTTTCCTATTTTGCAACCCTGTCAATGGCTCAGGAGATCAGAAAGAGAGCCATGAACAGCTGAGAAACTATGAATTTCCCTAGAGTACAAGGCCAGCATATACAACCAACCCAAAAAGCCATTTGATTACCCAGTAGCTCATATTCAGAAAAAAAAAATATTTTATAGCAATATTTTCCTGACAAATAAATTACCAACCAAAAATATGGAGATTCAAATGATAGCTCAAGAGATATTACTCCTGCCTTTACTGCTGAGTTTTGATGAATTACCTTTCTTGTAAATAGGCAAGCAGAATGCCATTACCTGTCCCAGTCTCTAAATAACATTACAATTTTTTCATATGTTTACATGAGATTTTGTCCCTTTTGCTGCTCAGCTGTATATATCCTACCAGTGAGCTGTGGCCTGTTGAATCATCCCAAGGCAAGCTGCTTTCTGCAGGGAAACCTGAGGCTCAGGGGTGGCCATGCCAGAGGAGAGGAGGCAGCCCCAGCCTGGGGTGGGTCCCAGCACCTCTGATAAAAGCTGCTCTGGATGGGGTCACACACCAGCTGAGGGCAGTTCTCCTCAGATCCCAGGAATTAGCCTGCTTCCCAAAGAGGATTCAGAAGTGCTGAGGCCAAAAGGCTGTCCTGCTGCCCACTGCCTGGATTTTAGGAGGAAATCTACGGGTAAAATGGAGTGATCACCTGTTGGAGCAGTGAATGTACCAGTGTCCTGGAGCCTGCTGCACCCTTGGCTTTATGAGAATTTACAGGGGGTTCCTTGCAGCAAGAACCACCAGGATGGCACAGGACAATCTCTGCACAATTCCACTTTACATAGAGCCTCTTCTCCCAAAGCAAGGCCTCCAGGAACTTTGTATGTACCTGGAGCCTTTCAGTTGTGTTCTAAGAGTACTGCTAAGCTGGTCCCAGGTACAGTTACAATGACCTCTTTTGTGACATATTATCAGGGAGAACTAGAACGGAGCAGGCAGCTGCTGCACCAAGTGATTAACAGGGAAAATGGGATAATCTGAGCAGTTACAGGCCTGTCATCCTGACACTGATCCTGCACAATGGAACAGGCAATACACAACACTATTTGCAAAGAATTACAGCAGATTAATTAAATTAATGCCATTACACGTGTGTATTAAAAAAAAAAAAAGCAGTGTCAAGCTAGCCTAACAAATTTCTTTTGATGGGATTACAGGTATGAGGGATAACAGCAACAGAATTCAGCAGACATTGGGCTTAATACTGCCCAGCTTTTGACTGAGAACTCAGAATGTTATAAATTCATGTACTGCATTAAATAGACTTGAAACTCACAAAATAAAAGTTTAGAAAAGAAGCTTAATTGTAACTTGAGAACAACCATAAAAAAGGAGGATGTTTTAAATCCAGGTCCCACTTTTGGGGCTTTTGTTACTTTACCTCTTCTTGAAAGACTTCAGAAGACTTGAAAATGCCTCAAAAAATTACCAGTACCCAAAGGGAGACTAAAGGACTCCAGGATGGGAAGCAGTGAGAGAGGAGCTTGGACTACACAGACTTGCAAACAACAGGAGGGAATGGGTTAATACAGCCAAGGAACATGGGGGGCAGCCCCAGCTGCTGGCTGGCTCCTGTGCTGCTGCAGTCTGATTCTGCAAGAGCAGGCAGCAGGAATTGTTTGGGGCATTCCAAAATTCGGAAGAGAAAGAGAATATAAAATTAAGAGTAAAGCCCTCAGGCTTTTGCATGCACTCCCTGCAGCTGAGACAGCTTCTGAAGGAAGAGGCTGCTCTGGGGGACCAGACTGTGCCGGGTGTATTGATGGGACCCACACTCCAAAGCTCCAGCCACCACAGCAATCTTCTTTGGAACTAGGATAAGATCCAAATACCCAGTTTCCACTGCTCAGTTCTTGTAGAAGCTAATTTCTCCCTAATAAAGCTGCAAGAGATTAAACCTCGGATGTGAAATGTTAGCACAAAGAGAAATGTTCAAAGGGTAGGGACTAAAGGAAAGCCATCCAAGTCCATCAAGTCACACTGGATGCTGCATAAGTCAATTAAGAGCAGTGAGAAATGTTCAGATGTGCTAAGCAGGGCTACAGGTTTTTCATTAATTATGACCAGAGAGAGGACACGATGCATCCACTTAGCTTGAGAGGAAAGTGAATAAGAATATTCAAAGACACTTCAATATCAGCCCCAGGCTGATTATCACAGTCTTTGCCCTGAAGAAGAGTTTCCCTTTCAGTGTTCTTTTTGTCTGGAAGGATGAAGGACAAGGTTTATTGATGTCTTCCTTTCTACAATTCTTTTTAGCTCCATGTATTTTCTGTTCACAGAGCCAGAGCTGATGCTGACACATCTTCAACCTTTTTCTTAGAGATTCATCAGATAAAGTAAATCCTACATATGTGAATAGGAAGTTTAATTCATTCACACTCCCATGATTAACAAATGTAACAAATTAAAAATGTTTAACTTGTAAGACTTTAATAAAGTGCTTCTTATGGTGATTTCCCTTTTCCTACACAATGGTTTCTTTTTGCCAAAACTGGGAGGTATATTTTTAGAAGTAATGTTGTAAAGTATCAAAATGAATAAAACCTTTCAGGAAGACGTAGAATAGCTGAGAATTACTTCTGAAGTTGCCTAAATGCTTGTGTTAACAATGTTGACATTCATAAGAAGTCCATTACGGAGACTACAGGTTTCTTTATTCCAGTGGTGAACTCTCTCAGTCCACAAGCTGGTATTTAAGTGGGTTTAAATATTATATACCTTTCATTTTGGAGCAGTCCTCGCCCCCACTTTCTGAATTGCATTAGCAGGTACAGCCTCCCTTTTGGGGTGAAAGGTCCCAGAATATGTAAAATGATTGGCCTTAGGTTTAATCTTACCCTTACAGCATCACCCACTTAGCAGGACTAAGAAAGCTCTCATTCAGCTATTGAGCTCAAAGAAACATATGCTCAGCTTACAATAAACAAAGGTCATCTGGACCAAGCTGGAAAGGCTCCAGCTGCGGGAAAGAATCCAAAATAATTTTACAGGAAAGTGGCTGCTAATGCCAATGTACACTCAAAAAAGCCCAAAACCAACACGTGGGCTCAGAGCTGTACAATATTTAGCTGTCACACTCCCAGTGCTGAAATAAGCTCTGAGTTATGCAAGAGCTGGGGGCACCCCAGGCTTGGTGTCTGATCAGGATGAACAGCAGTACAGCCCAGGGCTGAGCTGCTAATCAAGAGTCTTTAAGATTTTTTTAAAATCTTAGAGATTTAATTATCATCTATTAAAGTTTATTGGCAGGACTTCAAGGGTTTGCCACAAATGCTGGGTTCCTCGTGGTGCCCTTGAAGAAGGCAGAGATAAAAGATTTGTTTCAAATGAGAATTCCTCTTGAAACTTTTTGAGGGTATTGTCTAAAAGGTGAAGTATAGAGAGAGAAGGCTCTCTATATAAATAGCAAATACACATGGCCCATAAAGCATTTATTAACAACAATGTGTAATTACCCTACCACAAACAAGTCTGGGCTAATGAGGAACAGCCATCAGGGTGTGTAAGATACACAGTCCCAAAGCCCTGATAACCTCTGTGAGAGGGGATACAAACTGCAGTGAAACCAAAAACTTCCTCCCTTGCAGTGAGCTGGGAAGAAGCAATTTGTTAGATACAAGGCTTCCCAGGAGACAGGGAATATACAGCATGGAGGAAAACTACCAGTTCCTTGCCACAGATCCCTCCCACCATTTTCTCTGTAGAATGCTGCATCATTTGAGCAGAAGAAAAAGGAAGAAAAGGCGTTAAAAAAAGAAATCATGCAATATTTCTTCTGGCTCCATACACTGGCAGCTTGCAAGGGGAGTGCTGGCTTGGGCAGGGGCTGGGATTCCTGCCTCCATGGTCTGCCTGCTGCTCCCCAGCAGGAAAGTCTGCCCAGCCCACTGAAACCATCCAGTGAAGCCTGGCAAAGGCTAAGGATGAATGATCCTTTCCCAGCCTAGAGATGCCACCTTGATTCCATGGTTTTCCCACCTCATCCTGCCTGGGGCTGACCTGGGCACTGTCCTGGGGAGATGAGGGACCTGCTGCAGATGGGCTTGTGGCCACCAAGCCAGAAGCATCTGCCACCTGACAGAGAGGACAGCACTCCAACCTCTGACCAACACTGCAAGCTCACCTCTAACCCCTGTCCTCAGGACCAGCTCCACACACCATTCACACAGCTCCACCACTGCCCTGGGCAGGTTATTCCAATGTCTCACAACCTTTTCAGAGAAAAAAAGGTTTCCTAACACCCAGCCTAAACCTCCCCTGGAGTAGCTTCCATCCATTTCCTCTGGTCCTTCACATGCATTTTAAGACCTGTGCTCACACTGGCAGCTTCAGGAAGGACTTGTTTTGCTCTTTAGGCAGATCAGGGAAAGTCATTGTTCCAGGGTATTACAAAACCTCATTCCATAACTCACTGTGGGTCATACCCTATGAATCAGAGTATGCAGCCCTAATAATAACAAATATTCTTTCCATTTGGCTGGGAAATTTTAATTGCTTTCCCTTTTTATTTACTTCATCTTAGATTTTTCTCCTTTCAAAAGTCACAAACCCCCTATTGGTTTCACTGACTTCAGAGTTTCAGAGACAGGAACTGTGACACTGGCTGAGAAACTGAGCAGAGCTAAAGCAAGACCACTGGAACTCATTTATTAAGGCCAAGGTCCTAACCAACACATTTCAGAGGCTTTTGCTACTCATCTTTTAACAAGAGATAAAGTGCTTTTCACTCTCACAATTAAAAAAACCAGAATAAAGCCACCTGAAAGTACCGAAAGACAACAATTCCCTCTTCAGACACACCATGGGAAAAACTCCCAGAAGTGAGTATGTCACAATACTTGAGATCTTTAGGACACCTTGGGCAGTGCCAGCCCATTATGAGTGATGCTGACCTGCACCAGACACCTGGCAGCCAAGCCAGAGGCAGCCCAGTGAGGCAGATCCCAGGGTGTGTGCCACAGGGATGAGGTGTGCCTCTGCCTGCCTTCACTCCAGACACACCTACACACCTTTGCCAACCACACTCAGCCAGGAGAACAGGAAAAACCAAGCTGACCTTCAGAGAACACAAACAAAAAAGCAAGGACAAAAAAGGTGTCCTGCAGCCCGTCCCATATCCATGGATCCATGGATCAACCACGGAAATGCCACTGCTGACAAAACCTTTCACCTTGCCACAAAGCCCTTTATATTTTAAGATAGCTGAAAAAATCTTTGTTTTAGTGCCCCTGAAGATCCCAGCCTGTATTTTTTCTTCCATGACAGCCTGGTTATGCCAACACAAACCTGGGAGCCTGCAGACTGAGCAGGCTCTGTGTGACCTTCCCTTTGAGGCTGCACTCCACAGGGAGCTGGGAGGAGGGCACAGCCTGAGCACAAGGTGCTCAGCAGCACCAAGGATGCTCCAGGACATTTTACTCTCTCTGTTTAACTCCCCTGACTCTCTTTGGATCAGTTCTGCTCAGTGCTTGCAAACATCCCAGCTCTGCATTCGGTGGGTAAAGTGAGTCTGGTTGCTATTTAAAGCTCCCACAAGAATGGAAAAAGAAAATATCCAATGCCAAAGCTTTTAGGTCTGTTCTGCCCAGCAAGGGTTAAGAGACAAGCTCATCCCTGCACCCCTGAGGCAGAGGGAGAGTGCCTGACCTGACTTGAGCAGCACAGAAACTCTTTGCAAGCTCCATGGGTGCTTCCAACTCTCCCCACCCATCCCTGCTTTCCTCTCCAGAACCAGCACACTTGGTTAGTTTTTTTGTTTGATTGATTTTCCCCCCTTTTACTTCTCATTTTTGCTGAAGACCAGGACAATCTAGGTGATCTCTGGGTAAGAAACCACAACCTTCCCTTTCACCACATACAACCTGCAAACTAGATTTTCCTGTAGTAGGCAGCTGATCCCATCACACTGAGCTGTCCTAACTGGTGTTGCCAAACAAACTTTTACAGCAAAAAATTTAAATATTATGAGGGCATGACAAGGTGCAGAAAAGCTTCTGAAACCATGAAAGGCATCTCAGAATGATCTCTTAACAATATTTTTATCCTTTTCTTACACTAAGTGCTATTTCAAGCCCAAGTATCAGCCTGTGAAAAAACTGCATTTAGCTCTGTGCAGAATGAAGCCTCTGATAAAGCTGTGCTAAATACATAAGTTTTGGCAGCCTGATTCATATCTCATGCAAGTTAATGCAAGTTTTAATGATCTCAGGGAACCTTTGGATCAGGATCCAGTTTGTGTTCGTGATTCTGAAGGCACAAAGTGACTCATAATTTCCTGAATGGTTTCAGAAAAAGAATTGAGCTGTTGGGAAGTCCTTTTACCACCTTCCAGAATGAAGACATCATACGCCCTGGCAAAAAAAAAAAACAACAAACCAAAACCAAAAAACAAAAAGCAAAATCCAGCAATAACAAAAGGGAGACAGGACTTCTCCTGGAGGAACATAGTGTGTAGCTCCAGAGAGGAGCTCAGATGAGATCAGCCAGGACTGCTGCACTGCTGGGTCATTGCTGTGCCTGCCTGAATGTCTGCAAGAGCTGCTTTCCACTCTTGGAACCACCCCTGAGGCCCCCCGTTTGCTCAAGCTGAGAAAGGACAGGCCATGAAACATCTGGCTGGACCTGCAGCTCCTTTGCAGGTGCTTCTCAGAACCAAACCTCTGGCTGATGCTGGGACTTTCCCCTCGAGGTCTGCTCCTAACCTGAATCCTCCCTGGCTTAATACACCCAAGAGCAGGGAATTCCATTCCACTTGCTGTGCCACGTGGTGGGCTCCTCACCCCATGCAGTCCCCAGAGTAACTCCAAAAATAACTAGATTTACACTTAGAAAAGGGAAAAGAAAACAGTTGCTAGGTGCAATGAGCATTCATCACAAAATAGACAGTTGAGCAGCTTGATTGAGCCCTGGGTATATTCTATTAATGTGCTGTGTAAGCTACAGGTGAAGTTGCTTCCTACCCACTGCACTTCAGTAAGGAGATGTTGGCAGAGGACCTTAGGGCTACCATGAATAAATCTGGCTTCTGCTCATCCTGTTGATGTCATATGTGAGACACTAAAACGTAAAATTAGGAAAATTTTCCTCCAGGAAACCAACTCCAAACTGAGGAGTGGTACTGCAAAGGCCTGGCTTGCTTTCTCAGCATGCGTTTCTTTAAGGACTCGTGTTCATAAATTATTTTCCTGTGTAAGTGCCCAGGTTACTGTCCCTGCTTGGCTGCTGCCAGCGTGTGTAGGAGAAGCTGTGAGGACACAGCACAGCACCCTGCAGCTCCAGTTTCTGCCCTGAGAAGAACATGACACAGATTCTGACCCAGGATATTTCTGTAGGGTGGGTGTCAAACCATCCAAAACAGCTCCTCAAATGCTGCTGGGCCAGAGGAGGTGAAACCAGGAGCGGTTTTGACCCCGGCAGGTGAGCTGGATCCCACATCTCAGACCCATGGGAGTGGGGCCAGAGCCTCCTGGGGCTCCCAGCCCAGTCCTGGTGGCACCCATGGCAATGACCAGCGGAGGGGACACAAGGACAAAGGGCTTGACATTGTGAGCTGGGCAAGGTGGCAGCTGCAGGGCTAACCCCTGCTGAGCACAGACAAACTTAGCACCAACCCACAAGGACAACAAGTCAAAGCAGAACTTGTTCCATCACCATTCGGGAAGAGGAGTGAAAAGAGTGGAAAACTAGGGAGAAAAAAAGTGGGAGAACAACCTTAAATTATGTTTAGCTGGAGACTATCTTTGCTTTCAACAATGATACACCCATCTCCAGAAAAATGTCATAATGGATCTCACTAATAAGCTTTTTTCACTCACTAGTTACTAATAAGCATTCCCCTTCTCTCCACAGTTAAAGGGTGTCAGTAGGCACTACTCCACATTTTATTTCTACTTACATTTAAAATCCCTATTGTAATTCCATTAACTAAACAGTGCTGCTCCAGCTGAAATGCTGGAAGCTTTTCTAAGGCAAACATCACGGGAGGCTTCCTCCCCAACTCGTTCACATCCTACCACCTTGGCTTGAAACTCAGCACCTTCCCCTGCTGCTCCCACAGCTAATGAGTGTCCTTTCCCCTATACCTCTGGAGCTCTCTTGACTTCAATTAAATTGTGGGGAGAGAAAGGAGCAGAATTTGACCTTCTGGGTATATCCAGATAGAAAGAACAAGCCGCATGGTATCTTGGAGTCAAATCTCAGCATCTGGTCAAAACCTCCTTTCCAAAGATGAATTACATTAGCCTGTGCAACAGACACCAGAGCAAACAGCTTAATGTGTTTTGATGTCGAGATGAGCTGCACACAATTTATTAGGAAACAAATAATCAGACTAAATTACAGTTAACAGTTGAAAACAAGAGAAAATGCCTCAATATGAATAGATTTTCCCACTGTACATTTCCCAAGAACCCTTCCTCTTCCCCTCTGGCTCGGGCGGCACAGTGCAGCGCATTGCTGCAAACCCCTCCCCAGGCAGCAAACAGAGATCTGCAGCCTGAGGAAAGGTCTCCTCTCTTACATGCAGCTCCTCTCAAAAAGCCTTTCTCCCCAAGGCCTCAGATCTGGGAGGGTGAAGGAGCTGGTAGCTGATCCCTGCTGCTGTTGCTTGGCAAGAGCCCGTGACTTGATGCGGGCAACGCGCTCCAGAAAGGGGCAGGGTGGGATCCAACATCTGCAGGTGGGTCTCACAGCAAGCCTTTGGCTGGGCTCTGCTCTCAGCTATAAATACGTAGTCCTCAGAATGTAGAGGTGAATTCAAAGTCACAGGGGGAAAAAAAAAGAGTTGCCATTTTTCTCTGTTTATTTAAAGCCTGGGAAGCAGAAGGACTCTCCTCTCCGGATGACTTTGGGTGTCCCTGCAGGTATCACACGGCTGCTGCAGACCCTCTCCCCTTGCAGCTGCCACTCCACTCCTCACTCCCCTGCCCAAAAACCTTTGTGCTGACCCGTGGGACACTGAGCAGCTCTGTGATGAGCATCCCAGCCACTAAAGTGACACAGCTCCCAAAGCCCAGGGCATTCCCCGCCATCGGACGGGCTGTGCAGCTCCCAAGGCTGAGGTGAGTCCTTCCAGAAGGAAGAGAACATTTCAGTAGGGAAGAGCATCCAAAGTTACTATCCCAGGCAGAGAACTGGGGTTTTCCTCCCTCTAGTTTTGAACTGTCTCAAGAAGAAAACATTTATCAAGTGAACTGGAAAAAATGAGTTCAGGGCCTAAGGTCTGGCAGATGTGCAAGCTCTGCCAGGAGACGGAAGGGCAGAACAGGGCTGGGAAAGTCCTTGTGTGCCTGAAAACATCTACTTTTTAATGTATATCTTTTAGAAATTCTGGGTAAACCTGAAAAAGCAAATACCCACCCTTAAGCATTTCCAATTTCACCTGTCCCAGCACAAATCACCCCACTCTACATCCCTCAGAGGGAACTGAGAAGCCCCAGGAGGTAAGATGAAGCCCCAGCACCACCATGTGCTGAAAGTTTTACAAAGTCATAAAACTCATTAATGCTTTGAGTTCTCCTTGCTGAAAGTTTCCAGCTCCTCTACCATCATGAGAATGGAGAAACTCTGTGATCCCTGCAAATTCAACGTTTTATGCTTGTATTGATAGAAATCTATATATTTTTATACATATACACATATAGGAATGCACACACATGAATGATGTGCCAGAGACAAAGGCCAGTAATAGGTTTTGCACTCCAGGTTTAAGTGCTTTTTCTTAACCCCAAAGAAAGAAGCAGCCAAGTTCTCTAGTGCAAAGCAGATGGAGAAAGAGGATGGGTAAAAGCTCAGAGGTTGCTTCTGGAGATGATTTAATATTCAGACTTATCAGTTCATTAGAAAGATAATGATCACTCTTTCTTCTCCCTTGTCAACTCTGAAGGGTACTGTATTTTAGGTAAGCATTTATTATGAAGAACAAATTCATTGTATTCTGTTAATCTTATATTTCTGTTAACACTGGTTGTGGTTTTTTCATGCTGCTCATCCCAAAGTCCGTGCACTCAGGCTAATGGACTAGAAAAATGCCAAGTGTTTCAGAAAGGACACAATTCCCTTTGCCTTAAGGCTTCCCAGAGCTATTCTAAAGCTGTAAAAAAACTGGTCCCCTCATTGAAATAAAGGGAAGGACACACTAGATATGGAAAGTGCTCAAAATAGGATGAAAAGGACAGGCAAAGGTATAGAGTTGTCTGTGAAGAGTCTCAAAGTAGGTCAGTCTATAAAAGAGATGAGCTGGGGGAAACATGACAGATATCTACCAGATCCCAGGTGGCTGGAGAAGATGGACCTGGAGCAGCTCCTCATCATCTCCAGTGCAAGAAGCAGAGCTCCAAACAAAGCTGGTATCAGGGAATCATTTCTCTGTTCATCCTACCTCTCAGTTCCTCCCTAGGTGACCCCATAACTTGTTAAGATGAGTTCAGTGTGACTAGTCACAGCCAAATCTAGCAGAAGTAATTAAGATTTATTTAATCTCAGGCTAATCTGACAGCCAACACTGGTTAAAGCAGAAAAAAACTCATCCACTTTACGGATGATATCCCAATTGCAGGAGCTGCACAGGGGAGATGCAAGCCCTGAGCAATACCTGCCTCCTGCCTCCACATCCACCCCAGTTCCCTTCCCCAGGGCAGGGCAGTGCCAGAGCAGGAGGAGGGGCTGAGAGTGGGAATGCCCACAATACTGAAAGGTGGAAAAACCACCCACAGCACACCAACACATCACTGAGAAAGGGAATGCAGAGAGCCCAGGAGTACATTAAAGCACCAGACTCTGACCAAGGGGTGCTCATTGAGCAGGGTCTCCAAAGGCAGTGATGGAGCAGCCAAACCCAGCACCAACCCCTGCCACCCAGTGAGCTCCAGGTGCCACAAACCAAGCAGCCACTGCACAACACATCCACCTCACAGGCAGGGTCATCTCTTAACTGCACTGCCAACTGTTTTCTTGACTGTACTTCCCACAAAGTCAGTTCAACTGAAGAATAACTGGGGAGGAAAAACAACCATGCAACTCATGTTTGTTTGTTTATATTCCCCTCCACCCCCTGACTTCTCCCCATGGATGAAGATTGACTTTCTTGATTAATTTAATACTGAAAGAGCCATTCCAAAACGAAGATGCCTTGGACAAGGACTAAACATGGCATGACACTTTGCATCACTCCTGTTTATGCTAACTCCATCCCCACAAAAATAGCAGTGGTGATTAAGGGATGCCAGCAGCCCTGTGCTCTGACTGGCAGGTCCAGGAGCTTCATTTTTAACTTGTCGATGTGAACATATTGTTGCTATTATGGATGGAAATAATCATTCAGCAGCAGAGTGTTAATGACAGCCCATTAAAAGGAGTGCCTTTCCCCAGCAGGATGAAGACAGAGACATGGGTTAGTCTTGGGAAATGCACAGAAGTGTTGACTTGAATGGAGTTTCTGTGCACTCATCCATACTTCTGCAGGATCCCTGAAATGGGACTTAGCTAGGAAAACACCCTCAGTGCTTAGAAAAACACAACTGTGGAACAAAGAATGAAGAAACCCCTATTTTGTAAACCTAAGAATATGTCTTACAAATCCATGAGTAGTGACTGAGGTTTGTTCTCAAATTCCATGCAGCCCATCTTCCCCAGATGGCACACCAGGCACAAGTCCCCATGGGGTTCAAGTCAGTGGCAGTCCTGGTACAAACCAAAAGGCTTTTGGGGTGTTATGCCACTGGGCAGGAATATCTAATGCAAAAATGAGTATTTCTCAGCAAAATCTGTTCAAGGGTAATTCTGCTCTTCCATCCCCCTAAAGATCCCCTCACCCCTTATTTCACCCTGTTCATCAGTTTGCCACCAGCCTCTCACTGACCTTCATTCAGAACATGATGGGGTGCTCTGGGAACTCCTGTATTCCCCAAGCCCCCCTGCAGGGTGTGGCAGGACACCTTCTGGCACAGGACTGGAAGCATGGGACATCACTGGGCAGGCTGGGAACACAGCTTCTTGTACAGCACTTGGCTGCAGGAGACTCCAAGTCTGCTGGCAAAAGGGCTGAACATGAGGAGAAGTGTGCAAAGTCACAGCAAAGATGATGAAGAGCTGCACAAGGCCAGATAAAAATAAATACTAGCACTCCTGGTGCTCCAAAGCACTTATCTATCAGTTGGCACCTACACATGGATGAGCTGCTGAGAACCACCAGTGGTTTCTAGAGACAGCTCCTGAATGGTTTGCAAGGCAGAGCAGGTTACACCTCAGGATATTTTTGCCAGGAGGGGAAAAAAAAAAAAAAAAAGGCTATTTCATACTTGTGGTTCATCATCAATATCCAGCCTACAAAGATAAAACTGCATTATTACTGCAGGAGAGAGCACTGATGGATTTGGGGAAAAAATCCCTCGCCATATAAGGGCTGTGAACATTTTCCCACTTAAGACAACGTGTGGGATCATATTCACAGACACAGAAATATGTTCTGTTCCCTGACACCCACAGTCCTAGAGCACCGGGCTGAAGCGTTGGCAAGAATAAGAGCCATTTGTTAAGTACAAAAAATGTCTCACGTAATTAGAGAACTGCTGAAAGCTACCAATTTAGTACTCAGGCTTGGAAATTTCAGAATTTTTTACTGTAACAACAGCTAAAGCTTCAGGATGCCTAGAGGTGGAAACTCCCAACAGGCACCAGACAGTTTGCTGGGTGCATCACATACCCGAGGCAAAATTAAACACAAGGTACAAAAAGATTTCCACAGCACCTTGAGCAGATCTTATGCTAATTAGGAAGTGAAGCTGCCCACCAGGAGACCCTTCCTATGGGGACAACACATTCCCCTCCCCAGCCTCATCCCTTTCTCCACCACCTCCCCCAGACTTCAGACCCATCCCCATGCTTCCCTCCTGCTGGGGTGATGCTCCAGCCTGCCCTTTGGGCAAGAGTAATGAGGACCATCGACATCTCACAAAGATCTACCAAGATCCCTTCATCTGGAGGGATGAAAAGCCTCTGCCCCAAGGATTCTTCCACGGTCAAACGCCGAGAATGGCAACAAGGAGAAGATGGGAATGTGGGGATGGAAACAGAACATATGGCGTTTGCATGTGGGTTTTTAATGTCTTTGAGAATAAAGTGACGCAAGATTGAAGCAGGCAGAGACAGGGACTGCTGGGGTTTGAAGAGCTGGAGACAGAGCTCCTGGCCCTGCCAGAGCAACTGATGCTGCCACCACCTTGCTCTGCCACCGGGACCTGCCAGCCATGGCTCTGCTCCTCAGCCCCAAAAAAGCACCCAGGCCTCCCTGTGACAGCTCCTCTCACCTCCTCACAGCCCTTCTGAGGCCTCACAGTTCTACTCCCACCAGGACTTGTTCACCTCCCACCACAGCCACAACCCAGCACCTCTACAGATGACATGACAGGCTGTGAGGAAGGGAGGGGCAGCCCTGAAGGTGGCCCCTGATGTGACACAAGTGAGGTATGAACCCATGATGATGGTGGGTTCCTTGGGGCAGTTTCTGCAGCGCCATCTTCCTCCAGACACCCCATCATCTTCCTTCTCCAAACTTCCCTAAGTTAATTGCAGTGAAAATTTCAGCAGCCCAGGAGAAGACAAGCAACAGAGCAGTACTTTAAAACCAGGAGCTACAAAACAATATGTCCACCCAAGCTTTAAATTCCACTTGGTTCTCCACATCGGAGCAGCAATCTCCAGGGAATGGAGCATCAGCTCTGTGACTCCAGGTCAGTGCCCACAGCCCAGTGACTCCAACCACTGCTGAGCAGCTCTGCTCCACTGCTCCCCGTGTCACACAGCAGGAACATGGCCTTCTGGTTATCAAAATGCACTCTGAGTACCGGGTTTGGTTTGTTTTTAATACCTGGAAGATTGCTCTATTGATTGCTCTATTTATAGCCCGTGTCATATCTTCCACACATCAAACTTGAGCAATAAACTCAGCACCAGAGATTTTCACCAAGTCTGCCTTTACATCTTAAGCACCCCATTGAAAAAAAAAATAAGGACTGACAATTCCCAGGATGTAAAGCCCAGCATTTCTTTCCCATCCACAGGAATTTGCTCAGCAAGCCCAAACCCCCAGAGCCCCCCTGGCTGCTCCCCACAGCTTGAGCATTGGACCTGAACAAAGGTGTTGCTGCCCTTCACCATGCTGAAGCAGAAGCAGAGTTTTTTCTGCTCACTGCCTCCTGTGCTTTTAGAAGGTTAAACTTGCTCTCCTCAGATTTTCTTTTCCCCAGCTCTCATTTGCATTTCTTTTCCCCAGCAAAATACTTGGGGTGGGAGCATCTTCCTCCAGCAGGTTTCAGCTCCTCTAGCTAAATATTCATTCACCCTCAATACAGGAGAACTAAAGGATGAAGAATGTTCTCCTTCAGATAAACAAGAGCAGCTTTCCTGAGCTCATGGCTTCCTTTCCTCCTTCACCCTCATACCTTGATCCATTAACATTTTTCTCTTCCTCCACCTCACCAGAGCACCTCTCCAGCTGTAGGGATTTTATGCTCCGTTACTTCCCTAATTTTGCACTTGGCTACAGAACTGCCAGCAGCAGCCTCTCCTCAGGGCTTTCAGATCTCTTACATGGAGCTGGACCCTGCTTAATCCACAGCTCCTTCCACATGTCCTTCCTCCTGACCATCCATCTCCCCACCTTCAACTCTTCCATAACTTCTAAGTTGATTCCAAGTGTGATTCAAGCAGGGCACACAAAAGGTGTGCAGCTGCCCAGTGAGGATGCACAGCAAGCCCAGTAGGATTTATCTGCATCACCAAATTGCTGCATTCCCAAGAAAAAAAAAAGATCTGACAAAAAGCTAACAGTTCTGAAAGCCTTGTCCCAGGATTTGATGCAATCTGCCGTGCCAGCAAATGAAAGCCTACAGAAACCAGGCTAAAATTAGAGAGAGCCGAGCTGAAAACCAAAGACACATGGTGGCTCTTACAAATCTTTAAATAGGGCTTAATACAACATTTGGGTGCTTGGTCTGTGTCCATCTTAGATCTACCAAAATCAGTCAGATATTCTATTAATTAAATCATCACCCCTGATGATTTCAGGGACGGTTTTCTACACTGCACTTTGCAGGGTGCTCGGGGTGGGCTTTCAGATTTTCAAAGTGCCTGTGATGGGTCTGGCAGCTTCACACACCTTATTAAAGGGCAGGATTTCCTCTGACACCAAAGCCACCAGCCCCAGCAGGGTCACCCAGGGCAGGGCTGCCTCCTGGGTGGTTCCAGGGACAAGCCACCAGTCCCACGTCACCCCCAGTGGGGCAGAGCAGGGGCTGCACCCCCTGGGTGTCCAGCAGGCTGCAATTCACCAGTTCTGAGGCACTGGGAAACCTCTGCTGCACATCTGTCCCCCAGCCCAGCAGCTCCAGGCAGTGAGCAGCTGCTGGACCCATCAGATGTGGGTTAATCCCTGGTTTCTGGGTCTCCAATGAAGTTCTTGCTCTGCTGGAGTTGACAACATCCCTGGTTTCTCTGCTTTAAGAGCAAGGCACACGGCTGAAGCTTTGTAGGGATGCAGATACCTCAGGAGCTGTTAATTCCTCATTAATCTGAAGTTTTGAGGCTTTAGCAGCGTGCACACATTGCTGGCTTGAAATATTTCAGAGGTAATGGACAATCTTCCTTAAAAATCCCCTTCTGTAAGCAACTACAACTTAAAATTATTTTTTAACAAATACTTAAGGCGCTGTTCTAAATTCCTGTGGGACCAAGGAGTAAAGAGTTTGGTCACAACCACGCACCACCACTCCTTTCCATGGATTCCCACAAGTGTAGGAAGCACCGGTCCCACCGTGCCCGAGCGGAGATGGTGGCTGTTACCTCAGCAACTGCAAAAATTGGTGTCATGGAAAGCCACTTTTTCAGTATTTCACATTATTTGGATAACGAAACACACAGAAAAGCTCCTCCCATGTGAGGCAATTAAAAAAATGCATATTAAAAATACAGTTTTATCCAAGAAAAAGTTTCACACAATATTGGCAAAGGCTGAATTTTGTGTGGCAACAGGACACATCAGGATGCTTGATTATAAGATCAATGAATTAATATGGTCTTGAAATAAATCACAGTAATTAATCCTGTTTGAAAAACCTTCTTTCACTGCAGCTGCATGGAAAGAAAAGCCCAGGACCTCCTCGGGAGGCTGCCTCCCTTCCCATCCCCGTACCTAGCAGCTGAAGCAACATTAAAAAAAAAAAAAAAAAAAAAAAAAGGATTCTGAAATCAGCTGTTCCTGTGTCTTCAGCTCGTCTTGCTACTTCCAAAAAAGTGCCTGCAAGATGCGAGGTGGAGGTTGCCATAGCAAACATCCGTCCTCGGCCGAGTATCTGAGCGAGCAGATGTGAAACAGCAAAACCCCCCAGATTAAGTCACTTCTCCTGTCAGGTAATGAGGAGCAAAACGCTTCATATCTCATCTGCTCCTGAGGATTATAATGACTCAGAACACCTGAGCTTAGAGCCAGGAACGGCACGTGGACGGAGTTTTTAGGGGAAAATCACGGGAGCAAAGCGCAGGGGTTTAACGGGGGTGACGGGCACACAAAAACACCCAGCAGACGGATCAGTTTTCTTCCCCGAAAACCCCGGAACTTCCAGCGCTGCGGTGACGGGCGCGACCCTCCCCTGCTCCAGCCTCCCCGCAATAACCCGCACACAAACCCGGCCGGCCCCGCGGAGCCCTCGCCGCTGCCCCCCGGGCAATGCCGGATCCGGGAGGGGCTCAGGGCCCCTGTCCCCGCGGCCCAGCCCGTCGCCCAAGCGTGGGGAAGGAGCAGGGATGAGCTCACTGCCGGGCCAGGAGCTCTCCCGGAGCCCGGGCACACACCCCCAGCCCCGGCACCCCGAAGCCTTCCTCACAGATCCAACACGGGGCTGTGGAGCAGGGAACAAACCC